>OZ038483.1:82844496-82981996 GCA_964036315.1 Acanthosepion esculentum
TCACTTAAGTAACTAGAGAGTTACTGAATAAGGTGGATGGAAACGGAAGACGTAAGTACGGATTATGAGGATCTGTAGGATTAAAGAATTTAAGATTGTAGTGACCGGAGCAGCATAATCTCCGGAGTTTCATTTGCAAAGAAGCTGTTTGAGTTGAATTGCTTTCTTACCAGGGAATGACGAAGATTCGACCATGTACGTGGCATGGTGGGTGCAGATTTAAAGGTCTGAACTGGTGGAATTACGTTGATTTCGTTTGAACATTTGCTGTGGAACTAACGATAGAGTAGCAATAGGCTTGCAGGTTTTCTTTCGCGGGAAAGGGCTTGTAAGGTCAAAAAAACAAAAAACGCGTACACATGGCTGTGTAAGCGCTTTTGAACTCTTCCATAATGTAGGATTGATAACGGTTGACACAAGACTTGAAGAGGTTAAGATTGTAGTGACTGGGGAAGCATTATTTAGGAAGTTTGATTTACAAAGAAGCTGTTTGGGCAGAACTGCCTTCTTAAAAATGGAAGACAAAGAGAATAGATTTGTTTTGACCGTGTACGTAGAATGGTGGGTCCAGATTTAAAGGTTTGAACTGGGGAATTATGTGGAACACGTCTGAACATTTACTGTGGAAGTAACGATAGAGTAGCGATAATCTTGCGATGTTTCGTCTGTGGAAAAGTGTTTGTAGGGTGGAAAAAAATTCCTCGCCCATAAGCACTTTTGAAGTTTTTGAACTCTGTCAAATATGGAAATAGAGGATTGTGCAGTTATAGCCTATTATTGGCATAATTACTGCATTTTTAGTCTGACAGAAGAAGTTACGTTTTTAGCGTGACAGTAGAAGTTACGTAATTTCTGGAGCGGTTCGAGAAACCGACCATTTTTCCAGCATCTTTATCGATGGATCGTCTCTATGAGTTCAACCTGGGTCTAGCGTGAACTTGATCTGCAACAAACGTTCAAAGCCAGACGTCTTATTGAAAGTAGCAACATTCATCATGGCTGGAGAAAATTCAGGATCTTCTCGGTGATGATGAAACGTTAATAGCTTGGTTTTGGTGGGGTATTGAATGTTACTAGTCAGTCCCCATCATTGATTTATTAGAGCTCGGTCAGGGCAGAGATCAGCTGCAAAACTCTCGTCATTTAGATTTTTGGGGGTGCGTCCATAAACTCTGGCATCATCTGCATAAATATTTACTAATGCTCTGACGATGAGACTCGGCAGATCGTTAATATGCAACAGAAAGAGGGTAGTACCGAGGAGCGAGCGTGGGAGATCTGCGCATTGATCTAATGAGCTTCAGAAGACTGCTCATAAACGACGAGATTCATGGACTTTTTACACTGTTTACATTATTTGGACTTTTGTCCTCGTCTTTATTGTCATATTCACGCCCAAAAACTTGGAGAGTTGGTACTAAAGGGAATTAACTGAAACTGAAGTATCCAGAAAAGGTATGGCACGTGGAAATAGAACAATATACCCCCGTAGACTAAATAAAGAGTTCGGTTCGAAATTCCTTAATATATACCTGAAGAAGACCGGGACGTAGAACGGCCGAAACGTCGTGAATATGACAATAAATATGAGGACAGCAATCCAAACAATGCATAATAGTGTAAATAGTTACAATACCTCATCTCGGAAATATAGATAGAGGGGTTCGTGGACTTGATAAATGAGAAGACTCTTTCAATCATGCCTTAGCTGTAGTGTTTGTTTAGCAAGTATTGTGCTAGTGAGGAACTTTCAAATTGGACACAAAAAGGCCTAATTTTTTTAGTTTTAAATGAGTAATGTGTGGAAGAATGATGAAAAGTTCTCATTTCATAACTTCTGAAAAAATTTCTGAACCAATTGGAACATGAAAGAATATTTTTTTAAAAATTCGATTTGTAAAAAACAATTTGGGTTTATTGAAAAAGTCCAGTGGAACTACAACATTTAAGCGCTGATTGGACTATAACTATAATAAAATATAGTTAATAATTTAAAATACTACTCCGACGAAATCCATTCAGATTAAAATACTAGCAACAGTTAGTGAAAGCTAGAATTATTCCTCTTTTTTATCCTTTTCTTCAAAATAGTATGTAAATGCATCTTCTTTTCAGTAAGAAATATTTAATATACCTCATAATTCTAAAACTCCGCTTTTTCGGAATTTTGCTTTACGCGACTAATCTTTTACGAAGGTCCTATAGTCTACCACTCTCGTATGTTCTATTCTATAATAGTTTTGTTTTCTCACACTTCTCGCCTGTAGAACTCACTTCCAATTTCTTGCTTCTCTACCACTTACAATCTTCAAAAATGTAAACGCAACGCCAATCGCCATATTTTATTTTCCTGAAACTTGTTCATTTATTATCCCTTCTCTTCACTAAAGTCTTTTTATTGTCTTTCAATCCCAGCAACCCTAGTGGCATTATCGCTTTGCTTGGGGTGAAATGATTAAAAAAAAAAATAATATGATCAGGTGAATGTTTTGTAAATGTCGCTTCGTCAGAAAACATTTAATGGGAGATAATACCTGATTTTGACCTCTGGATACACTTGTCTGGTGCAGCAAAATATTTTAAGAAACAGTGTTGGCTGATAAGTCTTTGCTTCTCAGTTGAAAGTCAAAACTTCTATGAGAAGCGGTCCTGCTATTGATACTGATAAAGCCATTCGTGCGTACAGGTTGATCGAAAGGAAGGAAATAATGGCGAGACTTATTTTATTCGCAGTAAGTATTTTTTTAAGTTAAATAATTTGTCTTAAACAGAAGTTATTTAAAATATAGAGATCCCTAGTTTGTAATTTTGAGGTTGAAAATTGAATTTTGCAAAAATGTTTTTGCTCATCAGACATCTTGGTATATTGCCTCGTTTTAATTTTTAATTTCTAAGTCACATGAATATCGTTCTGTGAATTAATTAGGTAAGACAAAGTGACCTGGTATAAGTATGTATATGCAAGTATATATAAAAATATATATGTGGCTTAGAGAGGGTTCAAGTCCGGGTTTTATTTATTTTTAATCTTTTAAAAGCAGCCATTGAGTATTCTCGTTATCTCAGCTGTTGGCGTTTAATTATTTGATAGAATATATCTGGAAGATTAAAGGTTAAAGGGCATAAATTATTTGTATAGGTACTTAATATGTTTTTATTATTTCTTATGCGTTATCTATCTTTTAACGACATTGCTGATAACTGGGCAAGAGATAGAGAAATATTTACCCAAAAAATTTCCTCCTGTATCATGTAGATGTAGAAAAAAAAGAAAATAAACATATATACAACAAATAAAACAAAACAAAAATAGTTAAATATATTGTTAAACAATCTTTTGTTATATTAAGACATTGGTGATTTTGGAAATAGTTTATTGATAAATTAGGTATTAAATTAATTTTTAAGTAAACCAACAAATCGCACACATTTTTCAGTCCTTGTATTATCTAACAAAAGATGCACTAAGTCTGTAAACCATTAACCAACGTTGCAGTGGATATAAAAGTGATGTAAAACTTCTAAAATTAAATCAAGGCAGCATTTTTACTTAAGACAGCTTCCGTCATAATTATTTTTTTTAGTTTTTCTTTCATGTTATTTTGGTTGCTTCTTACTGTGACGTTTAGGTCATTTTTATACTAATGCGATCGCTAATTAAGCTGCATAGATGAGAAATAAAATAGCAGCTTCTGACGATATAGTGAACACGCATTCAGTGTGCTTTCATGAGCCTGCCTAACAGAGGAAGCCTTACATATTTGAACAGTAGTCGATAATTAGTTAAATGCCATCAGATCTCTTGGGATTAATAGCGGGGTGGTTTCCCGTTGCCTTGTCGTTAATGCTGGATAATCTCAAAGATGAAGAGACTTGAAGCGGCGGAAATGTGAAGGATGTTGAGGATACCATGGACCGAAGATGTTAGCTGTTTAGAAGAAAACTCGAAATAAAAACGTAACTTATTCTGAACATCAAGAAGTGACAGTTGAAGTTTCTAGGGCGCATAATGAGGAAAGAGGGTTTGGCAAATCTGATACAGGACGGGACTGAAAGCAAAAGAGACAGTGTAAAGCAACGCGTAACATAATGAGCTTGAGCAAATCGATGGAGAAAATGGTTTTTGGAAAAATAACAGAAAGACAAAATTTATTAAGAGATACAAGGGACAGGAAATTGTGGAGAGCTATGATCGCCTAAGAGGACAGGGCACACAAAGAAGAAGTTGAATCAGGCAGCTATATTCCTTATCCGATTTTTAAAAAGTCGTATTTTGTTTACACCGAGTAGTAATAGATGCAAAGTGTCTGAATTTCTTAAGTCAAACATTGTTATTGTTAATTATTGACAATATTTTTTTTATCTTTTTGTTTATTTTTTATTATTTTTATCACAACAAATATGGCATTTTTGGTTTCTATGGCAACATGCAGAGTGAATGAGCAATAAAAATTACCCATCTCAGAAATTCAGACAACTTAAAACTCTTCTTATATTTAATATTTTTAGTGATAAGTAAAGAAAAAAAATACAAGAGCAAATTGTCTATATGTTAGATCTTGACAACTAACGTTAATGCTTTATAACTTGTAAAAAATAGTTTTTCCACCCTCAAAATTACTATGACGTTCAAAATATTTAAAAAGATGTTCTTGCTCATATTTTGAAATTAAATTAGAGGAAATAACCAGTATTTTTAAGTACAAGAAATAAAAATGCAAATTGAGTATAGAATATTTTCAGTATATTAAAGTATAAAATCTAGAATAAATAAATAGGTGAATGAAGCCATAAATTTGTAGTGTGTTTACGTTTTGTACCGCCATGGTTTCTAAAAAAGAATCGCATTTTAAATCATTTAAATGACTTCTTTGAACTTAAATTTGGATTCTATTTGAAATATAACGGCCGAAAACTCATCCGAATTAAAATAGAAATTAATTCCTGTATATAAATATATTTTTAGACATTTTTTAAAATGGCACATTTTTTCTCCACTCATCGACTCAGCGAACAGCAAAAATATATAGCAAAAATTTATAAAATCTCTTTAAAATCCAATATTTGTCCTAGAGATATTTTTCGAAGTCTATTAGTAAATTTAAGGATTAATTAACTAGATTTTCTAAAAGTAATACACACCTTTTACTTAAAACAGAATGAAAATAACGTTTTATTTACGCACTGTAGCCTGTGAAGTGAAAGAACAAAATAAAGACATCTGGAATTCTACTCTTCTCCTAAAAAGTGCGCCAGAAAAGTAAAAATAAAATCTAAAGAAATACGAAAGTCCAGCAGTGCAATAATGTGTTATTTTTGTTTAAAATTTTCCTTAACTTTATGTAAGCAATACTTTAAGAATATATATTTTTTTCATTCAATACGCTTTTATTAAACTTAGTATAGTGAATAAATGGGAAGGCATTAAGAGGTTACCTAAACAAAATATTACGCAAACATAATTTGTGTTAGTTTAATGTAAAAAGAAGAACTTTGATTGCAAGAGAAAATGTGAGATAAATTACCGTATAAAATATCGTTTTATGCGAATGCAATCGTATCGTCGTAATTATGAAAATTTTATTTGTGGCGTGGGGACCATATTGTTCTGGAAAATTAAGATAAAGATTTGTTTTTAAAAAAGTAAAAGACAACTGGTGTTTAATTACTGAAGTAAAGTAAGTATTGGTTTTTACCTATAAGAATCTGTAAATAAATGCCGGAAAACGGACGCGCGAGGAAACACCCTTTTCAATGGATCAAAAAAACAGTCCTTTCACGACAACAAAAACTGACTGAACGTGAAATATGAAATTAGATTACTATCATAATTCTTCATCTTTTATGTGTCGTGTCCCTTCAGGACGTAGACGATCATGGCCCTCCACATCCCCCTGTCCCTTAACATGTCTTTTTGTTATTTCTCTCAGACCTCTCAGTCCTGTCATCCATTTGCTCAAGCCCATTAAGCATGTCACGCGTTGCTTTCGCCTGTCCCACTTTCTATATCCATTCTGTGAGTATCAAATTTTCAAAACCCTTCTTCTTCATTATGTATCCCAGAAATTTCAACTGCCTCTTCTTGATGTTAAATATAAGTTTCGTCTTTGTTTCCATTCTCTCCAAAACCTCATCGTTGCTCACATGTTCCGCCCATGGTATCCTTAGCATCCTTCTGTAGAACCACACTTCTGTTGCTTCGAGTTTTTCTTCATCTTTGATGAGATTGTCCAGTACTCGCTGCTATACAAGGGGAAAGATATCACGTAACAGTTCAGTACTCTTTTCTTTGTTTCCAACGAAATTTTCCTTTTGGAAGCATCTTTAGCCATCCCAATACGTCTTAGGATCTCAGTGTCTCACTTTGCGTCCGCTGTTAGAACACTTCTCAGGTATTTAAATTTCTGCACCTGCTTGATTTTAGTATCCACAACCAGTAATTTGCATTTTGGGTTCATCGAGTAAAAAGCGCATATTTTTTTTTAACTTAACATAAAAATAACAAAAACGCCAAAATTGACAGACATTTGTTAATATCCCTTGACGAGTGGACCTAATAATTACATAAAGGTTCTTCTACAAAAATCCGGAGAAGTGGTGGTGAATCTAACATAAATTAGCTAAGTGACACATTTTATACTTGTATTAATACTATATATATATATATATATATGTATATATATATATATATATGTATATATATATATATATATATATATATATATATATATATATATATATATATATATGTATATATAAATAAAAAGGAAAGAACAGTAAGATATAAAATCCGGTGTTCTTATAGATATTTTTATTTTTACACAATAGTGCTCTATGTAAATTTAAATTTACAGAGCATTAATATTATAAATTAATAGATTTAAAATATGGTTTTACCGCTACACAGTGATGACCATGTTTCAGAAATGGAAGCTAAAGCCCCTGAATTTAATTTTGTTATTAAACCAAAGACATTAGTTCCATTTCCTCATCAAGCGAATTTTGGAGTAACTTACTTTTTAAAATTTACGGTTGTTAACGGCACAGGAAAGATTCATAGTTTGAGGGTTTCCAAGGTTACCGATAAATCCATTCATCTAGACAAGGGGTGGTAGAGGGTTCAATTTTTAATTTTCGTTGTCTCAGTTAATAGTTACATTTGAAAGCGGGGTTATGTTTAGGGATGGGTAGGGATGTATCTTTTAACAAATTCTGACATCCGCTAAATTCATGTCATCTGGGTTTATTTCTAACGGCAAAAATTCTTATGGTATTATTTCTATTTGTATATTTAAAGATCTTGAGGGACTGTTTAGGTTAGAATATGTTTTATCCACCTTTCTAAAAAGTTATTTTTAATATTTGATATACTATACTTCTAGTTAAAAACCAAGTAAATGTATTAGGATTACTTACAGTATTTAAAATTATTTATTCTTATCGAGTATAAGTAAATATTATTTTATTTTATTTTATTTTATGTAAACTTTATGACAATGACGGCAAAGGTGGTTAAATTATTTCACTAATTCAATAAACTTAGTATTATAAATGTATATATGTATGTATAAAGGACATTTAATGTTCAATATTATATTCTAACTTATTAATTTCACATGACTTTCGGTGTTCACTTGGATTCTTTCCAGTGTTTGAATTGCTTTGAGAGAGGTGTTATGGTTAGAGTACGTTTTATTTAATTACAATTTTAAAAGATATTTAGGTTAGAATCTGTTTTATTTAATTTCAATTTTAAAACATTTTTAAAATTCTACTTTCAAATTTAACTTTTTAATTTTAATCGGCTATATTTCTTTATAAACCAAGTAAATGTAATATAATTATCTACATTATTTAAAATTATTTATACCCATCAAATATGAGTATGTATAATAATCAGGTAATTTTTTTTTTTTTTTTTTTTTTTTTTTTTTTTTTTTTATAGATTATTTAAAGATTATTTAAAGAAAACTTTTGGCAATGACGACAAAAAATAGCTATTTCATTTCTCTGATTCAGTAAATTTTTATTTTTTATAAACTTAGTAATATATAGTTTCTCATGTATGCATAAAGGACATGGGTCATTTAATGACCTACATATTCTAGCTCTTCTTATTAACTTCCATTTCACTGTAGGTGTTTTATTGGATTCTTTTAGGTGCCAAAAGTACTTCGAAAGAGATGTCTGACTTTTATACTTATTTATCCTAAACGAGGATTGATGTTGGTAGAACCTCTTTTTGAACTCATGGCTAGTGCAACCTATATAAATTTTTATAAATTTTTATGTTTTCATGTTTTTATGTTTTTTATTTATATAGGTTGCACTAGCCATGAGTTCAAAAAGAGGTTCTACCAACATCAATCCTCGTTTAGGATAAATAAGTATAAAAGTCAGACATCTCTTTCGAAGTACTTTTGGCACCTAAAAGAATCCAATAAAACACCTACAGTGAAATGGAAGTTAATAAGAAGAGCTAGAATATGTAGGTCATTAAATGACCCATGTCCTTTATGCATACATGAGAAACTATATATTACTAAGTTTATAAAAAATAAAAATTTACTGAATCAGAGAAATGAAATAGCTATTTTTTGTCGTCATTGCCAAAAGTTTTCTTTAAATAATCTTTAAATAATCTATAAAAAAAAAAAAAAAAAAAAAAAAAAAAAAAAAATTACCTGATTATTATACATACTCATATTTGATGGGTATAAATAATTTTAAATAATGTAGATAATTATATTACATTTACTTGGTTTATAAAGAAATATAGCCGATTAAAATTAAAAAGTTAAATTTGAAAGTAGAATTTTAAAAATGTTTTAAAATTGAAATTAAATAAAACAGATTCTAACCTAAATATCTTTTAAAATTGTAATTAAATAAAACGTACTCTAACCATAACACCTCTCTCAAAGCAATTCAAACACTGGAAAGAATCCAAGTGAACACCGAAAGTCATGTGAAATTAATAAGTTAGAATATAATATTGAACATTAAATGTCCTTTATACATACATATATACATTTATAATACTAAGTTTATTGAATTAGTGAAATAATTTAACCACCTTTGCCGTCATTGTCATAAAGTTTACATAAAATAAAATAAAATAAAATAATATTTACTTATACTCGATAAGAATAAATAATTTTAAATACTGTAAGTAATCCTAATACATTTACTTGGTTTTTAACTAGAAGTATAGTATATCAAATATTAAAAATAACTTTTTAGAAAGGTGGATAAAACATATTCTAACCTAAACAGTCCCTCAAGATCTTTAAATATACAAATAGAAATAATACCATAAGAATTTTTGCCGTTAGAAATAAACCCAGATGACATGAATTTAGCGGATGTCAGAATTTGTTAAAAGATACATCCCTACCCATCCCTAAACATAACCCCGCTTTCAAATGTAACTATTAACTGAGACAACGAAAATTAAAAATTGAACCCTCTACCACCCCTTGTCTAGATGAATGGATTTATCGGTAACCTTGGAAACCCTCAAACTATGAATCTTTCCTGTGCCGTTAACAACCGTAAATTTTAAAAAGTAAGTTACTCCAAAATTCGCTTGATGAGGAAATGGAACTAATGTCTTTGGTTTAATAACAAAATTAAATTCAGGGGCTTTAGCTTCCATTTCTGAAACATGGTCATCACTGTGTAGCGGTAAAACCATATTTTAAATCTATTAATTTATAATATATATATATATATATATGTATATATGTATGTGTGCGTGTGCGTGTGTGTGTGATATATGTGTGTATGCGTATGTGTGTGTGTGTGTGTTTGGTTTCGTTTGTTTTACGGCATATCAACCTCAATGGGTTATTTAATGCCGACAAGATTTTATTGTTGGTAATATATTTTTTTCTTTAAAAATGTATTTATTATTGGTAATAATAATTTGT
Organism: Acanthosepion esculentum; assembly: GCA_964036315.1. Classification (NCBI taxonomy): domain Eukaryota; kingdom Metazoa; phylum Mollusca; class Cephalopoda; order Sepiida; family Sepiidae; genus Acanthosepion; species Acanthosepion esculentum. The sequence continues at coordinate 82,854,429 of OZ038483.1, forward strand.
AAAAATGTATTGCTGGTAATAATTTTACGTCAAAAAATGTATTGAGTTTTAAACCCAATTTGGGGGTTAACTATTTACCCATAGTTGGGACCCTAACAGGTGCTACCACCCGGGGTCAGAGTGGACCTGAGAACACCAGCAATTAAGAGGTGGTTCCACACTCCTCAAAACCTTCTGATCTTGCTGTTGGATTATTTTATCGTCATACCCAGGACGCGCGCACGCGCGTGTGCATGAGTGTAGCTGTAATTTTTTTTACAAAACATTACCCTCAGTACATTAGTCGTTCATCGTAATAGGTGTGACCATAATTCCCCCGTAAAGAATGCAGTTTTACTTAAAATAGAAAGTAATTTATTGAGGTGAATAGGAAAAGTCACAAAATGCGTGGTCATTATATTGTCAGTTCTGTGTATGGCGATATAATTTTCAGTATATTTTGATACATCGGACACTAAAATTTTAAAAACTAACACTGATATTTGATAAAAATCAGTATAAGCTGGTCAGACATAAATTGTGGGCACATCGGGCAGCAAGGCTTCTGATTGGGAGATTGGAGGAACCATCTCATAATTTCTGTTATTCCCAGGTTCAGCCTTACCGGGGGTGGTAGCACCTGTTAGGGTCTCGGCTATGCACAAATAGTGAACGCCCAAACAAAAACAAACTATGAAAATATAGATTTTTGTATAGTAAAAATACCAGCAATACATTTTTATATAAAAATTACCAACAATACGTATATATATAGTAAAATTAGCTTAAAAGCCGCTCTATCTTGCAGAGAACTCTTGATTGGGCCTCCGGCATATTCAAGAGTTTGAGAGTCCCTAAGCCTTTGCATATTCTCAGCAATAGAAGCTCTACTGGCTGCCATTTGATCTGAGTTATCGATGAAAATAAAATTATCAAAATTAATGCGCGTCTGGAAATAGAAAAAAACTTCAGTGGAAACAAGGAAAAGAGTACTAAACTGTTACGTAATACATGTCCTCCTATTTGGCAGTAAGTGCTGAAGAATTTCCTAAAAGATGAAAAAGAGACTTAAAGCAGTAGAAATGTGGTTCTACAGAAGGATGCTGAGGACACCATGGACCAATTAATTGGGCAACGACGAAGTTTTAGAAGAAATGGAAGCAAAGCGGAAACTTATACTTAAGAGACAGTTTAAATTTCTATGGCACAAGAGTGCTTGAAAAAGCTTATGCTCACATGACAGATTGAAGGCAAGAGAGAGGAAAATAGCGCATAACATACTTTGTTAGGTTGAGAAAATGGATGGCAGAACAGGGTTTAGGACAGAGGTCGGCATCCCCGGTACCCGGGTCACATCCGGCCCGTGAAGGATTTTTGTCCGGCCTGCCAACTTAACACATGGACACTAATTATATAATTAAGTTGCGGAGTAAGTGGAAAAAATATCAGGAAAAAATAGACTTACGATAGTGAAATTTTTTAAATCAAAATTTAATTCCAAATCCACTACTGACTTCTACAAGAAATATGTTTTGCTAAATGGAAAATATAAAAGCCTATTGAATAATGCGAAAACGACGGTATCATTATTTGGAAGTACATAGGCTCGTGAACCACTTTTTTCAAAAATGAAATAGACTAAAAGTCGTTTAAAAACAAGATTGAGTAATGATCACCTGGATGATGTTTTGCTCATGTCATCGACAAATATTTCCCCTGATCTGGAGAAGTTATCAAACAATAAGCAGAAACAAATGTCTCATTAAATAATTTACCATTTCTAACTGTATTTCGTTTGTAGTAAAGAATTTGCATTTTTTATTGATAGTGTTAGTTGCTATCCTGTTATTCCCGCAGTAAAATAAGGAACCTTGTTTAAATAATGTAATATTAACTTGGTTGTTTTTTCTTTAAACCTCCAGACCAATGCAGCTTTCTGGATGGAACGGTCTGAGATCGAGACAATTTATTATAACACATCTGATACCATGGCCCTCAAGACACTACAAATTTCAGGTTCTCTCTCCCCAAAAGGTTGCTGACACCTGGTTTAGGAGAAATAACTAAATTTATCAAGAACTGCAAAGGACAGGATGTTGTGGAGAGATATGATCGTCTACATCCTTAAGGGACACGGCACATAAAGACGAATTTGTATAATGGGCACTAGTGCCCATTATACAAATTCTTCCCAATTGTTAAATCTCCCCCAACAAAAAATATAAGTTGCCATCGATAAAACCATTATTAATCTGAAAATGTCATTTCGAATGACGAAACACGTAGTGTAGGAGATTTCTTTTTACCATTTTGTCATTTCAGTTATCCATACTGCAATGTATATTTCCTTTTTGTTTAATTTCAGACATTTCTCTCTTTGATTCCACTGGTGGTAACTGATAATGGTAAGCATCAATTTTATTTCCTATAACTGCTAAAAGAAATCGACGAAAATATCTATGGAGTTCTTATCTATAAGTATTTCTATGTTTTATGAAGTGTTGACACGATGTATTCCATAACTCAATTCAATCTATGATTCTCATCATTATTACTTAGGTAACTATATTTCGGTTTTGTGCACTCCAGCCCCTCAATTGTTGTCTGAAGGTTCGAGATGAACAATTGGCATTATTCTATGAATTATTCAAAATGGTATTTTTTATTGTTTTAAGAACAATGTTTCTGCTGGATTCTGTTTCATAGTATTGCTTAAATTCCTGACTTAAACAGTCATTATTACATGAAGCATTTAAACAAATATCCTCATTTTTGTTTTTTTGTTTTTTTTTGTTTTCGTTTTACTACAGTATTTCTATCAAAGTTCATACTCCCCTCCACCACCAAAAAAAAAAAAAAACACAACTCGTTGAATTAGATTTGTGTAAGAATCTTGTAAAGGTTACTAATTAAGCATAGTTTAGATACGCCACAAAGCCGAAAGTATGGGGTTCCCAGTGAGGATCGAACACTGTCAGTCGTAATCGATCTAGCGAGACCATTCTGTAATAGTGTATAGGATAAGTTAGTTTTATTACCATAAACATTGATTAGCATAACCGTGAGTGAGGTGAGAGAAATGGTGTGTCGTGTCGTGTTTGTTTAATTATATTAGATTCTAACCGTTTTAATATAAATGTGTATGAAATACATTTAATATGCATAAATTTGGTTTTGCTCAGTGAATGTTAGGTGAGTTGTTTAGTATTATTGTTTACCAATTAAGTCAGTGGTGTGGTTCAGGGTGGAAAAAGAGCTCAGTTCGGCGCCCCTACCACAACCAGTAGCCAAATTACCGGGATTATTATTTGATGCAATGACTTCTCGGTGTCCACAAAATGCCAGATGTTCAATCGCCAAAACTTTGATAAGTCCACAAAAAGGCATGAGCAGACCCTTCTACAATTGCTTCTGTTCTTCCATATGATTCAGTATTACTCTGTCAATCGTAGACCCTTCTGATATGCGTCTCTCAAAGTCTTTCCATGCAAGAAATGATGCAAGATGATGAGTACCCTGTCCATGTTATGGTATTTTTTCGTTGCATTTTAACCATTTTCGAAATCCAGAAGATTTTTCGAATACCGTACTTTGGTTGACTGGGGCTGTTGAAAACAATAAACAGAAAAAAAAAAAATAATACACTGCATCATTTTTTAATAGAGTCCAACAACCAATTCCGCAGAATCGTAGAACCATCATGTAATTTTTTTAAAAACCAGTAATTCGTGAAGCTGCGGTTGACAGGTTTTGTGCTCGTTTCACTTCTCATCGACACGTTGGATCTCAATAACTTCCCGCATCCAGTAAAACCATTTGCTATGCCTTCAATGGTAGAGGCGGTGGTGCTAAAAGTATTTTTGGTGCTGGCAGCACTGGTGAAGATGGCGATTGTTCCGCTGAACCTGCTGTTGTGTCTGAGTAGCCAGAGCCAGTGGCAAGAACAATCGGGGAAACAACGCGATTGTCACCATCTCCATCTGGACGTGGCATTTTTAGAAACTTCTTCATAACTTGACTGGATTTCCTTAGATTTTCGCGTTCTCTGTTCCTAAGATTTCTTCCTTCCGCACCAGATTCTTTCTATTTTTTTGCCCATGTCGAGCCATTCTTAAAATTTCTGCCTCGAATAAAAAGGAAATAAAAGTATAGCTGTCCCCCCAGCCAGTTATATAAAGATCATGACGCTAGTTTGCCTCATCCGGGTGCTTATTGTCAACCGAAAGAAAAGCACCGTGGAGCCTTAGCTCGATAACGCCATAAGACAATTCCACCGTAAATAAAAACGTGACAACACCACCGTGAAGACTGAAATAAGCAAAAGGGGTCAGTATCAGAATCTATCCTAACTTAACAGCCAAATACATATATACGTTGCAATAAAGCATTTTTCCTATGTGCACAGCGGGAGTGCATTGTTTTCTGTAATAAACTTCAAAGATCTTCATTGAGTTTATTATTGCAGCGAAGGCTACAAAAAAACCTGCAATGCCATCGCTAACAGCAATCAAAACTGCTATAAAACTCGTGCATCTTTTCGCATCAAAACCCTGTATTTGGGATATACGGCGCGTTATATCCACACTGAGTTACAATAAGATCATTATATTTAAATATTTTATATATTCATAGAAATCCTATGATCTACCAATTGAAGCGAGGAGAAAAATTGCCATTATTATCATTTTACAAAGAAACGCTGGGTTTACCATCGTAGGGATACATCTTGAAACGTTAATATGGATTAATTTTCAATCTGGTCTTTTTGTTGTTTCTTTAACACATTTCACGTTTTGACCGGCATGGGCTTCCGTCAGCACTGCGCATGATCGAAGAACTATTGACCGCCGTCGCAAAAATAATTTATGACGTGCCGTAAATGAAATAAGTATCTGCAGGAAATCACAAAAAGAATATTAGATTAAATAAAATGGAGGAAATTTTAGGTTCTCTTTCACCACTGAATTAATTTCCCGACATTTTCGCCGGTGTTACGATGTTATGGCGCGCTAAGCCTCCATTGTGCTGTTACTGAGTTGACAATAGATACTCGTATGAGACAAACTAGCCTCACGATCTTTATATATGTATTAAAACTTGGCCTACCCTAAACTAACTTGGTCTTAATTTTTCACATCTAAATAAGTTTGGTTAGATTGGGTCTAGTTAGTTAGGCAAGATTTTTACACGTCTATTTTGTGAAAATATTGTAAGTGTTAGGTTGGTGCAAAAATAATGTCGTTTTTTGACGTTCTAACATATGTGAGAAAACGACATTATTTTTTGCACCAACCTAATAGAACATTTCGTTGGGAATTCACTCCCAGTCCCGGCAAACAATAAACTTTCCAATCAGCGAGCGATTTTGCGTCCCATGATGGTACACCCCGGATCGGCTGTCCCTCCTTGCCATCTCCACCTATGTTCCGTCATTGAGTGAAGTTAAGCGTCAACTTAGAAAGTGGAGACAGAAACAGATATTTCGACTAAAAGTTTTTATGACTCCAAGTCGATTTGTATGGCAGTGTTAAATAATGTTATAGGAGAATTGTTGGCAAAATGTTTGGTTATATATATGGATTTTTTCATTGCGCCTAATGTGACACAAGGTCGAGGTTTAAAAGGGGTTTAACGACCATACAGTGCAAAATTTCCCAAGCACCATCGGCACTTCCTCTTTTGGGAATTCCTCGGTGCCGGACATTAAACTTAGTCCCTTTCCGAGGGGGAGTTACGGCCTGGAACTGGGAGCTGGGTCGGCGGAAATACCCCTGAGGCAAGGACAATCCTGTAGTGGTTTAAGCAACTAATGAAAATAAATGAATCAATCAAATTGTATAACATAAGCGGTAACATATAAAAATTAAAAAAAAAACACATTTTAATAAATATTTCAACTGTGTAATTTATTTATAATTTAAATTTTTAAAATTGCATTATATATGCCACGTTAGTGTTAATATATATTTTTTAATTGGTCGCGTTTGTTTCGAAAGAATTTATATCTGCCTTACCAAATTTCAGTTAGCAGAAAAGCATCAGGGCAACTCGAGGCAGTGTAATAGCAAACTTGTCTCGTTAGAACAATTACGACTGGATGCCCCTTACATTCGGCCTTGTGCCACATCTAAGCTACGCTTGGAAAATCACTTTAGTGTTTAAATCCCTCTCCTGAGGGTTTTGTAACACATCTATTTATCATCTCTCAGTTCTGTCACTGTCTTTGATTCACCACTCTTGCAGCCTGGTATTAAACTCACAACTCTTTGGGTCTAGTCTTTGGGTCTCTGGATTTAACCAACACCTTTATCCACTAGGCCATGTGTCCTTGGAGAGTTGTGTCAAAGGCAACTAACTGAGAAATCCGGAAGAGACATGATTAGTGGAACTAGAATAATCTACCGCTGTGGATGAAATAAAGGGTTCGATTCACAATTCCAATCATGCGAAGTAGGCCGGAGAGTACAAGGGCCGAAACGTTGTAAATATAGCGATGAAAATGAGGATAACATTCCGAATAATGTAAATAATGTAAGTAATCATAATACCTCATCTCAGAGTAAAGACAGGTAAAAGAAATATGTTTTCTTAAAACTATACCGATTTATTTAAACAAGTGAAAAAGAATAATTTTGTTAATATTATAAACATTAGAAAATAATTCAAATTTTTATCTCATAATCAGCTATTTCCAGAGAAGGAAATTCAAGTGGATATTAGAAATAAAATGTCCATCTAAGATTCTAAGTAAATAGACAGCGGGAAAAGTTGATATATACCGAACAAAAAACAAAACAAAAACGTTCTTATAAAATCTGCAGTACTCATTTGTGAAACTAAATCTATAAACTGTATATAAAAACAGCCAGCACAAAGCTGGTCTGGTTATAAATAATATCAATTGCTTCCTTGGAATTACTTTATTTATGTTTCGGATACGCAAATAAATTTAGCATATATGGGTTTCGAAATGCCTCAATGGCATATGTGCATTTCTTAAAAAGTTAATTAAGCCTTGTTTTTCTGTGGAGTCCTTCATGGCTGGGAGGGCTAAAGCACACATGGAGGTTTGTTTTCCCACTATAGTAAAGACGAAGGCCCTAACCGTTACGAAAGATCCATTATCTTTATTAAGACTTTCGATTGCCCAAACCGGTAGAGTTCAATAGCATAATTAACAAAGCAAGAAGAAAACAGAAATAATTATTCAGTCTTGTGTATCCACTAATTATCAAGTTTATATTAATAAGAATTCACATTAATTGTATTTTTCTTTCATACACTATAATGTTCTAACGATGATGAAAGTAATCACTGAAATATTAATGAAATCAAAAATAAATACTGATCACTTACAAACATGTTTTCGATAAAGACATAAATTTTCAATAAAAATAAATTACAAGGATATATCCATTAAAAATTAATGATCTTTTACAAGCATGTTTTCAAAAGTTATCTAAATGCATTATGTCTTAACATTGTTTATTTTTATATTGTGGCTATATCGTTTCAGGAGACCCAACCATTCCAGAGCAAATCCCCAAATTCCAGTCCAGTGTGGAAATCAATCAACCGGGCCAAGGTTTCAGTACAGGCGTTAAAGAATACTATGACAGTCGACTCAAACGAAGTGCTGTCTTCATCACGCAAATGGGAGAGACCGAAATAATCATTCACGATCATTTGAATGGAGAAATTCTTGACATTAAAGGTACAAATAAAGTGACTAACAAGTTTAGACATCTGGGATTTAGAACAAAGAATTTTCCCAAGAGAAATTTGGGAACTTTTACAAAATGTTAGTAGTCGAGCAGAAATATAACTGTTCTGAGATTATATATATAATCATATATTGGGGTCTGCATACCCTACAACTCTCTTGTGTACCACCATATGCATCCACAGTTCAGATGATGATCTGAAAACATTGTTGCCAACAACACAGATATGTTCGGCAGGACGACAAGGCAAGTTGACATAGTTGGCTTGCTTCTGGTTGTTATAATGACGTTTCATATATATATATATATATATATATATGTGTGTGTGTGTGTGTGTGTGTGTGTATCAGTGTTGGGAACATACCTATCAACATTGCATGATGCGTTGGGTTATTGATGACTGTATTCACATTGTTTATCGTTATATACACTCTGTCCTCGATGTTGAACACTTTTAAGTATAACATGACTTAATAACTATTTTTATCAGACACTCTCTCTCTTTCTCTCTCTCTCTCTCTCACACACACACACACACACATATATATATATATATATATATATATATATATATATATATATATATATATATAAACCTTCTTTTATTTGGCATGTACAAATACAAGCATTTCAGAGTGCTCGGATGTCAATCTGAGGGTAGTGCAGAGGATTCGATAAGAGTTGAATGAGTCTAATGGCGATTACGAAGGTACATCAGTGTGGAAAATTCACTCTGATTACTCTGATAAGAAAAGGATTCCCGAATTTGTAGGTGAGGGACAGACTCAATGCAAACGCCTACATCAAGTTGATGATCCACTGTCCTTTAAAAGGGCTGTGGTGAAATAATTTATTATATGGAACCTTAAAGCAATCTGTTTTTATTTAAATTATTAGCTCTGATTTACATTGAGCTCTCTGGATTCTATCCTCATTGGGTCTTCCCATACGGATTACCTAGTTTTTCGTAAACTATATATATATATATATATAATTTCGCCTCAAACAGGAAGACGCAAGGGGTTACTCAGTGTTAGAAAATATGAGAAAAAGAATATTAAATAGGTAGCTCCAGGGATTTTCTAAAAAAGAGCATACTATGATAAAAAAAAGGCAACACACTTGATAATTAATAATACTTTAAATCAGCTAATATTTTTCAAATAAAATTTCAGAAAAGTATATTTTATTTTTGGAAGTTTTTTTTAATAAAGAGAAATGCATTTCGATGAAAGATGACAAAAAAAAGAGTGCTAATCAGTTATTTTAGAAAAAACTTAGTTTTATATTAGTTTTTGAAATATAGCATTCTTATTATTTGGAATATTAAATTTAATTTATTAGCTTGAAACTAAAAGTAAAATAAAAGCTTCAAAAAGAATTTTCACTTTTTAAAATTAATTTGAAAGCTTTTTTGAGGTACCTACTATTAAAGAGAAAAACAATAAGAGAACATAAGTGAAGAAGACAAGACAATTGCATTTACATTTTTGAAGGTCAAAGTTCATTGGAGTGCAAAAAATCTATGTCGGAACTCTCGCTCTCGCTCTCTCTCTCTCTCTCTCTCTTTCTTTGTGTGTGTGTGTGTGTGTGTGTGTGTGTGTATGTGTGGGTGGGTACAAAATGAGAGATAGATTCTTTTTAAAAAGTTTAATATATCTTGCGCCAGGTGTTATATAAATCGAGAAGGTTACGTGCTAATTTATCGTTCCCAGGGTTTAATCATTTTTTGTTACATGAGGGGACATTTTAGTATTTATTTTTAAAACCATTTAAATGCTAATTATTTCTTGGTTCTTTTAAACTTTGCTTAACATTTTATTACCCTCTTAAACAAGAGCCTGAATTAAGTTTCACTTTCAAAGCCACCGATAACGCCTTCCCATCCGTATTTTTCTAAAGGCTTTCAGTTCGGATTTACTTTCTCATTAAATGAAACCATATAGTGTAAAAAATATCTTTATTATTTTTTCTTTATTTCAGAATCTATTCATAACAAATATCCAGTCTATAGTTGCAAAGTTGAAAAATACGGCCAAGATTTTTTACTTTCAAGTTTTATTAATCCTTCCTGGTTATTGAGAGAAACCACAAAGACAAAAGAGGTAAAATATATTTGGAACATTCTTTCTTTCTTTCCGAAGTATTGAATGTCTGTGTTATTTTCCGAAGTATTGAAAGTCTATGTTTTAAGAATAAACATATAATAAAACTACCAGTAAAGCTTTTTCATATGAAGTTGTTGTTTTGTTGAATGGAAATTACCCTCAGTACAACTATGATTTCATCTCCTGCCAATTTTGATACGTTGAAGACCAAGTTTTTTTTTCATAGGTTGGCCGTTGAGTGACATATGTAATGTTCAATTTGTTAATACAAGGAGACATATATATTTTCATATTGGAAAACTGGGCAGTAACATAATCCACTGAAACTCATCAACTTAAGATAGGCTTATGTGCAAAGTTCTCTCAGTAGTCGACGTGGAAGTTCTCAACACAAGTATACTTTTATCTTACATGAGATCCTCAAATGTTCTTTGTACAAGAATCATTTTATCTTACATAAGTGCTGCATAAGTTTTTAACAAATTCTTCTTTATATCTTACATAAATACACCATAAGGTCTTAGCAAAGACTCCCTCGTATTTTAGATAATTACCTTATAATTTCATAGCAAAGGCTTCTTTATATCTTACATAAGTGCATCATAAGATCTTAGCAAAGGCTACCTCATAATTTCGTAGCCAATTCTTCTTTATATCTTACGGAAATACATCATAAGATATTAGCAAAGCCTACTTCGTGTCTTAGGTAATTACCTCATAAGTTCTTCGCAAAAGATTCTTCATATTTTACATAAGTACATCCTAAGTTCTTAGCACAGACTTCCTTATATATTATATGTGCCTCATAAGTTCACAAGCCAATAGAGAACAGCATTACGAGAAGGTCACCTTGAAAAATATATTACTCACGTGATGTATTACGAGAAGAACCGGGAGGATGGTAAATAGTTAGACATTATAGTTAAACTGGAAGTTAGGGAGAGAGACATGATCGACCACACCCTGAATTATTATTATTGTTATTTTAACACATAAACTAGGAAGCATGAACACGAAGTTTTACTAATATCAAAATCATCATCGGATGAATTTAAAAAACACAACAAATATATCTTTCTCAATATAATTTCCTTCTTTGTCAATGCACTTAATTCAGTGCAATCACAAAGATCGAAAAAGATTCGGGGAAAAATTAACATCACAATTCACCTGATAATTACGTGTTAGGCTCTGGACTTGTATATATTACACTGATTTAATCATTTATACGTTTAATATGTATAATTCTTGATTGAACATGAAATTATTAAATCATATGAATGTATAATTAGATGTAACCTTATTGTATGTTACAGTGATATAGAAATCAGTTTTGAATGATTTGAGATTTACGCTATCCTAAATGAATTGAATGAATAGTTAGATAGTAATATAAACTATTTTTGTTGGAATATACTACACTTCAACTTAGTACCCCCAATTTATTAGCCATTTTCCTATTTTTGCTTATTTTCAGAATTATGTGCCGGGTGCTCCACCGATTCGAGGAATCCCAGTTAATCATTGGAAAGCTGATATAGCGATAAATGGTGGAAACATTACAGTTCATTATTTCTATTCAGGTTAGTAGGCCCAAGAGAGTTGGAGTTTCTAAAACACATTACGAGAAGGTCACCTTGAAAAATGTAATACTCACATGACGTATTGCGAGAAGGACGGCGAGAGGAAGGACGGTGGGAAACTTATGTGATGGGGTTTGTGTGAATGGATAATACAGCAAGAACTGGGAGGATGGTAAATAGTTAACCATTACCTAGAACTATAAAAAAACTGGAAGTTAGAGTGAGCTATGATCAACCACGCCCTGAAAGGTTACGACGCACAAATGGTTATTATTATTATTATTGTTATTTTAACACATAAACTTGGAAGCAATGGAATGAAACATGGACACGGAATTTTACTAATATCAAAATCATCATCGGATGAATAAAAAAAAACTGCTAAACGACTAGAATACTAAAGATAGGTTTTAAGGTAAAGAAAAATAATTCCCAATTATAGTCACTCAGTTATGTGCCATACGTGCCATACGTGATACATGCTTCGGCGATCATGTATCTTTCGATATATAACTGACGAAGTAGATTTTTTCCCGCAGTGGGTAGCCATTTCTTTCTGTGGTTGACCAGTTGCCATCCAAGGCTATAGAACCCGGTCTATCCTCCTATTTACCCATAGATAGGGGGAGAAGAAGAGGATTCAAACCTTTCCCAAGGGCATTAGCACGTAAGTGAATGTAATGGATTCGACTGGAATTCGAACTCAGTTCTCCGATTCCTCAAATCGAGCCGCTATCCATTACCGTGCCTCCCAATTATAAGAATGTGAAAAATATTAAAAAAAATAGAGGAGGAAGAACGAGATGAAGTCTAGGAGTATATGTACTAACCATGACCTTTTTTAATTTCATATTGTTGTAACCAAGCCATCTTTCACCGTATGTGATCGTTCTTTTCAAAAGATGGGACTATTTTTCTGCCTTTGATCAGAGAATCACAGATGGAAAGGAGGCCCGTTGAATTTTTTGCCTTTAAATCATAAGGCATTCAAGCATCTTTGTTATCCATATCCACAACTGTTTTCAAATGCCTTACAACGCTCATATAAGATTTGTAGAGTATCTCTGCGATGTTCCGTGTCACGTGACTTGGATTATTTTCAAGCAGCTTTTCGATTTGTTCATCATCAGCGACAAAATCTACCAGTACGCTCTTCCAAATCAAAATTCCCCCTTTTGAACTTAGCGAACCAAGTACGAACAATATGTCCTTTACGGAAACCATCTCCATCTTCACTGATTGTACAGCGTTTTCGTTCTCCATTCCGAAAATAAACGAATATCAAATAATGAAAATATAGCTCATTTTACTCCGTTTTTGCTTTTAACTTAAAATAGTCGAAATTTACAATCCACACACGTTGCCCTAATACCAGACATATGCCGACCGAAACAAATGCTCTTCTCAGGCTCGCATCTGGCAAGGAAACATGTGGAGCTCCACGTCATCAATTCAAGGATCAGCTCAAAAACACCTCGCTGAAAACAGAAATCTATCCGGTCAATTGGGAGAGCTGCAGAAAGAGCCAATTGGAGAAGAGCAGTCCGCGAAAAAATAACATCCTTCGAAAACACTAGAAGACAAATAGAAGAGAGAAAATGTAACCATCGGATGGTGAGCTCTGGCTCTCCATCCGCTGAACCCTCCTACCCTATCATTCAGTGGCCGCGGATGTTTCTTCAGATCTAACATGACTAATTTCACGCAGAAGGAAATGTCGATTAGCACCATAATACTCCACATCGAATTCCGCCAACGACGACGATACGAGTATATAAAGTGCCTTTTCTTAGCATACACTTTCTTTTGTTTCTTTCCTTTTTTCTTCCCTCGTTCTACGTTTTACTTTCTTTTTATTTAGTTTATTTCCTTCTCTCTCTCTCACTTCCTCCCCCCTCTCTTTCTATAGTTATATTTACAATTGTTTTCTCTCTCACAGAACCGTCCTGGGAAAATAAATACAAATTAAATCAGGTTCCGGTTCAAGTGAAAATAACCGGTTCTTTCAACATCGTTTATGATTATTACGATTTTTTGAACGACATTCCCGACGAAAGTGTTTTTCAAGTAAGTTCTGAAAGTACGATTCTTTCCATTTCTTATTTTCAATGATGAAATCTTAACGGGAACATATTGAACGAAATATAAATGCTATCTGCATTTCTAGGACGATGTACTCCTTAAGCCAGTATTTCTCAACCATTTTAAGCAACAGCGCACCTAGGGGCAAATGAAAACATCACGGCCCACTTAGCAAAATTTTAAAAGGTATACATTTAAATGTAATGAAATAAAACCATAGATTTAAAAGAAAGGTTAATATTCATTTATTCAAATAAAGAAAAATGTTAAAAAGTTAATTTAAAAAGATAAAAATACTTTTAAAAAAATGAATATTAATACAAAGTATTTAAAATAGCGTAATCTAAGATTAGTGAAAAGAATTTTTGAAAAAATGTTTATTCATCTATTTAAATACTAACTACTTCAACACACACACACATATATGTATTTCTTTAAATAATAACGACTTCCACACACACACACATATATTTATTCAAATACTAATTACTTTCACACACACGCATGTAAATGTATTTATTCAAATACTACTTCCACACACACAGATGTTTATGTATTTATTCAAATACTAACTACTTCCGCACGCACACATATATATGTATTTATTCAAATACTATTTCCACACACACATATATGTATTTATTCAAATTCTAACTACTTACACACACACACACGCACACACACACACACATATATATATATATATATATATGTATGTATGCCGTGACAATATTTTGCGGCATACGCGCGGTGTGCCGCGACACTGCGATTGAGATCACTGCCTTAAGGACCTGAAAATTAGTGCATGTAACTCAAGTTTTAGTTTGGTTTGGTTTGTTTTGCGACATATCAAACTTTTCTAGCCAACAGCCAAATACTACAATTTTCGTTAAGGTATACATCGACTTGGTTTGGGTTTGTTTTACGGCACATCAACCTCAATGGGTTATTTAATGCCGACGAGATTTTATTGTTGGTAATTTTCATTTCAAAAATGTATTGCTGGTAATTTTTTCAAAAATGTATTGCTGGTAATAATGTATTGATGGTAATAATTTTTCTTCAAAAATTTATTTCTGGTAATAATTTTTATAAAATATTTCTGGTATTAAAACTTATTTTTACACTTTCATAGTGTTTTGACCTCAGTTTGGGGGCTAACTATTTACCCATAGCTGGAACCCTAACAGGGTCGACCTGGGAACACCAGCAATTAAGAGGTGGTTCCACGCTCCTCAAAACCTCCTAATCAGAGGCCTTGCTGTTGGATGTAGTTTATCGTTTTATCCAGGACGGGCATCGGCTTGGTTTGCGTGAGTATCAAAAATGTAGATAGAGGTTCGGTTTACACAAGAGTTAAAACGATAGAAAAAGGCTTGGTTTGCATGGGAGTCAAAAAGGCAGGCATGAGTTTGGTTTACCCGAGAGTCCAAAATGATAAATTTAGTTTAAACTCGAGTAAATAAATGTAGACATGTGTTTGGTTTGCACGAATGTCAAAAAGTGAGATGGAGGTTTGTTGTCTTTAAATTATGACTTGCTTAAAATTTACACTGAAACAAAAAGAGGTTTTAAAATTCTTCTATATAATTTAGTCTATGTCATGTTTTAACTTTCGTGCACACCGGAACTCTAGCATTTTTTGCCGTGATGTTAACCAAACCTATGATTTTTATTGATTGATTTTTTACGGCTTATCAACCTTTTTAGTTAGTCAGTTATGTACCATGTGTGATATACCTTTAGGCTATCATGTACCTTTCGATACATGACTGACGAGGCAGATTTTTCCCGTAGTAGGTTGCCATTTCTTTCTGCGGTAGACCAGTTGCCATCCAAGTTTATAGAACCCGGTCTGTCCTACTATTTACCCATAGCTGGAGGGAGAAGAAGAGGATTCACACCTTTCCCAAGGGTATTAGAACGTAAGTGAATGTAATGGATAACCTTTTGCAGGTTATTTAAAGCCAAAGAATATTTTTACATTGTAAGAATGTGTTTGAGATTTTAAAGATTTAATGATACTAGTCCTACTAATTAACCAATAATTGGGCGAGAAAAGCTAGATTCATACCTTTCAAAAGAGTATTTGCATGTAAGTGAATACAAAGAACTTAACTGGAATTGAAACTCCGCTCTTCGAGCAGCTTTCCATTACACATACATATCCAAGCTTACGTGTATTCCCACGCGGTCACCCATCTAGGTACTGACAAGGTTCAACGTTGCTTAACGTCGGTGATCAGACGAGAATCAATGTTTGAACGTGATATGGCCGTAAGACGAAACCTATGCCTAGCATTTTAACTCTCGTGATAATAAATTTGCTTCACATTAATTGTCTTTAGCGTTAGGTGATAAGCATCCAGTTCAGTATCGTCACTTTAGAGGACATAGATATATTTTTACATTTCATCTAGAAAATACGAAGATATTGAATTCATTTTAGGTCCGGTTACGGTGGATAATTTAACCTATCAGTCCTTGGGTTATTTAATGTTGAATATATAAGTTTATTAGGACGAACATTGCAATTAATTAATAGGTAGACATAGGTCCGGTTTATACTAGAGTGAAGAAAAAACTGACAATTTCGTTTGCACCGAAGTCCAAAAAAAGGTAGACATGAGTTTGTTTTGCACCAAATTCTCCCCTCAAAAAGAAAGAACATAGGAGACGGTCATAGGTAAAGAGGTAACCTCGCTTTTGAGGAGTTAACCTTATGTTTGGGGAAGCAGTTAGCATTATCTTCACCCTTGCTGACAAGACGAGACAAGACGTAACGTAAATGGCTGAAGCGTTGTGATCAAAACAGCAAAGATGAGGATATGGGTCGGAATAACTAATGAAATAATGAAAATGTTTATTTAAATTGTTTTTTTTTAATTAAATATTTTCATTAATTATGTTTTATATTTACAGACACCAGAGGGCGCATACTGCCCAAATCGAACCTCAAGCAAAAGCATTCCCAAGATTTCAGATCAAGTTTCGTATCGACTAGAGTTCAATTCCCCAGAAACTGAAATCATCTTTTCCATGGACGTAAATTATTTTTTTTTCTTTATTGTGCCTATATTTATTTCTACATTTATTTTAAATATTCTTTTAGATTTTGTGACCCAAAAAATATACCACAATAAACAATATATATATATATATATATATATATATATATATATATATATATATATATATATATATATATATATATATATATATATATATGTATATATATATATTGTATATATTTAGGCAGTATATTTCCATTCAAACAGGTTTGGTTAAATAATTTAGACATATGTCGATTAAAAACTATTTGAAAGAACAATTTTGGTATTTTTCTTAATCAATTTTCTAAGGCTGCTAAGAAATTAATCCGTGAACTTGAAAGGATCACAACGAAAAGTAATCGAAATGATATATATATATATATATATATATATATATATATATATATATATATATATATATATCTATTATGTGGTACGTGTTCAATTTATATAACATAAATCATTCATACGAATAACAATTAATGAAGCTAATTATGGCAAGAAATTAATATTAAATATTAAATAGAATATTAAATGTTGTTTGCGAGAGTGATTCTTGCCATAATTAGCTTCATTAATTGTTATTCGTATGAATGATTTATGTTATATATATATATATATATATATATATATATATATATATATATATATATATATATGCACTATAGACCAAAGACTTTAGGCTACCCTCTCGATTTAATAATGAGTAAGTTTCATACCAATGGTTCAATTAAACTAGGACGCTGAAACTAACATATTAGTATATGCCATCCACTTATTTTTATAGAGGTGCTTGACTAAAATTTAAAATCCAGCACCCCTATGATCACCATTAGCCAGCAAGATATATCTGGTAAATAGGACAAAAGAATTAAGAAAACTTATGCAATAATGGGTTAATTTCGTTGTTGTTGTTGTTATTATTATTATTATTATTATTATTATTATTATTATTATTATTATTGTTATATTTTCTTTCATTTCTGGTGTATACTCATTTCTTTCCGGGTCCCAACCAGAGAACTAATGTCAGAAATGGCATCATGACATGTTCCTCTGAGCATTCTTTGAGGAAAAATCAAACAACAAAAACACCTAAGTTCGCACATATTTTACATAGAAAAAACCCTTGGTAAGGTGTGGGCTGTACTTGTGAGAACAATTTTTTGTATTTTTTTAAGGAACCCCTTCAATGAGTCTACTGGAATCTTTTCCAATCAACCCGAGCGCTTCATCAACAACTGGAGTTGTTGATGTCTTCATGTTCCACATTTTTTAGATTTTATAGGTCCCATCTCCGTAATCGTGTCTGGGTGGTGTGCATACCAATTTCATGCAGTTTCCTTTCCGTAAAAGTTGCGGATTTTCCAATGTAAATATTGGCCGACTCTATCATGCTTAGTTTTATATTCAGTTGGTGCCAATGCCGTGCAACCTGATACAAGATGATCAATTGTTTCTATATATCTATCACAGAATCTGAATTTTGGGCAAACATAATTTTTCAGTATGTGTGCTTGGTAATTTCTAGTTAGCAAGAATCGGTCCTTTGCCGCAAGAAGAAAACTATCCGTTTCAGATTTTCTCTTGCACTACGTATCCACTGATGAATAAGCGGTTTGTCTACATCAGTTTTTTTGGTACGGGCAGAATACTGACCGTAAAGACGTTTATCCTACCAACGTTTCTGTATCTGGTCGATTGCATTTGCCTTTGCTTTCTTTTTTAAGGATTTCACAGCTACAGTACGCATGTCAGATATGGTCCAATTAAGGAGGTTGAAACAGTATTGCACCACGTGGATAGCCAAAACTGTTAATGACTGATATTCTGCTTTTTGAATTCAACTCGGTGTTCAATACCAGACGCACACGTCTGTAGTAGTCTTTTCTTATTATTTTTTCTTTCTTACTCATTTGGATATGCTGTATTCCATCTCCTTCGCTAATCCCTACGTACTTATAGGCTTCATCTTGTTCCAGTTCCCTAATATTTGTGTTAAAATCTATATCTATTGAATGTGCTTCTGCAATTCTCCCTTTCTTGAATATTGCTTTTGCACTTTTATCTAATCCGAAATCTATACCTATGTCGTCAATGAAACATTTTACAGTATTGAGGAAACTCTTCAACTCATTGTTGTCTTTGGAAAAGAGTCTGAGACCATCCATGTATAGTAGGTTATTGAATACTTTCTTGTTTAGTTTGTATCCATTATTATTATCATCATCATCATCATCATCATCATCATCATCATCATCATCATCATCATCATCATCATCTTTGGGTTTTGTTCTATACACATTTCCTTCCGGGTCCCAACCAGAGACCTAAGGTTAGAAATGGCTTCATGACATTTTCCACTGATCATTTTTGTAACCCCCCCCCCAAGATCACACATTTTCTATAGATATGTGCGAGCTGTGAGTACAATATTTGTATTCCTTTAAAGCATACCCTATCAGGGATCCCTTCAATAAGTTTGTCAAAACTAATCAAACCGAGAGTTACAACCATCTATTATTATTATTATTACTGAATATATGATCAAATGATGATCTTTAAGAAGAGTAATGGCCTGTGACCTGAAGTAAGCCAGTAAATTAATTTTGAAGAAGTTGAACGACTTACAATGTTTAAATGATTCTTCAAAATCCAGTGTGTGGCCCCAAACCATTGGTCTATAGTTTTTAAGGTATGCTATATTTATAAGAGAATGATGTTCAATGTCAGGGTGTATGTAAATATGAGCAGTGTAGGCACAGGTATCAACAGTGAATGGCGACAATCAGTTTCATACTTAAACGAAATCATCATGGCTTGACAATTGCATTTAAGCTTATGTGTGTGTGTGTGTGTGTGTGTGTGTGTGTGTGTGTGTGTGTGTGTGTGTGTGTGTATTTCGATAGTTTTTCACACAATCATTGAAATTAATGTATGAATTTGTCTTGGATTGCTTGATGTGTTAGTTGCATATCTTCTGCCAGCATCAGTAGTCGGTTTTCAAGCTCAAATGAAAGCCTGGATTTCGAATACTGTTGTTTAAAGCACGTAGGCACTTGGGATCCTGGCGCAAGACAATCTCTGTAAAGCTATTCATTTTATTCCGTTTTAACATAGTTTGTACTCGTAGAAAGATTTAAGTAATTAACGAATTATTTAGTCCAACATTATATTTTATTTCTATAATCGTTATATTCAGTGGGTGCACGTATTTTAGTAGACGCCCCTGTTTTATTTTAAATGTCAATTTCACTGATAAAAAATGTAAATGAATACGTGTACGAACTAAATATGTGTCTTAAAATATATATGTATGTATATATGTATGTTCTTAGATAGCATATTTTGTAGAAACCTCCTGTCAGTGTTGACAATATATGTAACAGATTTTACAATTATTATTACTACCTCGGTGGAAGTTAAGGGAGAATAGTTAACACAAGTGTTCACTGACTCTTTTCTTCTTGAACCATTGTAGCATGACAAAGATAAAATAGTTGTGTTAATATATATGACATTAGAAAAGAGTTTGGGTTCATGCCTTTCATAGTAGCATTAGCGCTAAATGAACGCAATAAACATGAGCTGAAATTTGTGTTTGATTTAACGATTCCGTTTTTCCTTACCTTACCTCTCTTTATACTATTGTGCACCAAATACAAGGCGCGAAAGCCACTCGTGGTAGAGGGTTACTGAATTAGGTTGAGCGTACAAGGTGGTGTTAAGAGGTGCATATGGCTATGCAGGATATATATTGTTAAGGTTGTAGTGATCATGTAAGCATCCTTTCGGGGGGGGGGCTGTTCCAAAGCAGTTATGTGGAAGAAGCTGTTTGAGTGGAATTACGATGGATGAGGTTAAGTTGACTCAGTGTACTTTGCATGGCGGGTTCTCGCTGTGATAGTCTGAACTGGTGGAACTAAGGAATGTAGCTCTTCTGAACATCTGATATGAAAACAGCAATACGTCACAGCTTCCAATAGTAAAATTGTTACAAAAAACATAGATATTGGCGAGTTGTTTGGCCTCTAGATTTCCCATCTCATTTTAAAACGTTGTAATATAGAAGTCTAGTTTATACATAGGATTGCCGAAAAAAATCTCTCAAAATACACAAGTCATAGCCAATTCCTGTAAAGTTTGTCCAGTTCTGAATGTTTTGTTAATAAATTTGATAGCTGTCATGATAATCGCGGTTGCATTTTGCTATTTCAACAGTAAACGGGTGGGGCATAGGTACCAATCTAGTAGCACGTTTAAATTCATGTAGTCGGGGCATCAGGGACAAAAAGCTCGTCAAAGCAGTTGCCATGAAAATATTTGTAGAAAAGACAGAGGGAAGCCATGTCACATTCGGTGAGAAACTGATTGAAGTCGAGATGCCAATTTAGGATCGATTACATTACAGGACATTCTCTGGATTTTGTCAAGAACTTCGAGGTGAATAGTGGGAGCCCCAGACCAGACCAGATATGGCAGCAGTATTCAATTCACAGACGACTACTGCTACTACTACTCTTTGGGAAAATTGTTTGATTTAACAGTATTTTATTTTATTAAATAAAGTATTATAACAATATTTTAAAAATAATTTCTGAAAGTTGTATAAATCGGCAAGGTGAAGGTGAAGCATAAAAATAAAAAATAAAACTTTCCTCGAATTCACTTTGAGATTTACCACCTCTTCTCCACCCATCCCCACTGCACACATAAACACGCACGCTAATCTTGATCCCCAAATTCACACCCACTTTTCTGATTGATAAAAACAACATTAACTGTATCCTCTCGCTTTTATTAGGTAACAACAACTTGTCTCAGAAAGTCAAACAGAAATAGTCGGATGGAAATATTTTAGTAAATGTAAAGAAAATTTCTAAAATCTTTATTTTTTAAATTTTATGTTAATTTTATTCACAAAAAAATTATAATTACATTAATTTGGTCGAAATATCAGAAATATTTTAATTGTTTATCTACTAGGCCATGTGTTTAAGAGATACAAGGTTTAGATTCAATTCTTACTTTTGGTAGCGCTGAAATATTATGTAATAGTGGAAGAAAAAAGACAAGCCACACCAATGTTAATAAAAATGGTATTAAGTGATATCAAATATCCCTTAAGCATGCAAAACTGAACAATCTACCACCGTGAAATGAATTAATGGGTCGGTACAAAATTCCAATTATGTTACCGAGTACGACAAGAGAGTCTTGAAAGCGCTGGTCGCTGATCTGAGATGGAACAAATACACCGAGTCAAGGAAAGTTGGCTCCCTGTGCCGAGCCAGGAAATTTTTCTCCCAGGAATCGATCCTCCAAATCTATCAATCGACCATTCGCCCTTGCATGGAGTATTGCTGCCATATATGGTCTGGAGCCCCTGCTGTTTGCTTCAGGGTTCTTGATAAGATCCAGAGACGGATATGCAATGTAATTGGCCCTGATCTGTCATCTCGTCGGCAGTCGCTCTCTCACAGACGCGACGTTGCCTCGCTCTGTCTTTTTTACAAATACTTTCACGGTAATTGCTCCGAGGAGCTGCTTTCGCTGGTTCCTAGGCCTCATGAATTTAAACGTCCTACGAGGCTGGCATCCCGTTCCCACCTCTTCACCGTTGAAACTGTTAGATATAGACGTCTCTTCTACTCCAATAGCTTCATGTCTCGCACATCTCGCTTGTGGAACTCTCTTCCTTATTCCTGTTTCCCTGACAAATACAATCTCCAACTATTTAAGTGTAACGTCAATCGACATCTCCAGTTGCCTTGATCTATCCACTTCCCTTCTCCACATCCTTTCACCTTTCATTCCTATCTGCTCTCGCTCCAAATCTTCTGTAACCCCCTTGCCTTGATCGATCCACTATCTTTCTCCATATTCTCTCTTTTACCACTCCTATCTGCTCTTCCTCCAAACCTTCTGTAACCCCTCGCGTGCTAGTGGCTTCCAGCCTTGCTTGGGGTGATAAGCTTAAAAAAGAAAAAAAAGAAGAAAAGAAGACTGGACAATACAACGTTCGAAATGCTTTGAGTATAACAACCAATATGCGGATACTGGTCCAAGTAATGTAATTGCTAGCCACTCGTATCCGAGTATGTCTGTTTATTAGGGCGATTAATCAATCCTTATTGCAGATGCCTGCTCAGGCATATATGTGTTTGTTCAACACCCACTTGTGGTTAATACTGCAACTATGCTGAGCGGACCTTAATTACAGCGCATCATCTGACATGATCAACATTTTGAACATGGACGAGTACGCTCAAACCCTTTGTCACGATGAATAGTACAACCATCGACCCAATAGTCCTATCGACCCAATTTCACTCAAACAGTTTGAGTCAACCCATGATATGATCTTCAGGCACTTTCCGAAGGTGCCGCACGCTGGGGTCGCATCCATAGGCTGAGAACATCAAGAAGTTGCCTTCCTGAAAAATAGACCATGGTGGGTTCCGAACCCGGCCCATCGATAGAAAGCGCATCTCCTAACCACTTGGCCATGTGCCAAATAACAAACAATGCGCTCATGATAATTCCTCATCTAATAAATTTCTATAAAAATGAGTCTATCTAAATTACAATTTATACTGAAACTAAAATCAGAATATTTTATCAGCATCTGTATAAATGTTATACTAGTTGCTTTAACAAAAATTCAATGCCTGGAAACTATCATTTTTTGGTTGGATAAATTTATAACAAGAATTGATTTGTTGAGGCCGTGTCTCTCCAGAATTTGAGTGATCATGGCTCTCCACAATTTCCTGTCCTTTGTAGCTCTTAGTAAATTTTGTCATTTCTTCGTCTCTCCAAATCCATGTTCTGCCAACCATTTTCAAAAGCTCGTTAGGTAATTTATCCGCTATTTTTCTCTTGCCTTTAATATGTCCTGTGAATGCCATAATTTCTAAGCCCTCTTTCCTCATTATGTTCTCTAGAACTTTCAACTGTTTTTTTTTATAATGATACGTATAAGTGTCCTTTTTGTTTCAATTTTTCTAAAAATTCGTCGTTGCTCACGTGGTATAACCAGCGTCTTTTTGTATATACAGCATCCTTTTGTAGATATTTTTGTCTGGTTTGTGATTACTGTGTACTTGGTTCCTGGAGAATAGTAAAATAGAGTTTTTTTTTTTTACTATATTATTATTTCTATTATTGTCTGTTCTTATTTCTTCTTATGTTACTTTATCAATTATGTAGTTAGGGAAATTATTGTTAATTAATATTTGCTTTATATTTTTGGATCCGTTATTGTGCGTGTAGAGGATATTAAATGTTCTCTATTAAATTATCAACATGGTACCCAGTAAAAAAAGCGGTAAATTCAGAAAGACGTGAGACAACTGTTGGCAACTGGTGATCACTGATGCGACTGAAAATTTCACGAAGACTTCCTGTACATTTCGTCAATCCTCACGTCGGATGTTCTTTTTGTTTTTTAAAAAAAAGTACAGTAACTTGACGCTCAAAATCAGTGAGTTGTTTAGCCATACGAGAAGGGCAGAATGAAAGACGAAAGTTGTCTCAAAAACCTTTAAATAACGAGACAGGAGATCGAGCAGCAATTAATCAATCATAAAAGAACCAATCAGAGTTAAGTAATTAAGCGGGAGTCGAATGATTATTAAAGGTCATGAATATTGAAGGTTATTCAAGGTCAGTTATTCCTGAAAGATAGAACATTGATAATAAATTTGCCGCTGTTTACTGAACAACCTGTATAATTTTGTGTGTATGACTCGACAAACACAATTCGAATATTAGTTCAGTCTATTTATTCGTAATATTACACTTGGAGAAGGCATGAAACTATTTCTCTTTACGCTCTGTCCTATCGCCAGATTTTCTGACAAAAAATAGTCACTAGTATGCCACAACAAAAAGTAAATCAGTGAATACAATCCTTGAGAAAGTCTCTCTCTCTCTTATAACAACTTTAAAATACTAAAAAACTGCTACGCAACAGTGAAAAGCTGTTACTCTCACTGTTATCCTTGACAAACTTAAAGCATAATGAATAAAATGGTTTCTTGCTTTATACATGAGTGTCGATTGATTGGTTGTAGGTTTGGATGGATACCCGGAATCACTTCCTAAGGATCGATTACAGTAAACATTCTTTGTCTGGCGAAAACCAACTGCTGACGGAGGTTCATGATTTCAATCTTGGTAAGTTCAGTCAGGAAATATTTGGGCATTATTTTAACTTCACTTATGGAAAGGTATAGGTCGATTCTGAATTTTTGATCATGAAATTATTAATTAGTTTTATATCTATAAATTGATGCTAGTTCTACAAATTACATGAATGAAGAAAAATAATTTATATCAGGAATAGCTAAAAATTCTTCCTACGTAGGCGCAAAAATGTAGTCTTCCTACGTAGGCATAAAAATATAGACCCCAGCTTCACTTAAGGATGTTTCACGAGTTATACAATTCTACATATAACTTTGAAGTTGGCAGAAAATAGTATAAAATAACACTTGAATTATTTGGACAAATACAGGGAGATATAAAAGCCGGTAGACAGGAAGTATTATAACAGCACTAGCAGTATAACCTGTCTTCAACCGGATCTTTCATTACTGGGAATTTTTGCCGTTCAATTGAAGCAGTTTAAATTTAAAGTCAGCCCACCCGAAAATCAATACTAGTAACAACAATTGGGTGCAACTGAGGCACATCCCCAAATGGTGGAGTTAACAATTTGAATGGCGGGTGTCCCTAAAAAGGACCGTTTTTGCGTTCTCAATTTTGTATCAGCCTCACGTGCAGCAGTCGTTGAAGAGGCGTTTCTTCTCAGCCGCTGAGAAAGTAAATTAAATTTTGCCTTTGATTTTTGTGCAAAGTGTAAAAAAATCAGTTTTTTCGACTTTTCACCTTCGAGGTTGTGAGCTTTTCCAGCCAATTTGGACTCAAAACCAGCACTGAAGAATTATCTATCAAGCAAAAAAAATTTAATAGAAATCGGATGAAAACTGGAAACGCATAGCAACATCTGATCACACACACACATACACACACCCATTTTGAGAATTATAGATATAGATTATCGGTATTATATTATGCATTATAATAGTAGTTCTAATATTTAGTTAGTAATAGAATTCATTTAATTCAATAAAACCATTAATATTTTTTATTTTCTTATTATAATACATTTATTTTTTTTATTAAGTAATAATAAGTGTTTTTCAGGTAAAGAGGAGAGTGTGAATGAAGTGGGGGAACAAACATTTTGAACCTTTAAGAGATTGATATTTATTATTGATATGTTTATTATTGATATGTTTATTATTGATATATCTGTATAAACAATACCATACGTTTTATGCGTTTTGTTTTTCATTACTGTATACCCACTTTTGCACCCCCACTCCTGTATGCAGTCCAAACATTCTCTGATATCTTTCTAAAATTACTTGAAAACTGAAATTTTCTGGCAGAAGAACATTGTTTGACCATGAAAGCATCAATTTTCGTCATATATTTTCTTTATTTTAGACGTAAATTACAAAATTGACCGCGTCTCAGGGAAATGCGCCACATTACCACTCATCAAATCGGATAAGCTCGACATCGACATTGTGAAAAAGAAGTCGGCGTCGGGTGTTAAGACCATTCGCATGAAACATCCTAATGAAATGTTTAATTTCAACCACAACTTTCAGTATGCAGGGCAGGTAAGTCAATGCATCGTATCCCTCCGGGGATGGATGATTACGACTCTCCACAACATCCTATCTTTTATCATGCTAAGCAATATTTATCTCCTTAATATCCCTGCCAATCCCTGTTCTACCATCCAATTACACGAACTCGTTAGTTAGGTTTCTTACTGTTTCCCGTTACGCTTCTTGATTTCAATGTGTCCCGTGCGTGTCAAATACTATTTTCTCATTATATGCTCAAGAAATATTCTGATTCATCCGGACATAAGCTGATCCCAGACCTCAAGTTGAACTCGTATATACGATCCATTGATAATGATGCTGGAAAAATGATCGGTTTCTTCTAACCACTGTAGTAAGTACCTGACTCCTCCTACTACACTGTACATTTACAAGAACCAGATCAGGCCGAAAGTGGAGCACTGATGCCATGTCTGGACTGAAGCTACCAAGTTTTTCACTTTCCAGTGTCGATAGAGTCCAACTAAGCGACTTTGTGGGTCATGTAATTATTTTCTACCTTAAAACCCCTTTCCCCACAGACGAAAATTTGTAAGCCTCTCGCTACTCTATCGCTATTTCCACTAAAAAGTTCATATATTCTTTAGTTCTCCCAAATATAACCCACCCAGCTAAGACCTGCAACGCCGCGTACACTGAAGCGAACTACCCTCATTTCCTTCCTATTCCTTTCTTGAGGAGTAAGTTCCATTCGGATAGATTTTTTCCAAGAACTGTTACTTTGTGGAACAGAATCCGTGGCGGATACTTTCCCGAAAACTAGAATCTTAATGTCTACTCTTAACCGTTATCTTCGAGACATTATCGAGAAATAAAAGAAAGAAAGAGTTGAATAATTATTTATTTATTATTAGTATGTAATTAATTTATAAAATCTTTTACTAGGAAATGATTTGATTTTGAATTTAACAGTCACCTTGAGCGAACTTGAAGCTAGTAATTTTAGTGACGATAATGAGTGAAATAATAAGTTGTGATCGTTTAGTTTTTAGAATAAATTTAATTGTGATACAAGTGTAGCGTTTTTTCTGACTAGTTTAAGAAAATGTGTAAAATTTCATATTTTAACAAAGCGTCAACAAAGAAAAAAACTGTAAGAACTTTCAATTTTTAGAGATTTTTATATTTAATTTTATTTTCTATTTTCAGAGAGTCTTCAACGGCATTCTTTGTGACGTCTTCATAGCACAAGTGCTCAATTACAAGATATCTGGAATTCCATTTAATGTGACCATGGAGTACTATTTTACGTCCGTAAGTGGAAATAATCACTAAACAATTCGCGCTGAGTACGCGCGCACACACACGCACACAGGGAATATATATATATATATATATATATATATATATATATATATATATATATATATATATATATATATATGTATATATATATATACACATATATATATATACACATATATATATATACATATATATATATACATATATATATATATATACATATATATATATATATATATATATATATATATATATATATATATATATATATTCCCTATATATATATATATATATATATATATATATACACACATATATATATATACACACACATATATATATATACATATATATATATATATATATATATATATATATATATATATATATATATATATATATATATATATATATATATATAGAGAGAGAGAGAGAGAGAGAGAGAGATAAGCACGCACGCACGCACGCACTCACGTGGCCAAGTGGTTATAACCTTCACTTTTTGACTCGGGTTCGAATCTCAGCCTGCTCGATTTGTCAGGAAGTGGATATTTTGATGCTATCTCGGGGAGGCGATCCCAGCGTATTGCATCTTTGGAAAATACCTGAAAACCATATCACAGGTTGATCCAATCTTTGTGAGTCAAATTGGATAGACGGAATAACCATGGTCCACCCAGCATAGTTCCATAAACCACTCTGTGGGCTATGTGGGTGTTGAATAGATGTCTGTAACATGGATTGGCTCCTTGTCTTAATAGATGGCCATCCTCGGATACGAGTAGCCAGCCTATATATATATATATATATATATATATATATATATATATATATATATAGGAACCACTTCTTCCACCGTTTTCGTAGTGATATGTCTGACTGCAATAGACGCCTATTTACCTCTGCCCGTAACGAGTGTAAGCGTATCCTCAACGAAGCTAAGTCACTATTTGCTGCTCGGATGAAGGAACGTATTGCATCTCGCAAATTCGGCTCCAAAGATTATTGGCGCCTCTGCAAGAGCGTTCTGAACAATAGAAAACCCTCCATTCCTCCCCTGTTCAATCAGTTTGAGGTCCTGACCACCTCTGCCGACAAGGCTGAATGCTTTACTCGGAAGTTTTCTTCCAATTCAACGTTAGACTCTTCCGGGGTACCCTTGCCCGATTTCCCTCCCAGAACCGAGGCCCTTTTGAGCGGATTGCACATATCCTTGTCGTTGGTATTGGGCATTATTTCTAACTTAGATCACCACAAGGCTACTGGTGGTGGCGGGATACCAGCCATTGTCCTGAAGAAATGCGCACCTGAACTGGCGCCTGCCCTCTCTAAATTATACAACCACTGCCTCAAGGAGTCTTGTTTTCCTGACTGCTGGAAGTCCTCAACCATTGTTCCTGTCTTTAAGAACTCTGGTGACCCCTCCGACCCTTCTAATTACCGTCCTATCAGTCTCCTACCCCTCTTCGGCAAAGTCTTCGAAGCCATTATCAACACCGAAGTGATTAATCACCTGATATCCCATGATCTGCTCTCAGACAAGCAGTATGGTTTCCGCTTTGCCCGATCTACTGCCGATGTGCTTACGGCCATCACTGAATTTGTCTACCAAGCTATTCATAATAATGGTGAAGCTTGTGCCGTGGCCCTAGACATCTCCAAAGCGTTTGATAGAATTTGGCATGCCGGCCTTCTTCGCAAGCTCCAGGGTTATGGTATTGCAGGTCGATTGTTTGATCTAATACAATCATTCCTGTAAAACCGTGAATTGAAAGTCGTTCTCAATGGATTCATCTCCAGCTCCTATGCCACTAACGTAGGTGTTCCTCAAGGCTCCATCCTAGGCCCTACTCTGTTCCTCACATTCATAAACGACCTTCCTGACGCCATAGATTCCCAAGTCGGGATCTATGCGGACGACACTACAATTTACTCCTGCCTCAAACACAAATCTAGTGATGCTGACAAAGTTAACCTGGCAGTTCGAATAGAAAAGGACCTCCAATCGGTTGTGAACTGGGGCAAGAAATGGATGGTTAACTTTAACGCCTCTAAAACAAAACTGCTCTCTATTAACCACCACAAGGATCCATCCCTGCATCCCATTAGAATGTTAGAAGACCAACTTCTCGAGAGCTCCTCTCTGCGGTTGCTCGGTCTCACGCTGTCCGCTGATCTGAGATGGAACAAATACATCGAGTCAATTGCATCATCCACCGCAAGGAAAGTTGGTTCTCTGTGCCGAGCCAGGAAATTTTTCTCCCCGGAATCGATCCTCCAAATCTATAAATCGACCATTCCCCCTTGCATGGAGTATTGCTGCCATATATGGTCTGGAGCCCCTGCTGTTTGCCTCAGGGTTCTTGATAAAATCCAGACACGGATATGCAATGTAATTGGCCCTGATCTGTCATCTTGTCTGCAGTCGCTCTCTCACAGACGCGACGTTGCCTCGCTCTGTCTTTTTTACAAATACTTTCACGGTAATTGCTCCGATGAGCTGTTTTCGCTGGTTCCTAGGCCTCATGAATTTAAACGACCTACGAGGCTGGCATCCCGTTCCCACCCCTTCACCGTTGAAACTGTTAGATGTAGACGTCTCTTCTACTCCAATAGCTTCATGTCTCGCACATCTTGCCTGTGGAACTCCCTTCCTTATTCCTGTTTCCCTGACAAATACAATCTCCAACTATTTAAGTGTAACGTCAATCGACATCTCCAGTTGCCTTGATCTATCCACTTCCCTTCTCCACATCCTTTCACCTTTCATTCCTATCTGCTCTCGCTCCAAATCTTCTGTAACCCCCTTGCCTTGATCGATCCACTATCTTTCTCCACATTCTCTCCTTTACCACTCCTATCTGCTCTTCCTCCAAACCTTCTGTAACCCCTTGCGTGCTAGTGGCTTCCAGCCTTGCTTGGGGTGATAAGCTTAAAATATATATATATATATATGTATGTATGTGTGTGTATACGTATATATGATAAAAATATAGTTTTAAGGAATGCTATATTCATGGATAAAATGCTCGAAAATCAGGAATAGTGTGTGTGTAAATATAAAATATAAAAGTGAATTCTGAGGTCAAAAATGTTTGAGAATGAGTTCCAGCATGAAACAGACTGTTGCCACTCTGTGTTTTTGCACTAGCATGAAACAGACTGTCGCCTCTAAGTGTTGATTTCTATGTTCACTTTTATATTTACACACGCTGTATCTCTGATATTGAGCACTTTATCCCATAAATATAGCACACTTTAAGACTATATTTCTTCATTCATATATATATATATATATATATATATATATATATATATATATATATATATATATATATAATCATTTATTTAAATATTATAACATAAATAGGTTATAAAATCACTACAAAAATAGCCATTTCGTTTCGACACTTCCAGTGTCTTTTCAAGTGATGGTGTTGAATGTAGAATAAATGGTTTAAAAAAAAAAAAAATTCCAAATTCCTTAACGGTCCTTCGCTAGGGGTGAATGCTGTAACATAATTCCGAATGACCAATCAAAACGCGAGTATATGGTGATTCAAAGAGCCTGGCCACGAAGCAAAGTTATCGCTGGGGGTGTGAGAGGGGGGTAGAGGGATATGGTTGAGCTAGACGTGACACTTCGATTCCTTCCTCCCCAAATTCTTTTGAGGAAAACCAGGGATCGACTCTTGACCTGTCAACGGAATCGGTGGGAGGGTGATAGGTCAAAAAGACACAGATAGAAAGAGAGGGCTAATGAAATTATTGTGAGGGGTCATTAGTTTTCTTTTGAATGGACGTTGTTTTTTCCTTTTTATCTATACAACTACCTACTTACATACACACACCTACGTATGCATACATATACGTACATGAATCAAACATACAGACATACATCCACAATTACACGCATATACATGAAAGATCAAACAACATAAGTTAAACCCATGCAAATATATATACACAAAAATGTGTATATACCCACACCCACGCATACATACATATACACATACTTACGCACAAACCATCAGAGCCGCACGCATACACACATATGCATGAACATATACACATATACATATATATATGCACATATACATAAACGTACACATATACACATACATACATACACACACACATAAACATATATATATATATATATATATATATATATATATATATATATATATATATATATATATATATATATATATATATATCAAAGAAATCGCGCGCGGGTAATCATATGTATTAGTATCCCCATACCTCCTTTTAAAGAAAAACTTTTTTCGCACACCTACATATATATAGGCATGTCCATAGAATTCCCCAAACAAGCCATTGACATACATATATATATCTATCCCTATATAGATACCTACACATCCCACAGCACAAATATATATATATACAAATACATACATACAAATACATGCATGATTATCAAAGCGACATACCCTTCGGCCTGAACTTCCAGCACATATATACAAGTACATACATCATAATCATACCGTTTTAGTCGAAATATCTGTTTTCGTCTCAACTTGCCGTCTAAGTTGACTCATAAGTTCACTGGTAAACAATAATACTAAACAACCTTCCTAACGTTCACTGAAAAAACTGAACAAAACCAAATTTATGCTTGTTAAATTTATTTCATACGCGTTTAAAATGTTTAGAATCTGATATAATTAAATAAACACGACATCACACACAATTTCTCTGATCTTACACACGGTTATGGTAATCATTTGTTATGGTAATAAAACTAACTTATATTACATTTAGACAGGATTAAAATCGACATAGCCAGTAAAATTATTATCCAATAATTGTTTACTTAGCATATAATCTTAATGCCAGGATAGGATAAAACAGTTTTACGTTAGGCACACAATCCACCATTTAAATCAGCTGTTGTATGTTAAACAAACTGATCAGATTGCCAGCTATTTATTATTCATACGTCTACCTGGTATATATAAATATTAAATAAATTCGGTCACCAAACAAAATATTGTAGCGGCTTGTGGTCAAGTGGTCTGCAGTAAGTTTTCATCATTTTCTACAACTTGTTACTTATACTAGGATCAATTTTGCTTTTATGCTCCAAGTCATTTCCGAACGTGGCCGATCATGGCTCTCAACAACATCTTGTCATTTGTTGCTCTTATTCATTTTTAACTTTTTATCTTTCTTTTATTTTTTCTGCCATCGGAAGTAACGTACTTAACTCGTTAAGTACGTTACTCGCTGTTTTTCCTTGTAGCTTTTACTTTCAGTATGTGTGTGTTAAATTCTCTAAGCCGTCTTTCCTAATTATATGTCTCAGAGATGAATTCTGACTGTAAGTATCATTTACGTGCTGTTCACGTATTCTGTCCATGATTTTCTCGGTCTTCGCCGATAGAACCACATCTCTATTGTTTCAACTCTCCACTTCATCTCTAAGGAAATTATACAGCAGTCACTGCTATATAGCAGATTATATATTAGATAGCAACGCATCATTGTGTTCTTTGTTTCTAACAATGCTTTCCTATTTCTTAATTCTTTACTTAGTTTCTGGTAGACATCTTTCGCTATTTCTATAGGCCTTCGAATTTCTGTGCCACTGTTTCTCTCTTCTGTTACAACAGATAATTGAATTTCTGTACCTACTTAATTTTAGGGTTCCCATTACTTAGTTCATATCTCTGGCTGTCTCTTTTGCAGGTGATGGTTTTAAATAATATTTTCGAGTTAAAAATTTTGAATTGTACGTTATAGTTTGCATTTTATTTTGTTCGTTGACTTTCAAATTTCTGTGCCACAATGTGTACAATATTTCAAGTTTTTATTTTAGAAGAGTCTGTTGAAATGAATATACCGATATCTAGGCCTTAGTTAATTATTTCATATTATCTACAATTAAGTCGTTAGCGTAAAATCTATAAAATTCAATACTGGTATAACTAAAAAAGACAAGTTATTAACAATGCTTTTAGTCCCTTAATTACAGTCAGTCGGCATAAAATTGTAGAAATCGAAAAGGTAAGTATGAAAAAATTATTGTCCATATAGCTTCTTTCTCAAGAGGAAACAATTGATTTAAAAAAATTTTACAACGCAAATCGTCAGTGATACTTTAGAGCAGTGATTTTTCAACCGGTGTACCGCAGCATAATGATATCGCAGCATACTGTGAAGCAGCGGCATATCAACTCCTTGTGGGTCATTTAATGCCGAAATTTAATTTTGTGGGGAGCATTAGTAATTTTCGGTACAAAAATGAATTGCTGGTAATTCTTTTTTTCAAAAAATTATTGCTGGTCATGTTTTTACTATGAAAATGCATTGCTGGTATTTTCATTATGAAAATGTATTTTTATCTTTCATAGTTTGACTCCAGCTTGGGGGTTAATTATTTAGCCATAGCTAGGACCATAACAGGTGCTACAACCTCAGGTCAGGGTGGACCTGGGAACAACAGTAATTAAGAGGTGGTTTCACGCTCCTCAAAACCTCCACTCCCACGATCAGAGGCCTTGCTGCCAGATGTAGTTTATCATCATACCCAGGACGATCGAAAGAAATCCTAAGTGTACAGATAAAAAATAAAACTTCTTTAGATTGTTTATATGAGTATATAATTGTTATAGATATTGCATCATTTTGGCTATCCCTTAAGGTTGAACTTCCAAATATTACAAAAAAGCAATAGAAATACTTCCTCCGTTCTCAACGTTATATTTGAGCGAAGCGAGCTTTTCTGCAATAAACAATATTAAAAAAAATTGATCGCGGATAGAATCCTTGGAAGAAGATTTAAGAGTATGTCTGTCCAAAATTCGACCTTGTAAAAAAGATATTCTAAAAAATTGTCTCATTAAATGTTAAATTATAATAAACAGAAATAAATATAATATTTGTAAGAATTTTAATTATCGTTTTATTACAAATTATAATAAATTGTTTTGTTTGCATCAATAAATAAATAATAAAAGTATACTTTCTTTTACTCTTTTTGATCATCATAATTTAAGTGTGCCAGGGAAGTTTAGTTATGGGTTCAAGTGTAAAATAAAAAGGTTGAAAACATTGCTTTAAAAGTTTAACTTATTTTTTCAGATGATGGCAATTGTCATCACCCCAATTAAGTTCAAAATGATTACTGCATCGACTGAAATTTGCTCAGATTGAATTAAGATTTGTTTACTCGGTATCAACCCTAGTAAGACAGTACAGCTACTAAAATGCAAAGGGTTACAGGGTGTGAAGGAATTAGGAAGAGCAACATTAGTAATGAGTAAAAAGAGAAAAGATTAATCAGGACAGTAGATAGCGATTCACATTGCATTTAAATTTTGCTGATTAAATTTTGCTGATTAAATTTTGCTGATTAAAATTTGCTGATTAAATTTTGCTGAAAAGCATAGAATCGAAACGGAGTTCCACAAGTGAGAAGTGCAAGAAAAGAAACTGTTAGCATAGAAGTTACAGCTACATCTATCCATCTCAAATGTATATTGATGAGATCTCGACGCCAATCTCGTACATTAAAAAAAGTCTCGGTACCATAGCTAAGAGCTCACTTAAACAATTACCATGAAAGTATTTATAAAAAAAAAGTGAGGCAAAGTGTCTGAAGATAGAAGATAGCGATTGACATTGCATTAAAATTTTTACAGATTAATATTGTCTGGAATGCATGGAGCCGGAATGGAGTTCCACAAGTGAATAGTGCGAGAAAAGAAACTGTTAGCATAGAATTTACGGCTACATCTAGCTAGCTCAATTGTAAATTGATGAGATCTCACCGCCATTCTAGTATTGCACCTAAATTGATACAGTCTAGGTACCATAGCGAATAGCTCACCCGAACAATTACCATGAAAGTATTTATAAAAAAAAAACACAGAGAGGCAACCTTACGGCGATGGGCAAGGGACTAAAGCCGAGCCGCCAGTTCAGGACCAATAATATTGCTGATTCTTCTCTGGATTTTATCAAGGAGCTCCAGGTAAATAACAGGGGCACTGGACCATATATGACAACAATATTCTAAGCATCGACGAATGGTAGACTTATAGATATGCAAAATAGATTCCGGAGAGAAAAAATGTTCGCGCACGACACAGTGAACCGACTTTCTTAGTAGCTGACTTAGCAAAGGATTCGTTATAGTCTTTCCACTTCATGTCAGCGAATGTTAGCCAGAGGAGGCGCATCGAGTCACTTTCCTGTAGGTTAGCATCAGTCATACTGGTGGAAGGCAGGGAGGGGGCTCTCAGATGAATAATGGGGAGAAGTTTAGTTTTGGAGGCGTTAAAATTGACAAGCCATCTTTTGCCCCAGTTAACGATGGTATTGATGTCGTTTGGACATCAGCTGCCATTTTGACCTTGTCAGACAGATCAGCCTTATTCGAGGCAGGAGTAAATGGTAGTGTTGTCAGCGTAGATGCCAAGTTGAGAGGTGATGTCATCGGAAAGTTCGTTAATGAACATTAAAAACAGAGTAGGACCAATGAAGGAGCCGTGGGGGACACCTGCATTAATACAAAAGGATCTAGACGAGTGGCCGTTCAAGATAACTTTCATTTCACGATTTGATACGAACGACCGCATAACACGTACGAGTCAAACTTTTGTTCGTAACTTAAAATAGTTTTTTTGGAAGAATATTAGCATGTCGCTCTAAAGATCCGAGGATAATATTTTAGGAGATTGTTCCATGGATTCTTTCAGAAGTTGTGATGACGTTAAATTATAGATCTCTGGTCCTTGCTAGTAAGTTCCACATTTCAGTAACGGTTAAGTCTGTTCTGTAGTTAGGGTTAATACTCTTCCCTCAAATTAACGTAGTTTAAAAGTGGCCGACCCACGCATACGGAATTTACACACAAAGATATCTTCGCAAATAACCCACCCACATAAGGACACATACAAATATACAGAGAGAGGGAGAGAGAGAGAGAGAGAGAATGAGAGAATGAGAGAGAAAGAAAGAGCAAAAGGAGGGAAAGAGAGGAAGAAAATAGAGAGAGAGAGAGAGAAAGAAAATGAGCAAAGAGAGAGGAAATGAACAAGAACAGAGAGAGATAGGGAGAAGAGAGAGAGAAAAGACCAGAGAGTGTGGGAGAAAAAAGAGAGAGGGAGAGAAAAAGAGCGAAGAGAGAAAGATAGAGAGAGTAAGAGAGAAAGAGCAAAAGGAGAGAAAGAGAGGAAGAAAAGAGAGAGAGAAAATTAACAAAGAGTGAGGAATAAAAGAAAGAGAGAAAAGAGCAGAAAGAGAGGGAGAAAAGAGAGAGAAACAGAGCAAAGAGAGAAAGATAGAGAGAATAAGAGAGAAAGAAAGGAAAAGAAAACTGAGAGAGAGACTGATATAATAAAATAACACCCTCATTTTATTTTAGCTCTTCTTTTGTAGTTTGATATATATATATATATATATATATATATATATATATATATATATATATATATATATATATAAATAAAAAAGAAAATATGTAATCCCACTTCTAACAGAAGTCCCTTCTCTTTTGTTCCAAGCAACGCAAGAGGCCAATAAGTAATTATATTCTTGAAATTCCTATCTCCTATTAAGTATATCAGCAAAATGAAAGGTTAGTTA
This sequence comes from Acanthosepion esculentum, assembly GCA_964036315.1. Lineage (NCBI taxonomy): Eukaryota > Metazoa > Mollusca > Cephalopoda > Sepiida > Sepiidae > Acanthosepion > Acanthosepion esculentum. The sequence goes on from OZ038483.1 coordinate 82,891,528, forward strand.
AAATAAATATCTGTGGATTTAAAAACAACACTTTTCATCGTTTAACACTTTAATTTTTAATTAAATTTTTGTCACGCCCAATTAGTGAAAAATGAATTTCATATGCTAGTTTACTGGTACTACCTCGCCTTCAAAGTAAGGGTAATATCAAGTTTTCAATATTTCGTAAGTGTAAAGTAGTTACGAAATGAACATCCATTTATTTGTAACCTGAAAATAAGTTATGTAACTTTATCAAGTACAAAATAAAAATATGTTTTTCTATGTCCCCAATCCATGTCAAGTCGTTCAAGTCATCTGAAGATCGCGTAAGCGTGAAACTCGATCTACGACTAGCGCAATCCCTTCATAGGATTTAAGGTTGGTAAGAGTTTTTTGTTTGGTCTAGGCAATCTAGGCTTCGAGCACTTTACTCAGTAGGTAAATTTGCTTTCAGACCTTTTTTCTTTTTCTTTTTTCAGTATTATGGTTTTTATTCGAGACTTTATCTGGATAAGAGTTTAGCTTTTGACAATTTGTCCGTTGATTCCACCAACAGATTTTCTTTTACATTAATATATATAATAGCTGGCCAATCGTATTTGAGGATACTCGTCTACTAGGGCGGCTAGCCAATCCCTAATTCAGACGCTCGCTCAGACACATTTGTGTTTGCTCAACACCCACAGAGCTCCCCCTCCGCCTGTGATTTATACTGCAACTATGCTGAGCAGACCTTAGTTACAGTTTCTGGGAGAAACGTGATCAACAATCACACACAAGGCAAGCACACTCAAACCCTCGGCCACGATGACTTGTGACTCCGTGCTATCGACGACCCTCCAAGTTTTCCGTCTACCCAGTTTCACTCACAAGGCTTGGGTCAACACATGATATGGTTTTCAGGAACTTTCCAAAGGTGTCGCGCGCTGGGATGGTTCCCCTCCAAACCGATAACACCAGGAATCTTCTTCCTGACAAATCAGCCGTGATGAGATTCGTGTATATATATATATATATATATATATATATATATATATATATATATATATATATAGTCTTAAGGTATGCTATATTTATGGGATAAAGTGCTCAATATCAGAGATAGAGCGTGTGTAAATATAAAAGTGAACACTTAGAGGCGACAGTCTGTTTCATGCTAGACGCAGTTTATATATATATATATATATATATATATATATATATACTCAAATATAGTTGCTTTCCCGCTTTTAAAGTTACATTGTTACACAGCCGTCTCACAGTCTTCAGGTGGTTCAAAGTCAAAATACTGACTTCTATATTTAAGCGGCCTTTATGACATATGTTGCGCAACGTCGAGAGCGGGTAGAGATGGATTGAAAAGTGGTCATTACTAATATGGGAATAACATTACCATTTACGGCGTGCTGTCTTTGGAGTCCCGGATGTATGTAACAATCGAGCACTGTTCTTATAGCGTCCTTATTTGTTTTACCATAAATATATTACAATATTAGCATCCTACTTATGCTCCTCGGTTCATTATTTTATTTACTTTCCTTTGCAGAATAATTGGAAAGAGGTTTCAAACACGGCAATTGATACTGAGATGAATGTACCAGTCTTGCTTCAAATTAAAAGTTTCGATGTAAGTAAATATACAAGTTTCTATGTTTTTATATACAGAGTTTCAAGTAAAAAAAAGCGGTAATTCAGAAAGACGTGAGACAACCGTTGAAAACTGGTAACGACTGAACAATTCACGAAGAATTTCTGCAGATTTCGTCAATCCCCACGTCGGATATTCTTTGAAAAGTACGATAACTTGTCGCTCAAAATCAGTGAGTTGTTTAGCCATACGAAAAGGGCAGAAAGACGCAAGTTGTCTGCAAATAACCTTTAAATGACGGGTCACAAGATCGAGCAGCAATTACTCAATTATAAAAGAACCAATCAGAGTTAAGTAATTAAGCGAGAGTCGAATGATTATTCAAAGTCATGAATATTTAAGAAATTTATTTTCAAGGTCAATAATTCCTGAAGGATAAAACAGAAGATAATAAATTTGCCGCTTTTTTATTATTTTAAGTTTACAGTAAGTGGGAAAACTGATCGCTAAAAAAATGGCTTTCTTTTACTTTTTTCCCAAGTGAAAATACAATAGTACTTTCCGCATGAGATGTCTACACTTTATGGATTTTACAAACATCACGTTTGAACTCAGAACTACTCTTCTTGGGGATAATTTTGAGATACATTTAAAATAGCTGATTTTATATGTGACATTGCAGATCTTGCAGTAGATATGTTTATAATTATGACTTCTCTATATTCTGTAAAAGTACTTTACGGTTTTAACTGTACGCATTCAAAACAGTAAAAAATTACACTATCTATCGCTCGATGTGACATGTCCCCTCATAACGTGGATAATCATGATTCTCCACAGCTTCCTGTTTTTCTTTTTTGTTCTCAGCAATATCTTATATTCTCTTTGCGGTACTTCTGTCATTTGCGCAAACTTGTCAAGTAGATTACTTGCTGTTTTCCCCTATTTTTCTTACGACTGAGTATTATATTCTCCAGACTTTCTTTTCTCATTATGTTTCTACAACCTTTAATTGTCTCTTTCTGAAGTGCTCTTAATATCTCAGATTTTTTCATTTGTGAGGAAACTGTCCAGCTTTTATTGCCATATTTGAGCCTAGATATCACATAGCAGTCTAGCACAGATTTCTTCGTTTTTAGTGGTATTTTTCGATCGCTTAATACCTTGCTCAGTTTTAGAAAAGTATATTTCGATAAGGAGGCACGGTGGAGTAATGGGCAGCGGCTCGGATTGAGAAATCGGAGAGACGGATGAAGTACCTTCACTTACGTGCTAATACCCTTCTCCCCTCTTCTAACTAGCAGGACAGACCAGGTTCTATTGCCTTGGATGGTAACTGGTCTACCGTAGAAAGAAATGGCAACTTACTGCGGGACAAATATTTCGATATTCCTATTCGAGTTTATGTGACACTGCCCTGATAGTTGAAAGCACTTACTTCTTCATGTATATACCGTGTCGTTTTGTCACATCTAAGCTACGCTTGGAAAATCACTATACCGTGTCGTTTTATGATGTGAAGGTCATAGTTCTCTACAACTTCCTGGCTTACAGCCATATCAGGTTGAAACACATGTTCCCTTACGATCAGCGAAGTTAAGCAAGACTTTTATCCACTACCAGATCAAAAAATATTTTCTGGTAGATACGCTGTAGAAAAACGAATCAATAACTTTCTACTTTTTGTCGATTGAAGTAACCTTTTCCCCTTTTCTATCATATTATTCTGCCACCCATCCATACGTTATGTAGGTTAGAAGTTGTTTCTCCTTGCTTCTATTGCCGCCATTATGTTTTGTGAGTATCAAATTCTCCAAGGTCTTTTCCTTGCTGTGTTCCAGAAATTTCAGTCATCTCTTTCTGATTGTTAGCAGCAGTTCCTATTCTCCTTACAAATTCTTCGTTATTCATATATTCTTTCCGTGATATTCTCAGCGTTCTTCGGTAAAACCACATCTCTGTCGCCTCAAACCTTTTCATCTGCGAGGAAAGCGCGCCTAATATTTCGATAAGAGATTAGATCTAACATAGCAGTTCAATACTCTTTTCTTTGAATTTATGGACATTTTTTGATTCCTTAATACTTTGCTTAGTTTCTGGAAGACATCTTTCGCCATTTCTACACGCCGTTTGGTTTCTGTGTCACACTGAATTAACCAGATAACTGAATTTCTGTATGAGCTTGATTTCGGCATTCCCACTACGTAACCTACACCTTGAGTTGTTTCTTTTGCTGACAGCTATGTATTCTGTGTTTCTTGCAGTTAATGCTTAGTAATTTATTTTTGTTTTCTTCTACTAATAGATCAGGAATAAAGCTGGAAGAACTGTTAAACAAGAGTTTAATAGTTCTTTCAGTTTTATTGCTAAACCTTCCAAAATTATCATTCATCTGCGTATTATATGTTGTTGCAATTGTCAGTAATGTATCCTTTGGTCACGTGAGGCGAGTTAGAATGTCCGCATTCCGGCCATGAAATCCGGGTTTGAATCTTACCAGGGTTGATTTGTTAGGAAGGTGACTTCTTGATGTTATTGGCTAAAATATAGTGAGTAAAACAACAAAATAGATGAAAAAGATTGTATTTTTCAGAGCGCCCACGTCACTACTGAATGTGACACAAGTCGGAATTTAGAGTGGGTTTACCGGCAATACCGTGGAAAAATTACCCAAGCCCCCGCGGCACTTCCCTTTTGTAGACGCTCCAGGCGCTTGGAAATAAACCCAGCCCCCCACCCCTCGAAGGAGGGGTACCACCTGGGAGGAAGGGTCCCTGGAGGCTAGGGCTTAGAATAATTGAACTTTCCCGAACCCTGAAAGGGCCGAAAAAATAATTAATTAAAGAATGACAATATTTAATTTTAAATTTTCAGACAAATCTTACACGGTCAGAGATGTGATAAAAAAAAAATCATTAGAACCCTAAATCGAATAATTTATGAAATAATAACTTTACATTAATGCTGGTAATCTCACAGATGAAGAAGAGACTTGAAGCAATATGGTTCTACAGAAGCATGCTGAGAATATCATGAACCAAACATTTAAGTAACAACTAAGTTTTGAGGAAACTGAAGACAAAAAGAACACCTGTACTTAGAATTAGAAAAAGTTGAAATTTCTGGGTCATGATGAGGAAAGAGGGCTTGGAGAATATGATCCTCACGGGACGCATTGAAAGCCTAAGAGGCAGAGTAGAGGGAAATATCAACTAACCTACTTAACACGCTTGTGTAACAGAACAGGGAGCGGGACGGATAGCAAAAAGATAAATATTGCTAAGAGTTACAAAGGAGAAATATCCCTTCAGTACGTTGGTGGTCTCATGACCACCAACGTACTGAAGGAATATAGTTCAGGAAAGAAGATCTCGAAACCTCAATCAGAGAACCAAGGCAATATTTATAACCAAAAATATTTTCTTTTCATTATTTCCAGATGAGTTTTATCGAAATGTATCGATATTTAGATATCGATGAAGGATCAATGTACCTTTCAGTTTTTGATGTCAGAAGTTGCTTCAAGCAAGAAGATAAGATGGATTTTGAAGTCGATTTTACTCGTAAGTGTTTACGTATTGAATGCCTTATATTTATGTATAAGTTTTAAGATGAACATTTTAAGTATAATTTGGCTGTCCTGTCAAAAATCGGTTATAAGTTGTGAGCTTGAAACTCGAACCAAATGGGAAGTAATTATAATCGTTCTGGGTATGACGATAAACTACATCCGGCAGGAAGGCCTCTGATCGGGAGGTTTTGAGGGCGTGTGGATCCTCCTCTTAATTGCTGTTGTTTCCAGGTCCACCCTGACCCGGGGTGGTAGCCCTTGTTAGGGATCCAGCTATGGGTAAATAATGAATCCCCAAACTGGAGTTAAAACATGAAAATATAAAAATACATTTTTATATTAAAAATACCAGCAAATATATCTCCATGAAAGCAAATTAGTAACAATACATTTTTTATATATAAAAAACACATTACCAAAGCTCCAAAGAAAATTAAATTTCGGCATTAAATGATCCATAAGGAGTTGATAGGCCATTAAACAAACCAAACCAAAATATTTTTAAACATGAATAATATTTCTGTCCAACATTATGTACAGTCGGACTAATATCCTCATCTTTATTGTTATTATCACAACGTTTCAGTCGTTGTGCTCTTCATCCTTCTTCAGGTGTTTCAATCCGGGTATTTTTCATGGAATTTCGAATAGAACGCTTTTGTAATCTACAGCGATTGGTTATTCTAGTTCTGTGTTCAGCTCTAAAAATATTTAACTGTTTTTTTAATTACTAGTCAGTTTTTGCTATTCCTGTTTCCACCGGGTGGGGGTGGACCTACAATTGCTATGTCACCAAATTCATTAACCAACTCTTTAAACCTCTTGGCTGTTGCCCTAATAGACATCTGATGAAGTCGGATGAAACGTTTGATAATAACAACAACGACTATGGAAATGGTTACTACCTACTGTAAATAATGAAAAATATTTACTATTTGCAAAGTGTTCTTTTATAATATTATTCTATTCTTACTTGAATAGGTACTAACTAACGTGGCACATTTTATTGATTGATTTGTTTGTTTGATGATATACAAATTTCTTATGGGTCATTTAATGTTGAAATTTAATTTTCTTGGGAGCTTTGATGTAATAAAAATATGATATATGTTATTCTGCTTTTGCGTGGCAACATTTAAAGGAATTAATAAAATTCAATAGCACGCAAAATTACTTGTGTAATTTTTCTCCTTATTGGATTTGTCCCATTTGTTACATAGATTCATTTTATGGTTCAATAATACACTGAGCATTTAATTTGCGAGTTACACTGTGAGTCAATTACTGCTTGGGGATTTTTTCATTGCTCCTATATTGTTAATATAATAACATTTTATCTTATGAATTGCTAATTGCTAAAAGACCTTTTTCCTAATTATATTTTAAACTATTTTTACATCTTATTTTGTTTTTGCGTTTGTAGTTGTTGGTATATATATATATATATATATATATATATATATATATATATATATATATATATATATATAAGTATATATGTAAGCAAATGTGTGGATGTAGATCCGACGGTATGATGAAAATGTGGAAAAGACAAAGCAAAATCCGAATATGTGAGTTTACTGTTTTTATTTTGTTTTTGTTTTTGTTATTCTGTCGACGTCAGACGTTTCGGTCAAATAGACCTTCTTCGGGACATGGTTAATGGAGACATATTTATATTAGATTTAAGTTTGATGGAGAGACGATATATACAGGACTGGTCAGAAACAGAAAAACTGAAATTCTAAAGTCAAGTATTCTTTCTTAGAGTCGGATATGCTGGCGTCGCGTGGGCGGCAACTACGAAGACCTGCGCACAGGGAAAAGATTGTGTCCTAAGTGGAAGGTGAGGGGGACTATTTGAAACTATAGCTTATCGGTACGTTTGTCACGCATTAATCTTGCCACAGAGCTCGCGATCTGAAAGAAACACTCTAAGAAAGAATACTTGACTTTAGAATTTCAGTTTTTCTGTTTCTGACCAGTCCTGTATATATCGTCTCTCCATCAAACTTAAATCTAATATAAATATGTCTCCATTAACCATGTCCCGAAGAAGGTCTATTTGACCGAAACGTCTGACGTCGACAGAATAACAAAAACAAAAACAAAATAAAAACAGTAAACTCACATATTCGGATTTTGCTTTGTCTTTTCCACATTTTCATCATAAGTATATATATATATATATATATATATATATATATATATATATATATATATATATATATATATATATATATATATATATATATATATGTATATATATGTATATATATATATATAATCGTTTTTTTTTTTCATCTTAATTTCCTCGTCTTTGCCATGTTGGTTGTTTTTTTCTCTCCGTTTGAGAGCAGTAATTGATACATTTGCTTTACTAATATCTCCCTCGGTGTTTGCTACTCTTTATCATAAAAACCAGCGAAACAATTCTTAAACTTTACTTAGACAATCTTTTATTGTTACAACATCTTCTTTATTAAAATCTCATTATAAAAATCTTACTTAATCATTGTGTTCTCCTATTCTTTTGTATACCTAAAGAAGGCCGAAATATTGTAGTTACGTTAAAGTTAACAAAAACAATGCGTTCAGTGGTCCGAATAAGTCTTGGAATGATAATGACTTTGTGAAATTATCCAAGATATTCTTATAATTAAAGTATCTACTTCTGCTAAAGTATATTTAACAAAATACAATAGTTGATATATAGATGTTATATACTAAGGTTATCTTAGTTTGGAACAAGGCCACAACTATGGAGCACCCACTAAGGATCAAACTCAGATTAGCTCCCTAAATAATACCCAATACTGGGGTAACTGCCTTTATTTCTTAGTCGACATTAGTCAAGCTCATAGAATCCACTACCTCACTCCACTATGAATTGCTAACCCCAAAAACTTTTCTATGGCTTTATATAACGTGTCAGAAATGATGAATTAAAAGTTATTCTTCTAGATTGGTTGCCAACCATGGCTAGAGGGTACAGTTTGCCCAGCTATTTAACCTATAGCAGGGGTCGGGAAAAGAGATGGATTTATATCTTTCCTAATAAAATATAATGAACTCGGTCGGGATTCAAAATTGGCTCGCATATTTCTCTTTCCGAGCCACTATCCTCACACCCAAAACTTGGTAAAAAAACCGCAATAGTACGATATCCATGGCAATGGCAAATTAGTTCGCGAGTTGAACTTACTAGTCAACGTGTCATGATAAGAAGATAACCTGCCACATAGCTATTTATTAAGGCAAACGTAGTTTTGGCACAAGATCATATCCATAAGATCGACAGTGAGGATCGAACACTATTCGGCAGTGATGCTCTTTCAGAACAGATTGGCGCTACCATATGTTAGCCGTTGTCTAGCTGTCTGTTTAGCTGTTGTCCAACATCTATCTACGCTCCAACTTGTTACTATAACATTTTCAGTGTGTGTACCTGTTCGAGTAAGACATCCCTGGTTATTTTTCCAAACAGTGAAATTGGTATCTATCGGCCTAGATGCATAGAAAATGTACCCCTCGGTATGGATTGAATCTGCATTCATTTTTAACTTTAGGAAAACCACGTAGGATTTTTAAAAATCCATTATTTAAAAATTAACATGTCTGTACTTTTTATAAACATTCATTGAATTTTATTTCTTATTCTAATTATTAAAAGAATTTTTTTCTTGTTTGACTACAGATCCCCACTTGTTGCAAATGGAAGAAAAAAGCGAAACCCAAGAAAGGTGCCACATGACAATAGCCAAAGCCGCTTCGATAAGTCCACTGAGGATACAAAACGCAAAGCTTCACGTTGATGAAAATTACATTCGCTTTGTTGCAACATTGGTCGGATTGCCTCCAGCATACAGTAAGAAAATACTTATACTAGTCATAAATCATTAATAGTAGGCAGCTCCACTAATTTAGTATTTTAATTGAAAGCTAGAGGATATAAAATTTACTATTTCCAGTCAGCAAAATACTCTGTGGCGTATTTCAGAAAAAAATTATATTGATTGGAATCGATAAAGTAAAGTCGATAAAAATCGACCATTTTGACAAGTTAATTCTCGATTTTAAAAATCTTGCAAAAATAAAACATATATTTCTAAAACGTTATTTGAGAAAAATGAGCAAATTTAAAGTTAAATTAATCTAATTTGAAAGAAATATTACATACTTATAGCATAAAATGTTGTATACAAGCATTTCTTAACTACGGGGTATGGTTTTTCTGATGTGTTAATCAATTTATTGACAGCCGATTGACTGCCGAAAGTGTTCATAATAAAGTATGGTGGAGCAGACGATAAAGTTTATAAGGGGGACAACTCTTAAAACATGTGACCTTTTAATCCTTGATTTACCGGTTTGTACATTCATACTTCAGAAAGTTTGCACGTATAAACACATACAAGAACAAATCCAAATTCTTTTAAAAATATTTGGGTTCGTCAGATTGTAATAAACATTACAATATATGATTAGTAAATATAGGTTTACTTAATAACACTATTATCTAAGAGTTATCACATTGAAACTAGATTTTAAAAGATTTAAAATCTTTATAAATTATTCAATTTAAAATTGCAAAAATGAAAATAAATCCTGTAAAAGTTCATTTTTCATCGAAAAATGTTTTTTTTTCAGACAATATTGTCTTTAATATATATTATTCATAAAAGCAATTAAAAGATTCCCTAATTAAATTTTAATTGCATTTTTTATTTTTCGATTTAGAACAGATTTTTGGTAAGACGGGATCCGATTTTACAAAAAATTCTATTTTTAACTAATATAGCAATTAAGATTATCACGTTGAATTTCTCAAGTTTTCATAAAATTAAGAGTGCGGAACACATGTAAAAATATTTTTACCAAGATTTTCTAAAAATATTTTTTTGAATAATTTAATTTATTTGTGAATAAGTCCGGAAAATTGCATTAAAATCCGACAATTATTTGATTTTTCAAGAATTTCTAAATATGTCTTTCACCGCAAGAGTGAAAATCATTGCATTATCATTCCATTCGGTGTGTTATATTTGAGAACTTACAAACCACTATTTTATAGTACGCAAGGAGAAGACATTTTTAAATATTGTTGTAATTATTGTCAACATTGACAAAAGTTGTTAACACATGTTTGCAAAGTAGAATAAAAGGACGTTTGATAAACAAAACAACACAAAACACTGAAATGACGATTTGAAGATACCCTCATCGAAGCGAAACATTTTAGCAACACTTTTGGAATTGGCAAACATTGCAGAATGCTGAAAGTAAACGAAAGAAAATTACTTTAATGAAAGTGAATGTGACTTCGACACAAGCTACACGACAAGCCTATAAATCGCGATGAACGAAATAATCGCCTACCTCCTGATGGGGTATAGCAAATGAAAAAACAAATAAATCGCGATGAATGAGATAATTACCTACGTCCCGATGGGTATAGCAAATGAAAAAACAAATAAATCGCGATGAATGAGATAATTATCTACCTCCGATGGGCATATCAAATAAAAAAATAAATAAATCGCGATGGTCGAAATAATATCCTACCTCCTGATGGACATGGCAAATAAAAAAAAAACAAATAAATCGCGATGATCGAAATAATCGCCTTCCTCCTGATGGGCATATCAAATTAACAAACAAATAAATTGTGATGATCGAAATAATCGCCTACCTCCTGATAAGCATAGCAAATCACAAAACAAATAAATAACGATGAACGAAATAATTACCCACCTCCTGATAGGCATAGCAAATAAAAAACAAATAAGTGGCGGTTATCGAAATAATCGCCTACCTCCTGATGGGCTTAGCAAATCAAAAACAAATAAATCGCGATGATCGAAATAATCCTCTACCACCTGAGGTGACATAGCAGTTAAAAAACAAATAAAGTGGGAAATTAATTAGTTAAAAAAAGACCATAAAATTACGAGCGTACTTTTACTTTTATTCTAGCAGGGGTATTCAGAGTTTCTCGGGAAATAATTTTGTTTAAATAAAAGACAGACAGTTCATTTTATTTCAAATAAATTATTAAAATAACTAAGGGAAGTAACCACGCGTTGATTTACTGCCAAAAGTTGATTCTCTCACTTACCACTATATTTTTATGTGGAAATAAATATCTAATTTTCATTAGATATAGCTTTTATAGTCTCATGTTTTACTTTTCATGACCTCCGAGTTTTGACCTAGACCAACTTGAGTGTTTTATTGTATAAAATCCTTCTAGGTTAACTAAGATTCATTTTTATTTCAGCGCAAACCTACATATAAAATCTATTTTTTTTATTTAAAGCTGAATTCCAATTGGACTACGACTGCAATCAACTATCAAAGAATAACAAAATCATTGAGAATATCCATACGTCAGAAGAGTGTGCCGAAATATGCCAAGAAGAAACGTCATTTGCTTGCAATGCGTTTGGTTTCTGCCTAACAAAGAAGCTCTGTTCGCTCAGCAAAAGTCTTACCGATGATGGTCGATATGTTCCTGGGGCGTTTTGCTGCGTGCATTTTAAACGTAAGTAGAAGAAGAATTTAGACAAGGACGGAAAGCAACAATGGCTTCTGAGGTAGACGTTCATTAGTTCAATGCTTGATTCATATTGCAGTCTCTCATCTCAAATCCTTAGGATCAGACGTTCCAGAATATGATAGTTCTTGCATTTCCAAATGATAGCACATACTGGGTTGGCCAGAAGGTTCGTTCGCTTATTAAATACAAAATTTACTAAGTCTGCCATTCATTATTGCTACCACATATGGTCCGATACCCCTGCTATTTATATTGGGTTCCTTGATAAAATCCAAAGAAGAATCCACAATATTATTGGCCCTGAACGGACAGTTCGGCTTCAGTCACTTTCCCACAGACTTAAAGTTGCCTCCCTGTGTCTTTTCTATAAATATTGTCATGGTAATTGTTCGGATAAGCTCTTCGCTATGGTACCTAAACTTTTTTAATTTAAACGCAGTACTAGACTAATTTCAGTTGAGCTAGCTAGATGCAGTCGTAAATGCTATGCTAACAGTTTCTTTTCACGCATTTCTCACCTGTCAAACTCACTTCCGGGCAAATGTTTTCCAGCCAACTTCAATCTGAAAAAAATTAAATGTTAGTCGCTATCTACTGTCCTCCTGATTACTCTTTTCTGTTCTCGCTCATGTTTCTTTTCCTAATTCTTCCAAGGCCAGTAACTCCTTGTGTCTTAGTGGTTTTACTGCCTTGATGGGGTGAAATCAATTTAAAAAAAAAAGAAAAAGAGAGCAATAGCTGCTGTATTAAAGCGAAAGTTTTCTATAAGCCAAGTGTTTTACCCGGTAAAATAGAATATTTACCAGTAATGTCAAACAAATAAATATTTTTGCAGTGAATATTCGTAAATGTTCATACTAAATGTGATAAATAAAGACTATAAAATATTACAGTTTATTTGCAAAGAAATCTCTCACAGGCGAGATGTGTCGAATCTTTCACTGCACTATCGCTACTTCCATGGAAGTGATCGGACGAACTACATTCCTTAGTTCCGCCAGGTCACTTACATTGCAGCAAACCATCCGTATTCTAGTGGTGAGAATTAATTAACTGAACAGCTTCTTCCCTCGAACCGCTATTCTGTGGAACATACGCCGTAATTACGACCGATTGGTCTCTTCAGGTGGCTGGGTAACAATTGTTCCTCAAAAGCCACACACACACGCGCACACACACACACACACACACACACACACACACACACACACACACACACACACACACACATACATATAAATATATAATTTACAAATAAATGAAATTCAAAAATACCCCATCTGAATGACCATTTCGCCCCGCAGAAACATGTTGTTGGGATTGCTATGAATTAGTGTGTAATCAGAAGGGTTTTTAGGTTTGTGGTAATAAACGTGAAAAGCATGTTCTTCATATTAATCACAACAATTTAGCGTAGACATACAAAAGGAATAAATCTCAAAGGCAATATTGAACGAAGAAACAAAGGTAGTCGTGAATTCAATTAGAAACAAACATTGAATATTTATGTACAAATAAATTACAATACAATTTTGGAAAAAGTTGTGTTTCAGTCGGAATAACTGAATTGTTGAACAAAAGTTGAATGAAGTATTTTATGAACTCAAAGTTCATGAATGTTCCTTTGTTTAGGAAAAGTGTTCACATAAAAATTTGAGGAAAATTTATCGAGAGATAAATTTTAAAGTATTGTAGTTGCGAGATTTTTTTGCTGAATTTTGTATGTTTTTGTTTTGTCAGAGTTATTCACCTTGGACCGTATTTTTTATATATATTTGTTTTAGTAATAATTTCTGTTTGGTAGTGTAGAATAACACTTTTTTAGAAACGTACTAAGATTTCAGAGAGAGAGCGAGAAAGAGGTTGAAGGTTGAGTCAGGTGTTGACGCGCGAAAAGTCCTTTAAGTCAAGATGTAGACACGCGTGGATCTCTGTAGAAATCTCTCTGAGAGTGAATTGCTGACTAGTGAATCGGACTAAGATTCGCCCTTTTATTTACTCTGCGAAGATTAGATCGGCTCCGAGCGCATTCGCGCCAAAATTTATCCTGGGGCGTCTCGACCAATAATAAGCCGAGTTTCGCAATGTGTGGTGTTGATTGGTCGAAACTAGCTCTTATGGAAAATTCCACCTTTAAACGAGTTGAGTGGAAAAATACGGAGGATTCTACAAATAGCCCCACGAGATTAATGGTCAACGTAGTTTGGACATTAATATGTATAAAAGGTGGTGTACTTTGCTGGCCAATGAACGCGCCTGCCGGACCTGGTCCGTGTAGGTGGGTTAATTTGGGGTTCAGGCGTAGAAGATGGGTGTTTATGTGATGTCTCAGAAACAGGTGTTGGCTGAGTGGTCACAGGTTGGTCGTCACTGTTGATATAAGCTGGTTTTAACCGGTCAATGCTGACCGTAGTTCGCTTGCCGGCGAGATCTAGAACAAAATATTTCGACGCTCGAGAAATGACCTGATGCGGTCCAGTGTAGTTGGGTGTTAAAGGTTTACGGACCATATCTCGGCGTAGAAATACGAACTTGGCTGTATGCAGATCAGCTGGGATGTAATATGGCCTGTGAAAGGCTCTGGTCGGCGTATAAACAGTTTCAGACATTTTCTGCCGAAGGTCGCTGATAAACTGGCTGGTAGGTAGGTTGTCCGATACAGGGCCGAAGATCTGTCCTGGCAAGGTTAGAGGAGTCCCAAAAACCAAGTCAGCACTGGTACAGTTCAAGTCCTGCTTGACAGTATTCCTCAAAGCCAGCATGATCAGGGGAAGTTTATCAACCCAAGTTCGGCCTTTGGTTGAAGCAGTTATAGCATACTTAAGCTGCCGATGGAATCTTTCTACGAGGCCGTTGGAACAAGGGTGATATGCTGTAGTGGAAATATGTTTAATTCCCAATAGATCAGTGAATTCGTTGAAAAGGGCTGATTGAAACTGTGGACCTCTATCGGTAGTGATTACCGAAGGGCATCCGAAGTTTGTGATCCAGTTATTAAAAATAGCACTGGCCACTGTTTCAGCTGTAGTTGATTGCAGTGGGATGGCGACTGGCCACCGAGTAAACCGGTCGATTATGGTCAAAATGTACTCGAATCCATTCACATTTTCAAGTGGGCCCACCAAATCTGCATGCAAGTGAGTAAAACGACCGTCTGGGTCGGCAAAGGTTGATGTAGGTGCCCTTGTGTGTCTGCCAACTTTGGTGGCTTGGCAACGTAAACACGTGCGGGACCACTGCTTAATGTCAGCTGCCATACCGGGCCAGATAAATCTGTCCGATATAGTCCGCAACGTCGCCTTGCCTCCAGGATGTGCTTGTGTATGAAAATGTTCAAAAGTCAGACGGCGCATATTTGGCGGAATGTACGGACGCGGGTTACCCGTGCTGATGTCACAATAAACTGATCTGTTTGTAAACGGGAGCGGTCTTTTTTCAATTTTTAAGGAAGTGTCCGAGTGGATAGCTTGCAGGGTTTCGTCCTTGTCTTGCTCGTCAGCTAAGTTATCAAAGTTCAGTGTTGTACTCTGCACTGCGCTGAGAGTTGTACGAGACAAGGTGTCGGCCACGGTATTACTAGCTCCACTAATGTAGCGTATATCCGACGAGAATTGTGATATGTAATCCATGTAGCGGATATCTCGCGGATTGTGTTTGTCCGACTTAGCATGTAGAGCGTATGTAAGTGGCTTATGGTCTGTAAAAATTGAAAAGTCACGACCTTCCAGGATGTGCCGGTAGTGTCTGATGGCTAAATAAATTGCCAACAGTTCACGGCTGAAGGTACTATACTTCTGTTGGGCCGTATTTAGCTTAATAGAGAAAAATGACAGTGGTCTTTCCACACCGTCGACTATCTGGTGAAGTACGGCACCAACTGTATCCGACGACGCATCGGTAGTTAGCGTCAGTTTCGCGTCGGGTGAGGACGTAATGTACACAAGTTTGGTACAATCCTGCAAAGCTTGTTTTGCTTTACGAAAAGAGTCCAGTTCGTCTGCAGATAACACAATCTTCGGGTTTTTTCGCTTATGATTAGAAAGAAGATTCGTCAGTGGAAGAAGTACAATGGCACAGTCGCGTATAAATCGGCGATAGTAGTTGATCATGCCAATGAATCGCCGTAGCTGTCTTAATGTTGACGGTGGTGGGAATTCACTGATGGCCTTGACCTTTTCGTCCAGGGGAGCTAAGCCATTCTCATCAATGACGTGACCAAGGAAAGTTAATTCGGGGACAGCGAATAAACATTTATCAATGTTTAACTTTAGTCCGTAATGTTGCAATCGTTCAAAGACCGACTGTAAATGGTTACGATGTTCCTCGGGCGTTTTACTTGCTATCAGTACGTCGTCAATGTACGCATAAGTATAAGGTAATCCGCGGAGGACTTCGTCTATAAGACGCTGAAAAGATTGCGCAGCATTACGGAGTCCGAACGGCATTCGGGTAAATTCGTACAAACCGAACGGTGTTGTTATTGCTGTTTTATGAATATCAGATGGTTCGATAGGAATCTGATAAAAAGCCTTCCTTAAGTCCAGCTTGGTGAAGACAGTAGCGCCTTCAAGGGACAAAGCAAAATCCTTAATATGAGGGATTGGGTATTTGTCTGGCACAGTCCGAGCGTTTAGGAGTCTGTAATCTCCACACGGTCGCCAGGCATCAGGTTCGTTCTTAGGGACCATGTGTAACGGTGTGGAATACGGACTGGAAGATGGTCTTATTATGCCCAGTTTGAGCATGTTTTCGAATTCTTCCTTAGCCACCCGTAATTTAGTTGGGTGTAGACGACGGGGTGACACGTGGACTGGGGGTCCAGTTGTTTTAATAGTATGTGTTGTGTTGTGTTTTACGGGTTCTGTATGAGTGAACGGTGCTAAAAGAGATTTGTACTGCTTAAGCAAATCTTCGCAACCGTTCGCACTAGGTACCAGAGCAGTCAGTCCAACCGTGGAAAGCTTGGATAAAAATCCGCGTCGTCGCATATCCGTGCGCATATCGGTAAGTGTCCGAGATGACAGCTCCACGGACAAGTCGAAGTGTGCGAGGAAATCCGCTCCTATAATGGGTAACTCTACATCGGCTATAGTGAAGGTCCATGTATATTCTCTCCGTAGGCCGATGCTTAGAGACATAATACGCTCGCCATACGTGCTGATGGATGTGCCGTTTGCAGCCTGTAGCTTGAGTTGAGTTTGTCTGGGCGTTAATGACGATTTTTTACAATAATTCAGCGGTATAACGCTGATCTGAGCGCCAGTGTCAACTAAGAACTTCAATCTGCTGTTGTTGTCGAGAACGTAAAATAGGCGATTTCCGTTATTTAGCCCAGCAGCACACGCCCTTAATGGCTGCCGGGTTCGGAGTTTCCCGCGTTCTTATACGCACATGGTGGCTGACACTTTCTTGCGCGGGCGCCAAACACTTCATGATACCAGCAATAGTTTCTCTGGCGGTGACGAGTATGTCTTGACGTTGATCGTCGCCTACCAGGATTGTGTCTGTTAGCTGAAGTATCGCGACTCCGTCCAGGAATGCTCTGAATTCTGTCTAGGCGTAAAGACAGGTTCCTAAGTTCGGTAGTCAGAAAATGGAGTTGCTGGTTAACATCCGGGGTCGGGTTATCTGTTACGACAGAGGAAATTTGGCGCGCTGGTCTAGTGTCCACGATTTTGTCCGCGATCGATGCCAGCTTGTGGACATCGACCTCCTCAGTTAGGACTGCTAAAATTTGCACTATATCGGGCGGCAATTTCTCCAGCCACATTTGTTTTAATACAGTTTCGGATATACTGTTGTCACCGAGTAGTGTAATCATTTTACGAAGAAGTTGGGAGGGTTTGCTGTTCCCGAGTGTTACATTCGTAAGGAGATCCTTAATCTTTCGTTCCTCGGAGCAACCTGTTCGTTGTAGGATTGCGTGCCGAAGCACCTCATACGGCTTTTCGGGCGGGAGATTAATAAGGATATCCGCTACTTCAGCAGCGATTTCAGCGGGAAGTTTCTCCACAACAAACGCGAATTTCGACTGCTGGGACGTCACGTGTCTGGCTTGGAAAATCGCGTCGAGTTGGATGAACCACGTTTGTGTATTCGTGGTATAGGAAGGGAGTTCCATCCTGAGTGCAGCTTCAATTGGTTGTACAGGATCTGCCATGTCGACTGAGGTTTTGTTGTTTGAAATAATGTGGTTATCAATTTGTTGGTGGTTTTGCCTGTACAAACGTCGGGGTTACCAATTTGTTGGGATTGCTATGAATTAGTGTGTAATCAGAAGGGTTTTTAGGTTTGTGGTAATAAACGTGAAAAGCATGTTCTTCATATTAATCACAACAATTTAGCGTAGACATACAAAAGGAATAAATCTCAAAGGCAATATTGAACGAAGAAACAAAGGTAGTCGTGAATTCAATTAGAAACAAACATTGAATATTTATGTACAAATAAATTACAATACAATTTTGGAAAAAGTTGTGTTTCAGTCGGAATAACTGAATTGTTGAACAAAAGTTGAATGAAGTATTTTATGAACTCAAAGTTCATGAATGTTCCTTTGTTTAGGAAAAGTGTTCACATAAAAATTTGAGGAAAATTTATCGAGAGATAAATTTTAAAGTATTGTAGTTGCGAGATTTTTTTGCTGAATTTTGTATGTTTTTGTTTTGTCAGAGTTATTCACCTTGGACCGTATTTTTTATATATATTTGTTTTAGTAATAATTTCTGTTTGGTAGTGTAGAATAACACTTTTTTAGAAACGTACTAAGATTTCAGAGAGAGAGCGAGAAAGAGGTTGAAGGTTGAGTCAGGTGTTGACGCGCGAAAAGTCCTTTAAGTCAAGATGTAGACACGCGTGGATCTCTGTAGAAATCTCTCTGAGAGTGAATTGCTGACTAGTGAATCGGACTAAGATTCGCCCTTTTATTTACTCTGCGAAGATTAGATCGGCTCCGAGCGCATTCGCGCCAAAATTTATCCTGGGGCGTCTCGACCAATAATAAGCCGAGTTTCGCAATGTGTGGTGTTGATTGGTCGAAACTAGCTCTTATGGAAAATTCCACCTTTAAACGAGTTGAGTGGAAAAATACGGAGGATTCTACAATGTCAACACTAAAAAGTTAGATAAAATAAAATAAATATGAAGCCTAACTTTACTTTTTTAAAATTTGAATAAGAAACCGGAAGAAAAAAAAGGGAGGAAAAGAAAGGAAAAGGCGACAAATAAGGGAAAAGGAATCTAAAAGGGAGGAAAGAGGAAGACAGAGAGAAAAAGGTAAAAAAGAATGGAGTAGAGTAGAGAAGGAATGAGAGGAATAAAGATTCGTCTTGTGTCTAGACGAAAGTTTAAAGACGGTTGGAAATTTAACATTAGAAAAATTAACCTTGACCTATATTTCAAATGTTAACACTTCTTCAAATAGGAAAAATCACATAAGGAATTACAATCTTTAAAATAAAGAGAATGTTTTTAAAATTGCATAAAAATGTTGTAAAATGCTAATATTATAAAATAAGGTAAATAAGAAATTATTAGTATATAGGAAAAAATTAAAACGGAATATTAATTTTAATTAAATAAGAGATTAAATGGATAAAAAAATCAAAGATAATACAATATAAGTGAAATAGAATTAAATCATATAATTTATAAATGAAATTCAAAGAAGACCCTTGAATGGGGAAATATCAATTACAATTAAACCCATATATAAATATAATTAGACAAAAAACAGCTAGCAATTAAAAAAGTAATTAAACGTAACTATAATAAATGCAAAAATAAGAAAATATATAGAATATTAAATATAGAAAATTATCTTTTTAAGTTAAATTTAAAGAAGCCCTTTGAAGAGGGAAATATTAATTACAATTGGCCTCAAACATAATTAAACAAAAGAGAGCTAGCAATTAAAAAAGTAATTGAGTAACTGAGTATTAAATATATCTAAAGGAAAATATAACATGCGGAGCGAAATGGCCATTCAAATGGGTTATTTTCGAATTTCATTTATTTCTAATTTATATATATGCTCTGTAATAAATACATTGATCACTATTTGTGGAAAAGTTTTAATATTTTATATGGTTATGATTCATTTGGATTACTTACCCAGGGATTTTTAATATATATATATATATATATATATATATATATATATATATATATATATATATATATATATATATATATATATATATATAAATGAACTATATATATATAAATGATTTATCTATCTATCTATATATATATATTTATATATATATATATAAATGATCTATCTCTCTCTCTCTCTCTCTCTCTCTCTCTCTCTCTCTCTATATATATATATATATATATATATATATATATATATATATATGTGCTTGGAAATGTGATCTGAAGAATCAGGAAAAAACACCTTCCCGGGGAAATAAAATATAATCAATGGGCCCTTAAGTTTGTCTGTTTTCTAATTTTAATTAAATTAATATTCGCTCTGGTTTCACATTGAGCTCTCTGGATTACATCCTCCTTGGGATTATCTATACGGATTACCAAACTTTTCATTACCTTACCTACTACCTATATATATATATATATATATATATATATATATATAATTCCGAATTGACTTACGCGTATTATATCATGTTATTTACAAATTGAAATGTTCATAAACACTTGCTTAGTTGTGTCATTAGTGGTTCTAGCAATTACATGACATCTTTCGTAAGAGTAGTTACTTGGCGATAATAAGTTAAGATTGTCGTTTAACTAGCTTAGTTTAGTTTGGCACAAGGCCACAAGTGTGGGAAATTTAGTGAGAACTGAACTT
Organism: Acanthosepion esculentum; assembly: GCA_964036315.1. Lineage (NCBI taxonomy): Eukaryota > Metazoa > Mollusca > Cephalopoda > Sepiida > Sepiidae > Acanthosepion > Acanthosepion esculentum. The sequence goes on from OZ038483.1 coordinate 82,912,046, forward strand.
ACTACTCAAATCTAATTATCAACGAAACACTCTCTCCCCCCTCCCCCTCTCTCTAACCATTACCCTATGCCGTGATGTCCAACATGAGATTGTAGCAAGAAAGAATCAATGGTCTGCTGCTTCTTTTTTCGCCAAACATCATGAAATGACAGTGATGAGAGATTAGGGCGAATACATACATTATCAGCAGGTACTCGGTTCGCTAATTCCATGTCAGATATTCTATCAATTTGCATACCCTCTTGACAACTATGAACATTCAAGTTTTTTAAATTCTGAACTAACATTTTTTTAAAGAAAAGTATTTTTTATTTTTAATTCATCAAGGTATGAACAATCTGACCCATACATTGGTGCCACCTGCAAAGGCCTGGATGAACTTAAAAGATACTGTATACCAAGGAAAAGTCGAAATCCCAATAGGGGTAAGCATTAATCTCTTGTGTACTTTCCTAACAGATTGCTTGGCATGGGAATCCGGAAATTCAAGTTCGAATTCCAGTCGGGTTCCTTACATTCACTTACACGTAAATACTATTGGGAAAGGTATGAATCCAATCACGTACATTTTGCCTTTGCTAAACTGTATCCTATAGCCTTGGTTGGCAACCAGTCTACTGCAGGAAATATACTTTCTAGTCGCTTATCCATAGTCGAGGAGAAGATAGATTAATACCTTTCAAAATGTTATTTACGTGTAACTTGGAGGAGCAAGTGTTACAGGATAAACACAAATTATCTTTTTTTAATTAAAAAATTCCAAAATGGTTCAATTTATTCATTATAATCCTAAGAACTATTGAATCATCTATGATATCACGATGCAATTCAATTAATTAAAAACTATGTTTTTTATAACATATTCCGTTTTCTAGCAGATGTATCCCCCTACTATGGGTTAAATAGTAGGGTTTGTACTTCAAAAACATTAGTTTTCTCAAAAAATTGTTTATACAATATTCACTCACAGAAAAGAATTATTCTTACAATCTAAAATAGTTTTAGTTTTAATTAATCCACTAAGGGTTGATAAGCTGTGAAAAACAAATCAATGAATCAATTAATCCTGCAAGATTTTTTTAACTAGACTATCTCGAAAGAAAAAGAGATAATCGAGATTCTCCCTTACACGTCATTTATTTCCCCAACAGTATTTTATATGTTTTATAACCATGCACACACATAATATATATATATATATATATATATATATATATATATATATATATATATATATATATATAGATATATATATCTAAAGAAGTAATTGATTTTTATTTATAGATAGATTTTATGACTTTAGAAATTATTTTGAGCGGATACTCGTGACATTCCGTTTATTTATTAAACAGCATATTTATTTATTTTCGTCTACCGGCCTGAATATTTAAGAAACCTTATTAAAGTTAAATATGCGCTCTCGCTATAAATAAATATACTTTTTAGTAAATAAACGAAGCGTTTACTCAAATACGAGTATCCACTAAAAATAACGTTTAAAATAATAATAATAATAATAATATATATATATATATATATATATAATTTTATGAAATAATGTATGTCTTTATTAATATATATTAATACATATACATTACTTAATAGCTCTGTTATTTAGCATTGAGGACTGTTTTTCTTGCACCAAAGTATATATATATATATATGTATGTATTTAGGCAGCATATCTTCATTTAAGCATTTATGGTTGAATAATTTACACATATTATGCCTAGTGAGTTTTACTTTAATCATCTCATATTCCCGGATCTTTTTTTGTTGTTGTAATTAAACAGATTGAGGAAGATGAATTCACGATTTAGAGAAATATTAATCGACATTACAAGTATACTCCACCACGAAAATAAAAAAAACTAAAAAAAAACTTCAAATTCTGGAAGCCCGTTACATAAAAAATAAAATACAGCTAGCAATAAATAAAACTAATTTTCAAAATAGCAACCAAATTTTAAAATGTTTATAACATCTATCTATCTATCTATCTATCTATCTATATATATATATATATATATATATATATATATATATATGTGTGTGTGTGTGTGTGTGTGTGTGTGTGTGTGTGTGCGTGTGTGTGGTGTCTAGACTTTTTTTAATTTAAGCACACTACTAGACTGGCGTGAATATCTCATCAATTTACAGTTAAGCTGGCTACAGAGTGTGGAAGAATTAGGAACAGAAATATTAATAATGAACAGGAAGAGGAAATAGTAATTGGGAGGACAGTAGATAGCGATCGACGTTGAATTTAAAGTTTTGCAGATTAAAGTTGGCTTGAAAGCATGGAGCCGGAAGGGAGTTCCACACACGAGAATTTCGAGAAAAGAAACTGTTAGCATAGAATTTTCTGTTACATCTAGCCAACTCAATTTAGTCTAGTCTAGTACAGCGCTTAAATTCAAAAGTTTTAAGTAATAATGCGAAGAGCTCATCCGAATTACCATGACAATATTTATAGTAAAAAACACATGAGGCAACTTTACCATGAAAGATAATATAGAAAAGGAATATGTGGACTGGCTGGATCGTCTCTGTTCTGAAGTGTCATGGCATTATTTATTTTCTCATTTATTTTAACTAGAGAAAATACTAAAAATTGCTATAGACTTGACATAATTAGAATATTTAGCAAAGGCAAAATGTTTCTATTTACATTGTTTGGACTATTGTCCTCATCTTTGTTTTGTTGCGAAATTCACGATGTTTACGGCCGATGTACGTTCCAGCCTTCGTCATGTGGAATTTCGAACAAAAGCCTTTATTTTCTCCACCGGGGTAGATTGTTCTAGTTCCATGTACCATATCTTCCAGATATCTCAGTTACAGTTATTTCCCTTTAGTATCTTAACTCTTCAATGTTTTTGTTAACCTCTGCGGTATTGAACGCGGAAATCAAGTCACTGGATTACTTTAATCAACGCTTTTATCCACTGGGCTATGTGTCCTTGAGGAAATATAGTTTAATAATTCATTCTTTACACAAGTTAAGCATATGCGAATGAATGATGATTCGTGAACAAACCCGGCAAAAGACTTGAAATTCAATGCCTGCTGTGTTGCCCATATTAAATACACATATTAAATATCTGCACTATACCAAGCAATGTTTTGTAAATATCTTTCTCTTGGGTGTTATTTGAAGCATGTGTAAACACTGTGATTAGTTAGGACAGCCACATATTGCAGTTTCCCAATGAATTCATATTTGTTGACTCCCGATTTATTCTCCCCGGACTCGAATCTAATAGCTAATGACACAACCATACTTGAATGGTTATAATATATTCAGCGTTTTCGTTCACCCAAAGAGGAAATTTTCAATTTGTTCGCGGGGGTGAGTGAAAGGACACGTCATGGTTTGTAATATATAATCGGTTACAATTGCAAATGAATTTCGATTTGTTGAATTTAAATTGCTACTTTCTTGGGCCATCTGATACACTTTGGAATAATAATGTTATGTCACATCTGCTGAAACAGATATGTGAATTCAAAGTTAAAGCTTTACACACACACACACACACACACACACACACGTGTGTGTGTATATATATATTTATATATGTATATCTATATATATATATATACATATATGTACATATATATATATATACATATACATACATACATATTTATACATATTTATATATATATATATATATATATATATATATATATATATGTCATTCACAGACAGTACTGTTTCGCTGTATCACAGCTCCTCAGTGCGACTAGACATCCGAATGCCTCAAGCCAGGATTGAAACACAACTAATTTGGTGTCAGCCAGAGCTATCTTCACTCGGTAGAGTTACACAACTAAATCTAGCGTATTGTTTTTACAAATGTAAACAAATGCCAATCATATATATATATATATATATATATATATATATATATATATATATATATATATATATATATATATATATATATATATATATATATATATATAAAGTAAAGTGCGTTTTGATTGCAAATTCTTTTTTGCATATTTGATTGAAGACCACGGAAATATTTCATTGCTGAAGGCTTTTTTTTGTTTTTTGTTAAACTATTTTTTTGGTTTTCATACACGTCTTTTTTTACTGGTGTTTTATTGGTCATATGATCAAATATTATTTGTTCAAGTACTTTAAACTACTTGGGCCATTTTCTGGAAGTAAAATTGTTTTCAATAGAGAATAGGTATTTGATTTCCCTAACGTTTTATTTTTATAGTATTTAATGTTATATTTTAAATTTGCAACGTTTCATCCTGTCACGGGTCGGGTCGGCATATTTTAAGTTTGGGTTTCGGATATCTTCCTGACGGTGTTAGTTCTATGAAAACATTTTGGAAAATAATATCGAAAGACATATTGAAAATATTGTATCATTAGTTAGAAAACTTGTAAGAAAAAAGAACAGTTAATAAACCTACCAAAATATTCCTATGGTTTTCAATTATATATATATATATATATATATATATATATATATATATATATATATATATATGAAGAAATTTGACAAATAGAAAAACGTTTCATTCATCACATTCAAAAACGAAAGAAAGAAATATGCGTGTGTGTGTGTGTGTGTTTGTGTGTATGCTTAAATAATAAATCTTTAGTACTTTTCTGGCGTTTCTCGCGATGAAAGAAAAGATTGAAAATGAGTGACTTTTAAAAATTCGTTAATATTTAATCTGTATCTTTTCTTTATAATTCTTAGTTCATGTTGAAAGTTATTAATATATTTGATATATTAATAATATTAATATCCAGAAAATTATAATATTAATATCCAGAAAAGCTGAGGAAAATATATTAATAAACAGTACATCTACACAAACACGTGTATCCCCTAAATATAACGTTTGTAGTAATAAGAAATAATGTCAGACTGAAAAAAAGCTAATTTGTCAGAATTTTACATATGAGGTACGACAATAAAATTAGCAGTTAGATTTCGAAGGATCCCAGCGAGAGATGTGCTTTTTGTAAGTAGGGTAAATTTAGCCACGCTTTGCTGTAATGCGTCCTCTTAGCCTAATAGCGAAGCTCACATGGTTTGAAAGCAGATTCACGGATGGGAAATGGGAATACGGGTTTCTTGTTGGGAGACACATATTTTTAGTAAGGCTGCTCGATCTCGAGGTTGGTTAATATTATTTTCATAATTTAAAAATAGAGTTTTCTACTCAAGCACGTGTACCTTTTTTTAAAAACTGTTTTCTTTTTACTAACTTTACAAGGCCTGTGAACCATTCAAGGTAGAAGTTTACTGATGATTACGTATTATGTAAGAGGTAAGCATTGCAGTTTATGAAGTTATGTAGGCGAGATAACTGTTAACCCAAGTCTAGAAGACATTAAGATTGTCGTGAAAGAGAAACATCCTGTTGGAAGTACGTTTCACAAAGTAGCAGTTCATCCAAGTGGAACTTGCAAATGGGATACAAAGAGAATGAAGATTATGCGTCCCCCTGTACGTGGCATGCCGTGTATTAGCTGCGAATGTCAGGACCGGTGGAACTCGCCAGGAGTTGTACCACAGTTGTATATAATACCGTGATTTTGACACTGGCACTTTGGTAGGCTGTTTGCTTTCCATATAACATAAAAGTTAAATAACATAGAACTGAGCTGCTATATAGTACCCCCTGCATTGAATGTGTATGGGATTTGAGCCAATATCGCTTGTTTGTTATTACAAATAATTCTAGGCAGAATTATGATCATTAAGGAACATTGATCAGCCACAGCATCGTCCACATTGAGCGGTAATGACTTCCATCAGGTATTTCCAATACACACGTGATGTGAATTTTTTTATGTAAAATGACATGACAATTTCAGAAATATTTAATCTACCTGGTCCCCATTGTTATGTCCTGTTGAACCCGATAATTCATGCCGACTTGCCAGGATCAGTTTAGCCGATTTTCACACTGATTCAACAGATGTCAGAGCACAACTGATATAGGTTTGGCTAGTTTCCTAACGTGAAAGTGATGTAGCGACACCTATCTGTACATTTGCATACCGCCATCCCATGTGTTTTGGCACGTCAGAGTATGATTAAAATTCAACCTTGAATTAAGTGCACTGGAAATGAATGAAATTATACTGAACTTTAAATATCTGTGGTGCTAAATAAGTGCTTTTTTATGAGGCTACTCTTGAGCCATTCGTCCATGCTTAGAATATTGCCGCCACATATGGTCTGATGCCCCTGCTATTTACCTTGACCTTCTTGATAAAACCCAATCTACAATATTATTGGTCCTGATATGGCTGACCGGTTTCAGTCAGTTTCCCACCGCTGAAAGGTAACCTCTCTGTGTCTTTTCTACAAATACATTCATAGTAATTGTTCGGCTGATTTCTTCGCTATGGTAGCTAGACTTTTGGAATTTAAGCGCAGTACTAGACTGGCGTCGAGATCTCATCAATTTACAGTTGATCTGGCTAGATGTAGCCGTAAATTGTAACCCCTTGTGTCATTACTGCATTGCAAGGAGTGATACCGATTTAAAATTTTTCTTAATGGTATGCCTATGTATACGTACAGGAGATTTACTAGGAATACAGGAAAGTGATCGAGCTCTCCTCAATAGTCTAATAGTTTCTTAGTTTCGAGGAAGTGAGCCGAGCTGAAAATTTTCAAAACCGGCGGATATGATTTCCTATCGCTATTTCCTATAGAAAATGATCAGACAAGCGACATTCCTTAGTTCCACGAAATCTAACTCTCACAGCAAAAACCCACCAAGCCGCGTACATTGAGGCGAACCACCGCTATTCCCTTCATATTCCATTGATAAGGAGTAAATTTACTTAACAGATTCTTTCCCTGAACGGCTACTTTGTGGAATCGACTCCCAAGAGTGTGCTTTTCTGACCAATGCATTCTTAACTTCGTCATGCCTGGCCGTTATCTTTCTCACATATCCTCATAAACTGTACCGTTTACTTCTTAGTCTTACCGCCTACACAACAACTGCTTTCAGTAACCCTCTATCTTGAGTGACTCTTGCGCATCTTATAAGGTGAAGATTAATTAAAGTAATAATCATCTTTTACGGGAGTATTTTTCACATTTTCGTCGGTATTTTGATATAATTTTCTTATTTCAGCAAACTCCAATGGTTGCAGTTGATGTGAGAAATGATGTTATGAATGGAGCAAATCGGGAAATAAATTCAGGTCAGCGCATTTCTTTCTGATTCTCTTCACCCCACAAATGTTCGTATAAACTTTCGTATAAAATTAAAGAAATTCAATGTCTCAACCGTGATTATGAAACGATAATTTCTTTTATGTATTGAACGTTACAAGTCAGTTTTCTTCATTGAGCTGTGTTTGAACTCAGAGAAATGATCGACAGCAAGGCCCTAATAAACAGCATCATATTACTTGTAATTATAACATGATATAACGATAATAAGAAGAGTTAAAACAATTCTTATTCTTATTACAGCTGGACTCCTGCGCTATCCATTTTGATTCTGGTAATATATTTTTAAAATCTGAAAAGATAGTGTATTTGAAATCGTCTCCACTTTATTTTAACGTAGTATGGAGACTGAAAGAGTGTCCGAAGAAAGGAACAAGAATTCCCGATTTCCAATTATTTCATCACTTCCGATCGCACAAGGTTGAAAAAAATTGTTAACGTGAAACCTGCCACAAATGTGTGTTGGTCACTTTATATATGGTTTCCTCGGATAAATCCACATCAGTACATTACATATACTTCGTTGGTCATGAGATACACGACTTGGTTACAAGATACGCGATGTTTACTTTGTTAATTTATGCCGGAATTTTTTCAGATTAAATTATTTTACCCTCTATTCGGGTCACTATACACATCTTAGTTGTTATGTTCCTAACGTTTCTGGCGTTTTAGTTTTCGGTTACCTTCTGGTGTTTCTGGCTATACGCGGTAAATTTCTCGAAATTTTAAACCAAACCCGTTGTTCTGTCGACAAGGATTGTTTATTCTATTTCAATTCGCATGGGGATATCTCATTTCAGTTAATACACGCTATTATTAAGCAGAGAGAACAATAAAACAATAGGAATTAAGAAGACAAAAGATAACGATAGACATTGTATTTACATTTGTGAAGATCAAAGTTCAATGAAAGCAAGAAGCCGGAAGAAAGTTCCATAAGCGAGAAGTCTGAGAAAAGTTTGCATAGAATTAACGGTTACATCTAGCCATTTCAATTGTAAAATGATGAGACTTTGGCGCCAATCTAATAACACGAGAGTCGATTGAACAGTTTTTAGGAATGTGATTAAATGATGTTTATTTTTCATAGTCCCCCTTGTGGTCCACACATTTCTTCCAACGATGTTGCAGTGCTTGGATCCTATTGGTGGAGAAGCTTTCGTCCTGTTGATAAAAAGTCACCAACAGATAAGACGTCATCATAGCTGCAATACTGTTTCCCAGATGATTGTTTTTTCATGTTGGGAAAAAGATGAATGTCAGAAGGGGCCAAATCAGGAGAATAAGGAGGGTGATCAACCAGTTCAAAGCCAGTCATGCAAAACAGCCTTTGACACCAAGGACTTCTGTGCTAGAGCATTATCCAGATGAAACAAGATCCTTTTCGTTAGTTTTCCTGGGTGTTTGGTCTTGATAGCTATCCGAAAATGCCTAAAAAATGGCATATTACTCTCCATTGATGATTTGGCCCTTTTGAAGATAGTCAATAAACACAATGCCTTTTTCATCCGAACTTTAGAGCAGGCGAGGAAGAGTATTTCCACTGCATGGATTGTCTTTAGCTCAAAGTGATGTACCCAACACTCATTCTGGGATAGAAAACGTTCAAAGAAATCAGCTGGATCTGCCTCAAACGATGTTTGACTTTCCCGTGATGTGATCAATTTGGTGCGTTTTTGATCAGATGCCAGGATCCACCTAACAGAAGCCGTCGTCATGCCAAGTGTAGAATATTGTCAACTATTTCAAGGAATATGCTAATACTATTTGATTTATAGTCAATCGCCTGTCATCCATCCTCATGTGGCGAAAACGAACAATCTTTTCCTTTGGTGGTGGCAGATGGAGGACGGGCAGACCTTGTGTCTTCTTCCAGGCTCTCCTTTTGCTCCTAAATTCAGCTGCCCATTTTTGCACGGTTGATAAAGCTGGAGCATCACCCTTTAATATGGAAACTATGTCAGCATGTCCTTGGGGGTTAAACCCATTTTAGGTAGGTATTTGATAATATTTGTCAAATTTTGTCCATTTTCAAGGGAAGTCAACACTAGTTATTTTTAGTAGCTTTCAACACTAGTTTTCTTTGAACAGTCAGATATCAGTTTACCTAGAAAGAAACAATACAGTTGTTAATAAGAAGAATTTAACATTTCACAGCTCCAGCATGCTTCAACATCAGCCTATGAACTTTTGAGTTCACAATTATATACTTATATTCATAAAGTCTCGGTACCAAAGAGGAAAGCTCATTAGAACAATTACCATGAAAATACTTATAGAAAAGATACAAGTGAAGCTACGTTACGGCGGTAGGAAAATGATTAAAGCCGAGATGCCAGGTTAGGACCGATAAGATGGTGAAAAGAAACGTACCCTGCTTCAGAAAATAAAATGGATATGCAACACAAATGTGAACATGGCAGGTAAGTATTAACGAAATACGAAATGTCCACTTAGCAGGGAAAGCGAAATGAGGACAATCTAGCCCTGTGGATTAAATAAGAGGTTCAGTTCGAGAATCCGAGAAGGTTGCCGAATACGAAAACAGTCAGTGCGAGAAGGCCGAAGAGTAAAATGACCGAAATGTTATGAGTAAGTTGAATATGCTAGTCCTAATAAAACGCATCAAAAAATGAAGTTATTATTTTATGTACGATATTCTATAAACTTTCGGCAAAAATGTTGATTTCATTGTCTTTGTTTTTTTTTGTTTTTTTAGCAAATTGGCAGGAGCAATTTTCTCGCGTTAAGAACCACATCATCGAAGGTCATGATGATCTTGTTCTGCCTGGGTTGGCCGTTGACGATTGTGCCAACGCTTGTTTCGATGAAGATAATTTCTACTGTCTTTCTTTCGACTTTTGCTATTCGAACGGAGAGTGTCGTCTAAGCAAACAGACTTCGGTTATGAATCCCCAGTATTTGAAACGCTCTTCCACCTGCGATGTCTACACTCGTAAGTCTTTATAATTTGATTCATTTTCTATTGTGTAATTATTAATTATCGAATGAAACGAAGATTATTTTGAACGGACGAAGTGTTGAGTTGTGCGACGAATCGAAACGTCCCAAGATTAGATTAGATTGAAGGGAAAAGGTTTAAATGATGAAAAAAGCAATTATTTTATACAATATAAATTCTTTAATTGTATACTTACTTAATCATTTAGATAGAATATTATACAGTGAATATTTCAGCTCAAATTTCAGGCTTACGGCTATATCACTCTGAAACAGTTTCTCGCACGATCAACGAAGTGAAGTTAAGCAACGTCGAGCCTGGTCAGTACCTAGATGGGTACTACTTGGGAATACCAGGTTCTCTAAGCTTGAATGTGTAGGTGGTTTAATGGATAAGGACTCTGAATTGGAAATCGGAGAGCCGTGATCCAAGTCACTATGTCCTCTTCACTTAAGCAAATATCAATAGGAAAGTTATGAATCCACTTCTTCTCCCCAACTATGGGTTAATTAGTAGGACTTTAATCAGTAAAAAACCTTATTAATTTTAATCCCCAAAATTTATACAGTCTAAACATATTTTCTGGCTTTAACTAACCTCTAACGGTTGATAAGCCGTAAAAAACAAATCACTCAATCACATTTCAGCTACGCATCAGTCTCTCGGTTTATTGAAGCACTCTCGCATCGAGACATGCATTTATATATATATATATATATATATATATATATATATATATATATATATATATATATATATACTTCAAATCGAGAGTATCAGGATATTTATTAAGAAAACGATCACTACGTTTGCTTTCTCTTTTATGGAAGAGTTAAGAAACTGGTGGAACGGAAGTTGATTGAACTATAAAGCTCGGAGGAGTCCCACTAGGTTAGGAGAGCCTTACACGGCGAGAAGAGTTGTAAATGTCGGTTGACATACAGATGAGTATCGACCGGGTCGCCATGTATAAGATCTCGAAACCCCGAATGAGCCTTTGCTAAAATCATCACTGATGATGTGAGCATCGAATAAATGTATTTCAAAATAATATATATATATATATATATATATATATATATATATATATATATATATATATATATATATATATATATATATATATATATATACCCAAGTATAGGATCGGTGTATACGAAATAAATTCCAATAACCAAAAAATACTTATCAAGTGATGGTGTTGAATGTAGAATCTACATTCAAAACCATTTGATAAGATTCCAGAAGTGTTGAAACAAAATGGCTTTTTCTGTAGGGATTTTATAACATATTTATGTTATAATTTTTGAAAAATAATTATATATATATATATGTATATATATATATATATATATATATATATATATATATGTATATATATATATATATATATGTATATATATATATATATATATATGTATATATGTATATATATATATATATATATATGTATATATATATATATATATATATGTATATATGTATATATATATATATATATATATATATATATATATATATATATATATGTATAACATTAGTGGTAAATATACACATACATGTGCAATCATATATCTAAAATATAAGTATATATACATACATACATGCACATACATAGAACCCAGGTAGAACTCAATGTCCAGGACAGAGTAAGGATATAATAAAAAGACTTAAACGCTAACATTGCATGGTCATAATTCATAACATTGGAATCATAAATACGATCCAATTCATCAGACCTACAAATTCTAAATGAAAACAGAAAAATCATCTCCGGGAATAAAAAATAAAATTTTGTTAGAGTGTATGTATAAGAGTGTGGGGCGAATGCTAGAGTGAATGAAAGTCAAAGTGAGGGGTAACAGACGAGAGAAGAATAGGAAGGTCTAAAGATGAAGAGGGGATTAAAATTTAACAGAGAGAAGTTTTAAAAAGGAGGAGGCAAAGACGGTTTAAGTGAGAAAAATATGCATATTATATATATATATATATATATATATATATATATATATATATATGACAAAGTGTTGGTTGAAAAGGATCCTTATGGAAGAATGCTTTCCTACATTTATATATATATATATATATATATATATATATATATATATATATATATAAGGCATAAATTATTTGTAAAACCAACTTTCCTGCTATCGTGGTTTTTACCAATCAGGTATCATCAGCCAGTGAAATTAGATATTTTCCCCTCTTTACTTTTTTTCTTCCTTTACCAGCAACATGATCATGTATACAAGAGTGTCTTGGGATGGAATATCCAATTTTACTATCTGACAATATCTGATTGGTAGAAACCACGGTAGCAGGAAAGTTGGTTTCATAAATATTTCATATTTTAAATTGTTCTAAACTTTCGTTTTTAAAAATTGTACTGAGCACTTTTCCTTTTTATTTAATTTAGCCGTTTTTTGACAAATATTGTTTTTTGTCAAAAGGTGGACTTTTTAAATTGAATATATATATATATATATATATATGTGTGTGTGTGTGTGTGTGTGTGTGTGTGTGTGTGTGTGTGTGTGTGTGTGTGTGTGTGTGTGTGTGTGTTCCCGAAGTCATCTAAGAGAAAGTGGTTATATGAATAATATCTAGGTGACTTTTGGAACACCACCTATATACGTTGGAGTAAGTTTGAATAGATATATGCGCGTGCTGTATGCTTCACTTTTGTGTATGTTTATAAATTTTTATATTAAAGCTTGTGAACAAATTATCCTTTAAACAAGTAAAATTTTATACAATTCGATATCTTTAAAATGTTACAATCAAATTGATTCAGATTAAAAACATATTCATCATTATTGACAATTATTGCCAGTTTTATAAAACAAAAAGTTATCTTCCTAATATGCAAATGCATAACTGGATGCGTATCTCTAAATGGGTTACATTTTATGTATATTAATTTAGACTACTTGTGTGTTTGTTATGCGAAGCACTCTTCGGGTGATTCATTCATCCGACAATTGCACTTTTCTTGAAATGGTTCAAAATTTAGAACAAACGGTTCTGTCTTAAACTTTAGACATGAAGAAATTGTTTTTTGTATCAGGTTTCTAATTGTCTTATTTCTTTTTTTATTTTATGCTGACTTCTCTTCGAAAACGTCCGAGACAAAAACTTTAATTAAAACACATTTTAAGATATTGTTTTGATATTGTGCAGTTAACTACGTGACGTGGTTTAACAAGTTCCCTGGCCAAACGATCCTGCCCAAGTTGGATGTCGTTTATCAGCGTGTTGGTACGGCAGATCAATGTGCAAGCCTGTGTTTTAATTATTTGGAATTTCCTTGCAAATCGTTTGATTACTGCGAATTGATCCAAACTTGCGTGATTGGGCACACACATATCTTTGACATACCGAAGTCACAAGTGAATTTCGAACCAATGTGTTCTCATTATTCAAGTAAGAAATCTTTTCTAATATATTTAATTAAATTTTGTTTCTAATTTAGACTTCTCGTGATTTTTCAAGAAATTCTTTAAATATTATTTAAGAACATAATATAAAATATACTTTGTATTTGCGCAAATTTTACAGTGTTATTGCAGTAAAAAGGACATGCATAAATGAAAAGAAAAATGTTTAAAAGAAGCTGATCGGTTGTTATTCATCGGAGTGTACACAGCAATGAAAATAGCAGGCATAAATATGATCACACACACACACACACACACACACACACACATACACACACACACACACACAGAGAGAGACATATATATATATATATATATATATATATATATATATATATATATGTCTTTAAATAATGAACTGCCAGATAAATATATTGTTTTTAAAATGACGTAAAGCATTCCTTTTCTTTAAAAGGAACATTTTTCGTCCCACACTTTTTCAGAAAGATTCATTAAAAAAAAAGTCAAACATACAAAAAATAATCATAAACGACAAAACTGAAAAAGTACATGGTCGAAAAAAGGGTACATTTAAGTAAAATGGATTTTAAAACATATAAGTTCTGTAGGACACACACACACACACACACACACACACACACACACACACACACACACACACACACACACACACACACACACACACCCGCGCGCATGTGTGTGTGTGCATTTAGGAAACATATCTTCATTCAAGCACGGTTTATTGGATAATATAGATATATTCTTTTTATAATAATCCTTTCTAGTTCTATAATTAGCTTCTTGATGTTAAGTTGATATTTATCAAGGAAGGTGCCATCGTTTTTGTTAACCGAAGTACTTCCTCAGGGGTGAACTGTGAAGACAAACATGTAATTGTGATCGTTGTGATAGTGTTTTTGTTAACACGGATAAACGTGTTCTGTTAAAATTATTTTAAAATTGAAATTTATCCGTTGTAGCTATAATGTATATTTTGTAAATAAGCATCCACAATGTAAGGTAAAAATGCAACATGACATTAAATGTTACTCAAATGCATTTCTAAACATTGTTATATATATATATATATATATATATATATATATATATATATATATATATATATATATATATAGGTACGTGTAGCGGACCGTGGGGGGTGAAGATGTGAAGAGATATCACAAGGTTAAACTTTCCTGCTGGCGGGTCCAGCTACATGAGAATGTCTCGCTTTAATTAAGTCCAAAGAAGACAAAGAAAACAAACAAGACCGATATACATGGGTAAACAAATATATATTAATAACAAAACAAGTTAAACAAAGACATGGACTGTTACATAGAGTTTGTATGGAGAAATTATGTGTGTGTGTTGTAAGTGTTCGTACGTACGTGTATTGTTCTTAGCGCGTTCCCAGAATTTGGGAAACGCTGTATCTGTGAGAGGTCACATATTGGCCTAAGTGGAAAAAGAGAGATATTACCTCGCCTCCGCGCGAGGTAGCGGCCCAAGGCCTAAGTCGAAAAGAGAGAGAGAGAGAGAGAGAGAGAGAGAGAGAGAGAGAGAGAGAGAGAGAGAGAGAGAGAAGGGTCAGCCAGTATTTATACTCAGGGGAGAGAGACCCCTGTTGAAGGATAAAAGAACTGAGGAGGAGCTAACTCCGACATACATCCACTAATTCGGTATACGTAAGTTTAAAGTGATATCATTTTAGCTTTCAATTAAATAGTGTTATTAATAAAAGTTAATTATTGGTTTTAAAAATTTGCAAAAATAAAATATATATTTCTGAAATGTTATTTCAGGAAAATTAGCAAATTTTATGCGAAATTAATTTGATTCGAAAGAAATATTACTTACTTATATCATATATTTTTATATACAAGCATTTTTTAATCGATTGACCGCCGAACGTGTTCATAATTAAGTATGCTAGAGTAGACGATAAAATTTATAAGAGCGACAACCGTTAAAACAGGTGAACTTTTTAGGATAGATTTATTTGTTTGTACATCCATAATTTTACATTCTATACATATATATATAAACATAAAAAAAACAAATCGAAAATCTTTAAAAAATATTTGGCGTGGCCAGATTGTAATAAGCTTTACAATATATGATTATTAAATATAGTTTTACTTACTAATAAAATTTCCTAAGATTTATCACAAAAACTGAATTTTAAAAGATTTAAAAAGTTTATACATTATTCTATTTAAAATTGTAAAAAGTGAAAACATATCTTGTAAAAATTAATTTTTCAGCGAATTTTTTCCTTCAGACAATATTGTTATTAATGTAAAATTATTCATAGAAGCAATTAAAAGCTTCTCTAGTTAAATAATGTCTTAGTTTTATTGAGTTTTTTTTCCGATTTAGAACAGATTTTCGGTATAACGGGGTTCGATTTTTCAAAAAAAAAAAAAAAATCGGTGATTTAAATTCTTCAAAGAATCCTACTTTCTGTTTATGATATAAGTAATATTTCTTTCGAATTATAGTCACTAAAAATTATCACGTTGAATTTCTCAAGTTTTCATAAAATTAAGTGAAACACATGTAAAAAATATATTTTACCAATATTTTCTAATAAAAAATTAAAAAATAATTTCATTCATTTGTGAATAAGTCCTGAAAATTTAATTAAAATTCGTCAATTATTTAAAGTTTTTTGCACAAATTTTCAAATTAATGTATCTGTCACCGTAAAAAAGAGGCTAAAATTTGTTATGATAAAAGTTACTACAACCGCTGACACAAGAAGAACAAGCAAAAGTTCGAATATTCTAAAAAGGAGTAAAAAATAAGTATTAAAAATACTTTGATCCTTCCTCTTAATAACATAAAGATTTTGACGATAAGACTGTTTTCATTACTTTTGGAGCATGTTTTTACTCACGAGATGCTGATTTTTGGGGGATTTCGTTGAGGCTACTATATATATATATATATATATATATATATATATATATATATATATTTGTGTATGTGTGTGTATATATATATATATATATATATATATATATATATATATATATATATATATATACACACACACACACATTGGGTGCGATGGATAAATTGTCGTCTAATTTACGCAAAAATGAAAAATAACACTAACATCTAATTTTAACAGACATATTTGACAAAATTACCAAAAAATATCTTAAAATACTAAAGAGTAAAGTTAATCAATAAAATCACCATTGGCTTCAACGACGACCTCCAAACAACATCGGAATCGCATGCATCTCTTCTGCACAGTTTCCTTATTTAAGTTGGTGAAAGCTGTCATAATTATTGCACTCAGTTCATCTTTGGTGTTAAAAGGAGTTTTGCTGGTTTGCAGTCTGGGTAGTTTGGTGCAGGATGTAAGGGTTGATGTGGTCAATTGTCTGACAGTCGTGAATGGGTTCTGCTTGTGTGGTATGGTGCAGAGTCCTGTTGCCAGACATAGAATCTTCCAGCAGCCACCCTCTTGACCCAGGGCAGCACTATCTGCTGAAGACGCTTGATGTAGGCCTCCGTGTTGAGTCTGGGGCTCTCACCAACAAATTCGGGAGTTTCTGATGAGAACGATCAAAGTGAGTTTTCCGAGTTGCCGTACATTCGTAATCATTGAACTTTTTCCGAATCCTCTGCACTTTCTTCATATTGACAGCCAAACACTCGAATACCAAGCAGTACAGCAAGCCGTTTCCAAATCTTTGGCAGAGTGTATTGCGTCATGGTTCTCTTTTTCTCACAGGCGGTGCCCAACTGTCCCTACTGTACCGTGCAGTCGACAAAATAAAAAACAAACAACGCGCACGTGCGAAATTAAAAAAAAACTAAAATAGCGACAATTTCCTTTGTGTGTATATATATATATATATATATATATATATATATATATATATATATATATATATATATATAAAGGAAATAACAGTAACCCCAATCTCTACTCGCTAAAATGAAATAGAGTTTATCGAGGTTGAGTCATTTGTTCAATGCATCTGTTTGACAATAAATGGGTAAAAGTCTGATTTTATTTTTTATTAATGTATTTTCTCTGTATGTTGCCTAAGTTGCAAGCTTCTTTTAAATTTCAGTAAAATATATCACCGATTTTAAAAAGACGAGTAATAAAATGTTGAAATTAGCTGACGATGAAATAATATCCGATGTTTCCGAGGAAGAGTGTGCCAAGATTTGTACAGAAAACAAAAAGTTTTCCTGTGAGAGTTTCGACTTCTGTAGCGATACTCAATTGTGCATGTACCGTTCTACACACCCCAAAGATATTCAAGGAGACAGCGGACTTAAACCAAGTGTATTCTGCAACCATTACTCCAGTGAGTATGAAAATAAATTATTTAACCATCACCATAATTTTAACCATCACATAATATTTTAGTGAAGCAAAACATTTTTTTGATACTAATTTCTTTCTGAATTTATGGGATGATAAGTTATCATCATTTAAACTATTTACATTCGAACTATTGTACTAATTGTGATTAAGTACTCGTGAGTAATCTCCCTTATTTCATGATTACCTCCCTTTGGAGAACTCTTTCGTTTGTAGATGACCATAAATAGTCACTACGCTGGTATCAATTATTTGAAGCGGAATAAAGCTTCTTGACACACTCAGTTGGGATTCTAGTCAATTGATTTCACGAAAGTAAGGGTTGGTTTTTGTCGGCATTCGTTGTTATTGTTGGATTTTGTTATTGGTGAATTTGTGTGACATATTTTGTTTGCTGTTCGTTATTACGTGTTCGTCGTTTTATTTTTGTTTGTAACCGGGGTGTTGGGAACGCCTATGTCATGGCGCAGTCACAGCCTGTCGACTCGACACCCACTGTTGAAAGTCCGTTAATTTGGGTGGGAGATAGACGCCCCATGAAAAGGCCCCAATTATTATAAGGGCCTCAAGGAACATTATGAAAATTTGTTATCAGGTAATGAACTCTTATTAGTGCCGTCACTTTTTAATCGGTAAACAGCAAAACCAATATCACTGTTGAGAACCGACGTTAAGATTTGTAAGCTGATTGGTGTCAGCAGGGAAATCATGGAAGAGGCACTGAAAAGCCTAAATATTACAGCAAAAGTTTTAGCACGTCGTAGTAATGCAATGTGGGACATATTGTTCCCAACGGAAGAAGCGGCGAAGTCACTGGCTGGGAATATTCTGATTACAAAGTCAGTAAGACTTCAAAGTGAATACATGGGACGTAGGAAAATCAAAGCTACTCTTCATGGAGTACCGCTATTTATTTCGGAGTACCATTTGAGATATTTTTTTCTCCTAGTTTGGAGAATTAGCAGAGGTATCAGCGGTAAAGGGCAAGTCCGGCATTGCCACTGGTGACATCGAAATTTTAGTCACAGTGGATAAGAAAAATTTCACCCTACATTCCGAACGTGTTGATCTGTGGTGACCGTCCTACTTACGTAGTAGTAGACGGACGATGACCTCTCTGCTGGGCCTGTCGGGCAGCTGGACATCTGTCAAAGGCATGCCCGAGGAAGAAGCCAAAACCAGCTACTCACAAGAATAAGGTGGACGTAGCCACGAGCTCAAAGCATGATGATAGCCCAGGAAAGTGGACAGAAGTAGTAAGGAGGTTGGCAAAGTCTACAACCACTCCCCACCAGCAAGAGGAACCAAAGGCGGTTGAGAAACGGACCTCAAAACCTGAACGGAAAAAGGAGCAGCAACAGAAGCCAAGTATAAACAAGCAAAAACCCCGACTAGAGTGTCAGCAGGGACAGGAGGAGCAACAATGAGAGGAGCAAGAAATTAAAGTGGTGGAAATGGAAGAGATGCTGCTACCTCGGTCCTTGTCTTTAAAAAGAGGAAGAAGAAAAAGAAGACGAAAGAAAAGAAAAAAAATAGAAGCAAAAAAGAGAAGCAAACTGCACGAAGTAGGACTGAGAAAGCCCTGTATAAAACCAAGTCACAATCCGTCCTTGCTTCCCCAACCAAAAAAGAACCAAGGCAACAAGGTACTTCCCGAAGCCACCCTTCTTCCTCTTCTAAAGCTTCACTGACCGCCCCTTCAAACAAACCTCCGCCCAACACACCTCCTCACAATACACCTCCTCCGAGCACACCCCCACACAACACCCCTCTTCACAACACTCTTTCTCATAACACCCCTCACAAAAGGGAAAAAATGTTTCCGACGGCGGAAAAATTGCAATATAGACAGACAAGCATTGAAGGGTGATCTGACCTCCTCAAAAAGGCCCTGTTAAGGACCCTGTTTAAAGTAGCTTCCATCAACGGAAAGTCGGTGGAAGATCCAAGAAATTTCCCCAATGTCGCAAGGGTTATCACCTGGATCAGAAATACAGGGAAGGGCCTAAAATTATGGGAACACCTCTCTGAGGCTAAAGAACCTTTTCACAAATTTGAATGGTGGAAATTGTAAAATCAGATTTAAAAAATTGGAAAAATTCTGTTCTGGGAGGGTCCCTGTTAGTCTCCACCCCACATTATATAGGGTTCTCAATTAACTTATCCTACGTACGTCGGCGGCATTGTCCTAGATAGTATGACGACAGTGATAGAGGACAGGGAGCTTAGAACAATCTATCGGGGTTCTTTAGCCCGCAGATTTCCGCTCACTCTGTGACTAGGGGATGCAACTTGAAAAATGTTTCTTAAGATAGCTAGTTTATATGCAAGGGGCTTAAAGGATCGGTGTAAGGAAGTCCGCCTGCTTTGTGACCTCTTGCCCTTTGACATAGATTTGGCTGCGATTCAGGAAACACTTTTTTTGCAAGGTTATATGCTCGTGTGCTGTCTAATGACTATGTCGTCTATTCAGCACACGGGGATCAGCTGACCAGAGGTGTTTCCTTACTGGAAACCCTGGATGCGAGGGTGGACCTTGTCCATGTCGATGCGGGGTGGGGGCGATTGATCGTGGTCGATATTGCCGTGTTCGTTTCGGGTCGTTGCGGTTTATGCACCCAACGATCAGGGGGGGGGGCGTGTCTCGTTTTTTCGTCAGTTAGAGCCGTTCCTGGTGGATTCGTCGCGCTTAGTCTTAGCGGAGGACTGGAATGCCATCCTGAACCCCAAAATAGACAGGGACGGGAAGCTAGCGAGAGGAGATCGTAGCCTGGTTAATATGAATGGCGAGTTTGGACTCGTCGATAGATACCGTGTTTCATGCTAGACGCAATCATCAGGCATGACGATTGTGTCTAGCATGAAACAGCCTGTCGCCTCTGAGTGTTGACTTCAATCTCCACTTATATATATATTCAGGTTAGGTAGTTAATTTGAGTAACTACAGTTGGAGGCCCCTTGTCTCACTCAGGACCTCAAATGCAACTCGTTTATTCGTGGCATGGCTAAGGATGCCGAAAGAAGGCTTAGTCTCTAGTATAACTCCAGAAAATACCTAATACAACTCTTGCTTCCATGCAAGTTTCAGATCAGACCAAGAATGAACTATTACTATCATATCTGGGCTGGAGCTGCCAAATCCAGACATAACGGAGTTCAAAAGCCTTTACGCAGCTTTGAGACTGGTGAATTATTTCAACCCTACAATTCCTTTACTTACAGACGAAACGTTGCTAGACTCTCCTTATGTTATTGCAGTTTTCAAGGAAGATATTCAAACGAGCTACATTCCGAAATTCCACCAATCCAAACCTTCACAGCAAGAGTCTACCATACCACGTACACAGGGTCGACTCATCGTCATTCCCTTCATATTCCACTGGTAAAGAAGAAGTTTCACTCAGACAGCTTCTTCCCTAGATTTGTTACTTTGTGGAACAAACTCCTGAAAGGATGCTTCCTCGATCATAATTAACTTCAAGTCAACAGTCAACCCTTATCTATCGTACTTATCCTCATAATATACACTTTTTGCTTCCTTCCTTTACGCCATCACAGCTACATTATTCAGTAATCTTCTACCTTGAGTGCCTCTTAAGCTTTGTATTGCGTAAACAATAGCATAAAAATATAATCATTCCAAGAGTTTTGAAATTATGTATATATGAAATTTAGCTATAGTTTTGTGTAATCATAGTAAATACTAAAAATTTATTAAACTAAATACAGATTGTATTTGCCATTTAAATAATATTTTGTGATTTCTATTTCAACACCTGATTTTGATCTTTTGGCATTGGAATCAAATGGAAAAGGCTTGGAAATTTTAACACTAACACGACAGTTGAAATCATCGCTCATTAATGAAGATTGCCATCATCAAACTAATATATATATATATATATATATATATATATATATATATATATATATATATATATCCACCATGAGCACTGAACTGTTACGCCCGTTTTCTTGCTACTGTTACAGTGTAAACATGGCCGCTCCCCTAGCAGTGTGCACGAAGGAGGAAAAATGAGTAGTGATCCGATTTCTCTGGTCGGAAGGTGTGTCAGGGGCGGGAAATTATTGGAAGCTTTTAACACAATACGGAGACCGTGCGCTAACGCGTAGAAGTGTGTGTGAGTTTAAAATTGGCTGGACAAGTGTGATGCACGAAGAAGGAGCAGGACCGCAGTCAATCTTCTCCATTGACGAGAAGTTTCAGCAAGCTCGCGAGGTGGTAATTGTAAACCGACTCGTTATCATCGATGAAGTAGCATGTTCTCTGCAGATTCGGGTCACTGCTCTGTGTTCCTCCCTGGTGCAAACTGCTAGCGGAGCGTCCAAGTTTACACTGTAAAAATAGCCAGAAAACTAGCGAGGTCAACCTCAAACTTCGATCACGTGACCACAACAGTACGAACTATACGCACACATGAGCAGACGGCACTATGACACACCTAATGAAATGTCAGCACGAAAGTGCGGATAATATTTTACTTACCCTCTTATTTTCCATGACTTGATTCTTAGCCACATTTGTAAAAGTAATATCATATTTATCATCAATATCTTTTTGTGGTTCCAGGAATATACTTACCTGATGGAACCAGGTTTTCTTCAAGTCATCAAAATTATTTGAACCCACAAAAAACAGATTATTCTTCAGGTAAGTGAATTATGTTTTTTTTTTATTTTAATCCACTATCTTCATGAAACTTTTCTAGAAATTTTCTGCTTTTAAGATCTGCAGGATTTGAGTCTTGTAATTAGTACCTTTTAAAAGTTGTCTTAGCATTGTTTTCGTTTTGTTAATATGTTTACTTTTCCTTTATTAATCTTTACCTACAATATAGAAATTTAGTTTAGGGTAGCAATAAAAAAAAGTTAAGAGTCAGGACTATATGCAGAGCTTCAACCCGCGAAGTCCCCAGTCACGACCACTTACGTTAGACAAAAAAAATTTTAACATTCACGAAATCAACTCAGTTTCCTATTTTAAGGTTATGCTCAAAGTGTACCACAATTTAGTTCCATTGTATATGCTTCAAAGTATTTATAAAAAATAATCGCAAATTTCCTACGAAGTACTCTAAAACAACATTCAAATGGAACAACTACGCAATAACAATGTGTAATAAATTTAGCTATCCATTTCGACTACTTTATAATATGGATCCGTCTTGTTTGTAAGGGTCCATTCTTTCTCCCTCTTCTCTCTCTCTCTCTCCTTGTACTTCTGTCTCTCTCCCTCTCCTTCTCTCTCCTCCTTCTCTCTCTCCCATTCTCTTTTTCTGATTTAATTAACGCAAAGCCCAAAATAAAGAATTATTTATTGCAGATTGACTTGTAGTAAGGACAAAAATAACCCTTTTATTCGTTTTGAAAGTTTTACAAAAGTTTTTTCTTTTAAAAACAATGAATTTAAAACTTTCATGAAAAAATCGGAAGTGTACACTTGAGTCCTTCTCGATGATCTCACTTAATCAGTAGATATCTCAGAATTTCCCCGATTAATTAAATGAGTAAAGCTAAAAAAAGATTTACAACATATAGTCTTAGAACATATATAGTAGACTGATCATAAGTCCTGATTCACTTAGGAAGCGGTAAGAAAACAAATCTTGGTCTCTCTCTGGCGGAATTTCCAAGGACTGTTATTGCCTTTCGAGCTTGTTTCACAGGGTCGCGGTCAGGGGCAGATAAATCAGTAAAATAAATGTCTTTAAGTCCCAACCAGAGATCTAAGGTCCGAAATGGCTTCATGACATTTTCCACTGATCATTGTTGTAAAAAAAAAAAAAAGAAAAAAAAATTGATCTCAGGCCAGATAATTTTACATAGATAAAGCTCTTCTTAATGTGTGAACTGTATTTAAGTACAATTTTTGTATTTCTTTAAGACATGGGCTACCAGAAATCCCTTCACTGAGTCTTTTGGAACCTTTTCCAATCAATCCGAGGGCTACAACTACAACTGAAATTAGTGATGTCCTCATGTTCAACATTTTTTAGATTTCCCCTCCAAGATCCTTGTATTTTGATAGTTTATTAAGATCTTCGAAGATACATTACAATCTACAGATCAATAAGAAAACACATTCTGTTTTTGTGGTCTTTAATTACGATGTCTGGGCGATTAGCTTTGATTGTTCTGTCAGTGTGTATTGTAAAATCTCATAAAATTGTTACAGGTTCTATTTCTGTAACCGGGTTTGGATGATGTTCATACCAGTTTCTTACAGTTTCCTTCGCGTAAAAGTTGCATATTTTTCAGTGCAGATATTGGCCCACTCTATCATGCCGAATTTTATATTCAGTGGGTGCTAACACTGTGCAACCTTATACAAAATGGTCAATTGTTTCTGGATATTTATCACTGAATCTGCCTTTCGGGTTAACACGATTTTTTTAGTATATTTGCTTGGTAATTTCTAGTTAGCAAGCATTTGTCTTGTGCAGCAAGAATAAAACCTTCGGTTTCAGCTTTTAACTCGGCACTACGTAACCACTGATGGGCACGTGGTTTGTCTACATCAGTTTGTTTGGTACGGGCAGAGTATTGACTGTGAAGAGGTTTAGCTTGCCGTCGTTTTTGCATTTGTGGATATTGCATTTGCTTTTGCTTTCTTTTTGAGGTTCTTTGCCGCTGCAGTAGGTGTATTATGGTTTATTTGTACTTCTTCACCCACTTGAAATTTCGTTTTAAATTAATTGGCTTCCTTTATTACTGAATAAAGTTTCTTATTTATTTCAAGTTCTTTGAATTATTATTATTATTATTATTATTATTATTATTATTATTATTATTATTATTATATATATATATATATATAATATAATATATATATATATATATAATTATATTATTTCAATTTCTGCAATGATCACACTACCTAACAAATCTGCGGGAAGACCTGAGTGGTGTGTTGTTATAGTGGTGTGATTACTCGGCATTTTTTCAATGCGTTGTTGTGTTCCTTTTTTATCATTCCAAGTGCACCTACTATGACTGGTACTATTTTTTTTTTTTAATTTTCACATTTTTTTTATTTCAACTTCCAGGTCTTTATATTTCGATAGCTTTTCAAATTCCTTGGCTGGTATGTTACAGTCTGCTGGGCAAGTCATATCAATTAGTAGGCAAATTTTTATCTTTTTGGTTTTTGACAATTATGTCCGGACTGTTTTCTTCAATCTTCCTGTCTGTAAATATGGTGTAATTCAATAGAATTGTGATGTCTTTTTAGAATAAAGCCATTCGATTCAGCCTTTAATCTATCGAGCGTTAACTTTATCAACATAGATTTTATTAGCACATTCTGCGTATTGGTCATGCAGAATTTTGTCTTGCCAACGTCGTTTCATCTGTTCAAGAGCTTTTCTACAGAATCTACTAAATGTAAATCTCGTTTGTATTTACAACCTTCTTTCTTTCTGTTTTCGTGTTGTTTGACTAATTGTATCATCCAGTCCGTTGTTGTTTCCATGTATGCTAGTAAGCCAATAGTTGTATGACAATTCTTTACGAGGTATATATATATATATATATATATATATATATATATATATATATATATATATATATGGTTTAAAAATGACAGTTGAAAAACTTCTTAATTCTTGCTGACGCGTTATATGTCTACTAACTATATCAAGGCAAGGAATGAAAGCGAAATGATATATAACAATTATGGATAGGAAAAGAGACAAATACGTAGAGAGATAGATAGAAATGAAAAACGCGAGATAGATAGTGTTGTGATCAAGTAAATGGTTAAGTACACCAGAAGAATGTTACACGACTAGAAAGAGTGTATCGCATGAACTACCATTCGACCTGTTCACTGTTCCCTATTCACTGTTCCCCGAAGCCTTCTGTCCTACTAATCTTATAGTAGGCGGAAGAGTTTAACATAGACTCTATAGAGAGAGGACACCACAACAGAAAGACAGACAGATAGATAGATAGATATCATGTTAATTTATTCATGACTATTATTTATATTATTAAACTGTTTAACTACATATGTTGATAACAGTGAAGTCAGTCGGTTCCATTTATGAAAAAATCCAGGATTCCTTGACAACATTCCGATTAATCCATTACTAGTGTACCCATGCAGTAAGAAAATGACGGACATTGTAAGAAAGTTTTAATCGTGAGAGGCAATGGATGAAAAGTCTTTAAAGAATGTACTGAGGTTCAATAAAGTGGAGATGAGGAATCCGAAACAAGAATAGAGAACAATGATCCGTTTAATTCATCTGACGTTTTTTTTAAATATTTTTTTAAGATGTTGAATGAAATATATGATTTAATGTATATTATTATTATTTCCTTTGAATTCTGTTGTATATACATTTCTTTCCGAGTCCAAACCAAAGACCTAAGGTAATTCCTATATTATTATTTTATTTCCTTTGATTTCATTTCTGGTATGTACATATTTCTTTCGGGTTCAGCCCAGAAACCTAAGGTTAGAAATGACATCATGGCATTTTCCACTTAAAACACACACACACACACACATATTTTACATGGATAAAGCTCTTCGTAAGGTGTGGGATGTACTCTTGACAACAATTATTATTATTATTATTATTTCCTTTGAATTCTGTTGCATATATATTTTCTTCCGAGTCCCAACCAGAGACCCAAGGTCAAGTAGTTCCCAGATTATTATTATTATTATTATTATTATAAACATATAAAAGTTATAATGTTTACTAAAATTTCACCAGATTTTTTTCTCTTTTATTTGTGCAGCTTCCATGGGATTGCTCGGATTTTTCATGCTGATTATTGGAATTGGTGGAGGTTTTCTGGGAATATTTTTCTACAATCGGCAAAAAAAGAAGAGAAAAGACTCACTGGCCATAAGAATGATGAAAGATGATCCTACTCCAATTTATTGATCATAAAAAGACCACCAGAAAATACAATTTAGTATTTTTACCGATGACTGTCAAGACGCCATAAGATAAATTGTATTATAGTGAATAGATTTATCCATACATTTAGATTTACTCAAACCCCTGTGCTCATCCTTGATTGTTACAAATGTTACAACGTTTCGGTCAAGTACTATTTGACCATCTTCTTCGGTTGTACAATATTTTGGCCTTGTATGAAATCTCTTGCATAAGGTGACTATTCTGATTTTGACCTTGTGGTGCCGTTTCATGTTCGCTCGCTGTGAACCAGAATATATGGATTGCATTACCCGACAGAATTTACGATTACTTCTTCTACGTGCTGTGTTCGTTCAGGACGTGGGTGATCATCGCTCTCCACAACCTCCGATCCCTCGTAAACTTTAAAAACGTTTGTCCATTTGCCAAATATCCTACAATTGATTCACCCAAGCTCGTCACGTAGGTGGCCCGCCACCTTTCCTCTTTCCCCCGATATACCCTGTAAAATTGTCCCAGCCCTCCTTCCTCATTATAAGTATCCTAGAAAGGTCAGCTTTCTCTTTTTGGTTATATGTGTCTTTTTTGTTTCCATTTTCCTTAAGACTTCTTCGTTGCTTACACACTCCATTCATAGAATTCTCAGCATCCTTCTGTAGAACTACATTTCTGTTACCCCTAGTTTTCTGTTCATTTGTCTAGTATGAGGTAACTGTAAAACGTTTTAACCAATGCTTTTGTCCATTACGCCACTATCCCAAAGGATATCATTTGAGTATTTTTGAGCCTTTTGAATCCATTTGCAGATGCTTTTTACATTTGTTTATTACCGCGAGTTGATGCCTTTATTTACTTATTTCAATCAAATTAATAATCCTGCCAGCTCCAGATAATTGACAGCTGATGGCCAGAGAATACTTGGTTGAAATGTTGTACCTATAATAAAATCTATAACAACGAAAGGTGAGAACAATATTTCAAATATATCAAAGTTATCTTGAAAATTTCTGATCAAAAATCAAAAACTAACAAAAAAAAAGTGTATAGATTTCGTCTTTCACTCTTGATTTCTGTTTTTCACTCCAAGAAAGTGGACTCAAATAGATTTTTGATTCCTTATGAATCGTAAATATTAAACAGAAAAAAAGAGGAGATTATTTGTCAGTAAAAGCTGCTGCTATAATAAATAAAAAGAAGAACTAACAAAAGGAAAGCAAGTGTTTCTCTCGTACAAATGAAATGTTTAAATGTTGTTGTTGAAGACGTTCATTTTGGTGGCTGCAGTTATTTGAGTTTTATTTGAAATCAAAACAGCCTATGAATTTGTATTCGAGTTATAAAATGTCATTTAGAATTTGTTGAGTTTGTCGATGCTTTCAGCGATATTACACCGTAAGCATGACCTACCTGCCTACCTACCTACCTACCTACCTACCTACCTAATTACCTACAAACATAGATGCCCTACACAGATACATATATGCCATACCTACATACATACATACATACCATATATACATACGTACATACATGCCCTACATACATACATGCCCTACATAACAACATGCCATCAATACCTTCATGCCCTACCTACCTACCTACCTACCTACATGCATACATACATGCCCTACATACAAAGATAAATGCACTGCGTACATACCTACCTACCCACATACTTACATGCCCTTCATACATACAAACATGCCCAACATTCATACATACATGCTCTACAAACGTACATGCATACACACATGCCATACCTACCTACATACATGCCTCACCTACATACATGCCCTGCCTACCTACATACATGCCTTACCTACATACATACATGACCTAAATACATACATGCCCTACCTACATGCATACATACCCTATCTACCTACCTACCTACCTATATGCATACATACATGTCCTATTTACATATATACCCTACATACATATATACATGCCCTACATACATATATACATGCCCTACCTACCTGTCTACAAACATAATGTTCTACATACATTCATACATACGTACCCTACCTACACACATACATATCCTACCTGCCTGCTTACATACATAGATGCACACTCTACATACATGCTCTCTATATATACATACTTATATGCCCTACCTAACTACATACATACATGTTCTACATACATACCCTACATACTTGCCCTACATACATAAATGCATACATCCCCTACCTACCTACCTACCTATATATGTATGTCCTACCTACCTACCTATATATGTATGTCCTACCTACCTACCTACCTACCTATATATGTATGTCCTACCTACCTACCTACCTACCTACATACATACATACATACATACATGACCTACATACATACTTGCTCTACAAAGATACCTTACGTACATACTCATATGACCTATCTACCTACTTACATACATGCCCTACCTACATACATATATAATGTCCTACCTACCTGTATACATACATAATATATGCCCTACATACATGCTCTACATTCAACATAACAGCGAGGACTGTTGTATGCATACGTGTGTGCGCGTTTGTGTGTAGAAGTTAAATTCTGTCCATGCTGTTCGTCACAAAATTGCCTTAGATATCTAAACGGAACATATTTTATAATAACAAATATTAAACAAATACATTTGGTACAGAAAATAATTTGTATGATATCCTGCGGTTTATGTAATCTAAAAGGCCTTTTAGATTCAGCTACCGTTGGGCAGCAAATTCGGCAAATTCTTTTCTTTAAAATTTCTTGATGTACAAAATGTAATGATTGCGATGAAAAATGACATTAACATCACTGGAATAAAGAAACGGAAAGCAAGGAAAAACGTTAAAAGGGCGGAGGCGGGGGTGATAAATAGGAAATAAAAATGTAAAATATAAAAGAACGCACACCGGTTATTGTTTCTCTCTCTTCAGACGAAAAACGAGGAATAAGAAAATCTGCAAAACGATTTTCCCCCCGATTTAGCTCAGAAAAGTGACCAATTATAACCAGTGTACTGTCGTATTTGTATTTTTTTCTTCTTTTTCGATTTACTGCTTAATTTATTTTTCTGCTTACTTTTCATTTCTCTGTTACATTGTTTTTAAAATATCAGTTTTTTTTTACTACAATAACAGATTTTCTTTTTAAAAGGGTTTTTCACGTAAAAAGGGTTTACAATTAAACTTTGTGTAAAACGTTTTTCTTATTTGTCGAGTCCTTGAGTATTCGTTCTAATGTTGCAGCAAACTCAGTAAAATCACCAGTAATTCACTTTTTAGTTAACAGTAACTACTGAAAGATGAATTTTTTAGCATTTTTCGAAGATAACCATCTATTTATTCAAATTCAAGATGGTACCCAAAATTTGAAATTGAAAAAAAGAAAAAAACTTATTCTAGTAACCACCTGCAGTTTGCATAATGACTCAAAAATGTTGCGACAAAAGTCCATACTACATTAAGTCTGTGTTTTGTTAAAATTCGCTGTATTTTTGGGTAGCACCCACAACTCTCTCTCTCTTCCTCTCTCTCTCTCACACACACACACACACGTGTATGTGCGTGTGCGAATATATATATATATATATATATATATATATATATATATATATATATATATATATATATATATATATATGTGTGTGTGTGTGTGTGTGTGTGTGTGTGTTTATTTCTTAAACATTATTTTTAGTGGATACGCATATTTGAGTAGACGCTCCGTTTATTTATTAAACGCTATATTTATTTATTTACGTCCACCGCTAAAGGGAGAGAAATAAATATACTGTTTAATAAATAAACAGTGTCTACACGAATATGGTTATCCTCTAAAAATAACGTTGAAGTAATAAAATCTATCGGATTAATAAATAATTAAATGCATTACTTCTTTAAAATTTGCTTTGTTTACGTTAGGATACGAAACTAAGAAGATATGAATATTTCGAAAGTGGGAGAAAGAAAAAACACTATTCAATTTTGTTTGATCGGCTTGGCTGTCCGTAGCTGGGTCGGTATAATAAGGTATGATCTAACCACAGTTTCTTCTACAAACGTGGATGTAGGTTCGAATCCTGACGAAGAGCGCATATTTTTCTTTAATGTTCTCGAATATTCAGGCCGGTAGACAAAAATAAATAAATATACTGTTTAATAAATAAACGGAGCGTCAACTTAAATATGGGTAGTATAAAATCTGTGAGAGTAATATTAAATAAAAGAATCCATTACTTCTTTAGATATTACTATATCCGTGTAAGAGGTGCTACCCCAAAATTGTTATTGATCTATCTTTTTTATATTTATTTTATTTTATATATATATATATATATTTTTGTCATCCACAGACAGACTGTTTCGCAGCTCATCAGTGTGGCTAGACGTCCGGTTGCCTCTAGCTAGGATCGAAACCCGATTGAATTTGCGTCAGTCGGAACTTCTCCCACTAAGCCGTCAGCGCACGGTATGGGATGAAGGTCAATTTTAGCGTGTTTATTTTTAGATTTAGATAAACACACAGTGACTGAGAGTGACTCAATTCTGCCGAAGAGTCGTGCAATATTAGCTTAAATAGTCACTGTTTACAAATTCACACCTCAAACCAGAGGGCTCAACCGAAATTAATTTTTCAGGAGCAAACAAACACACTATTAATGCAATATATATGTACTATTAATTGGTTCAATATGACTGGTAATAAGGACGTTTATAGGTAGTTTTTGATTTATCGCTTTTTAAAAAAATAATTTAGCACAACAATAATGGTCAGCAGTCTTTGTTGTCTTGTCTGATAATCTCTATTTCATCTAAAAGTATCAACATTTTATATATATATATATATATATATATATATATATATATATATATATATATATATAAACTCATTAATATAGTTTTATTTGACGTAAATCATTCTATATTAACCATTTATTAGCAAACAAATTATATGTCTACGTAGTCACTAACAATAGTTTCGGATTGGTAGAAACGAAGGTGGATCGCGTAAGAACTGAGATAAGAATTCTATGTGTTATTCTATAACCGAAAAGAGTTGCTCGATTTTTTAACAAGGTCTTGAGTTTGAAACTACTTCTGAAAGAAATGCCTCCGTCTTTAACTTTCAAGTTAGATTGTTAGAATCTGATTTGACAATTTAAAATATATATTAGTCGTAAAAAACAACTTCAAAATAATGGAATAACGATTCCATAGATAACAATGTTTAGATTAACCAAAAAAGAGACTTTAGCTTTTTCGAATTTATTTCACGCGGGTAAAAGAATATGAAATGAGAATTATACAAAGATTATTCTGAATATTATTTTAAAGTAATCTATAAACATAAAGAATAAAAGTAACTCCGAAAGACATGCTTATAGAGTTATGCTTAAGAAGAGTGATTGATTTTTCTGATACGTTAGTTTTTTTCATGCCATCATCAAAATATTAATTTGTTTTTTCATCATTCTCAGAGCATAAAAGTTTTGAGGATGATATGAATAACTATCAAATAATTATCAAAGTATGACAGTTTTAATTTCACTTCTTCTTCAAAGGATGATCGTCAGAGTTACTTTTATTCTTCATATTTTGAAATAGACTAATATTCATGATAGTTGAAAATCCTCGGTGATATACCATGCAAACTAGGTCTCTTTTTAATACTGTGTATTGACTAAAATAACCATGATAGAAATAACTGTTAAAAGAACCGGAATAATAATGTTAAAATCTTGGTGACGAGAATACGTGACTTTGTTCTAAAGAGCATCGTAGGTTTTGTAAACCTCAAGGAGTTTTCCTTCAAATCCCGGATCACCCTTGCAAATAGTTTCCTTCTCACAGCACAACGGGTAATTGGCATGCGGAGCTTTGTCATGGAGGTAACAATCTGGACGTGTGAAAATATGACTGGAACCACAACTGTAAGAAATAAAAGATTAACATAGAAATATATTATATTTTATGTCACTAATTACCGATTACTTGCGACAATTCAATAAAAGCTAATAAAACCACGCGAGTTTGTTTTACTATCCGGGATGGGGGATTAAAAAGGTTGTTAGTGAGTTTGTTTTATTTAGCAGCATATCAACATCTCTATGCAGAAATCTAAATATTTTGTACGCAATTTTATTTATTTATTTTTAGATAATACAGTGTAACCCGGATATAAGAGAGTTGTCGGGACCGGAGAAGAAGTATCTTATATCCGGGTTTCTCTTATATCCGGGTTTGGTCTATTTTGTTTAGGTAAGTATGGCTCTAATTTGGGACCAGAGAAAATCTCTCTTATATCCGGGTTTCTCTTATATCCGGGTTACACTGTAATTGTTTAGGGATACAAGTTTTACTAATTAACCCATAGCTGGGAGAGACGAGCCGGATTCATACTTTCCCTAAGAGTATTTGCGTGTAAGTGAATATAACGAACACAGGAGGAATTAAAACTCGGCTCTCCGATTAACAATTCCGAGACATTATCCATTACACCACGCGCACATCCACGTTTACAGCACCTGGTATTCCCAAGCGATTAATGTAAGCCTTATTAAATATGAGCTTTATTTCTCCGCATAAGCTTCATCAACTTCAAGTTACTTTTGTATACGATGATTCTAGCCCTTCATAGAATCCCGGAAGAACTAAGGCCCTTTAGAATTTAACCGTGTCAAAGCTGTCTCTTTACGTCATTAATGATCTCAAAATGGGGACCTTTTTTTAAAAAGTTAATGTTAGAAATGAATGCAGATGAAGTGGGAACTTGAGGTAACAGAAATGTGGTTTTACAGAAGAATACGAAGAATGCCATGTACTGAACATGGAAATAACGAGGAAGGTATGGGTAAAATGGAAACAAAAACTACACTTATATTTAGAATCAGAAAGAGATAATTGAAATTTATGAGGCAAATAATGAGAAAAGAGAGCTTGGAGAATTTGATATTCACAAGGCACATTGAAAGCAAAAGAGGCTGAGAAAAGCAGCGAATAACATACCTAACAAGTTTTTGTAACTGTTTGTCAGAACAGAGAGTGGGAAACATAGCAAAAAGACAAACTGCATTGAATTTTCTTGTGCATAACAGGACTTGAGTATAACAGGGAATAAATTACATCCTTAACTATAATACAATTCCGTAGTACAGCCATTCCTATGTAAATGTTTTTTTTTATTTGAAAAGTTCTATCATAAGTTCCATTAAAATCTCAAAGTTGTAACCATATAAATTATTTTGCTATTTAAAATTATAATTACCAGTGAACACCACTTATCCAAATCCAGGGCCTTCTCACTCCTGTTGGAGAAACCACGTCCTGATTCACCATTTCTTCAGGGGTGTAGTACAACTCCCCATGCTTATACACTATTTATATAGCAATATAATTATGCTGGGTTGGTTTACCACTCTTAATTTATTTTTCTCAAATCGTTTGAATTTTTTAAATTGAATATTGTGTCAACAAACGGAGGAATATGAAACAACCACCTCACAGCATGGGAATTATCGACCCTTTCTTTTTTGAAACAGAAAAATAACTTTAAAAAAATACATTATTTATACAATAATTAGGTTTTTGTTACATTAATGCTATCAAAACCTTAAGTGCCATACCCAGCTGGTCGATCAGAGAAAGCGTTCAATTAGAATGGAGCAAAAACAGCATCATGTTTAGATGTAACAGAGTCTATCTTCTTCAATTACTTTAAAGTACTTTCATTAAAAAACATTTTGAATTAATGCACTTACTGATATAACAGAAGTAGTCAGTATTTATTCAATCGAAATTAACCGAGGACACGAAGAGGTAAAACAGGCAACATGAAGACCCACTTCAGACCACAATTATTTTTGAGTTTTTGAAATTCAATTTGTCAGTATGCTACCAGGGATGTAAAAGAGGATACATTTATAAAGCAATTGTTAAGTTTGATGAAAATTGGTTGAAGGATCAACAAAAAATAAGAAAGAAACCAGTAAAAATCGCCGTTTTTCGCTATTTACGCGGGTTTTCACTATATGGGTGAACTCAATTATCAAGTTAAATGACTGTTAAACAATCAACTTATTATTGGCTACAACTTAGACTGCTTGAAAATTGAGGGAGTTTTTTGTTTAAAATTTGTGTTGAAAATCGATTTGTGTTGAAATCGATTTGTGTTGAAATCGATTTTTCGTATTTCGCTAAACTTAGTGTCGTAAAAAAACATGAGGTATAGTTTAGCTCGTCATGATGTAAGTAACCTACATACCGACTTTGAACGAAATTAGAGGAAAAAAGTTGAATTTGTCGATATTTGATCGGCTTTATCAATTATTGATTTTTAAAAAAATTTATCGATTTTTACGCTAAGAACTTATCTCTTACATTGTACAATGTGTAGTCAAAATCAGTTTGATGGATCTCGAGTGAAACAGACAGACATCCTCTGTTTTATATATATATATATATATATATATATATATATATATATATATATATATATATATATATATATATATATATGACATATTCCCTTCATTTATTTTTTAATATTTTTTGGTTACTTTCCTGTCTTTGAGACAAAAGATTCCAAGTCCGCTGATTCCAAAAAGCAAATATTGCCCATATCAAATACCGTTTGTAGACTGCTTACTTTGTGTTTTGTTATCTATTATGCTGAGTGGTATATGCAATCTTGTTTCAAATAAGAGGTTTTCTAAACTGATTAAAAATTACTGAAACCTGTACTTGTGTATAATATAACCCCCACTTTTGCCTTTAATTTTATTTCAAAATTTATCGTATTATATCCAAGAAAATAAGGTACTAAGAACAACAAAAAAGGAAGTTGTGGATAGGCACATCAACCACGTCCTGAAGGGACATGGTACATAGTATTCTTATGCATCTTGTTCATGAGCATGTCTTTTGTCCTGTTAGTTAATCTATTTTTTATGCATATCTGCTTTATTTGTGACACTCATTTTTTCTAGTTCTGCACATTTTTCGTTAAGCCATTCCTCTTTAGTATGCCTGCATTTTTCCTTAATTTTTTATGTAGTTTTCTATATTCTGTTTCGTGTCGTGGCATGGTTTTTTTTACCTCATTTTCATCATGCTGATTGGGTATAAAATCTTTATTTGAATGTCGGGGCATATAATCATTATTTGGACGTCATTATTTTGTCATCCGAATATAAAATCATCATTTGGTCGATTGGTTATAAAACCATTATTTGATTGTCCGCACGTAAAATCATTATTTGGTAGACTGGGCATAAATTCATTATTTGGGCGTCTGAACATATAAACATTAGTTGTTCATTTGAACATAAATCCTTACTTGGTCGTTTGGGCATAAAATCATTATTTGGTTATCAGATCAAATAATAATCTTATGTCAATTTAAATTCCTTGAATCTTCTGTGTTTTGATTTTTCGGTGAAATGAACCATTTAACGAAGTAATGATTCGATTTTACGCTTTTGGCCAATCCAGTTTGTGGCAAATGAAGTCTGTTGTACCAAACCGGATCCAGGTCTACAGTAGTTGAACACACACTGATAATTGAACTACCTACACGAACCTGTTAAAAACATCAAGTGTCGACCTGATAAATTATGTTTATTTTGGGATGCCATTAATTTTTCTTATTATACTACTCAAATACTCACCTGTAACATTCAAACCCATTTTTAACGCAATTGCATTTTGTACACCCCGGCTCATACCACTCTTTTAGTAAACTGCCGGTCTTAGGACATGGATCTGTTTTACGATAAAAAAAAAAAAAGAAATTAATTCGGGACTAGTCAAATGTGTCACATTTTGTTTTTGTAAGAATAGAATTACTGTGTTTGCCGATCTGTCAGACGCATGATGTACAAGATGATTTGCCATAGTGTTGCTCATTGAAAGTAATCCGAGCTCTTATAGTTGTCTATTTAAAGTTTCGATAGACGTTTTTTTTAGTTATAGTACAAGCACAATGGATGACGTGTAATATTTTTTTCAATTTAAGTATGCGTCTTATACGCCGGCAGATATGGTAATTCAAATCCTTAAGATGTCAACAATTTCAGAGAAACAAAAAGAAATAATTTACAAATTCTGTACACCCTTGGAAAAGGCAAAATATTTTATTTAAATTTTAATGTTAACAATTAAAGTGTTTATCATTACATAGTTACTGTTTTTGAGATGCTAACTATAGCATTAGCCTAGCCTTTAGGAAAATATTTGTTTATGTCGCTCTAATAAATACTACATTAAATTTTTTGCATTCTTATCGGTAACACAGTTATACACCTGAATGGTGAATTAGATAATCGCATATTTGCAAACAGAGCTACAGGTAAAAGCTATGAGTTCGAAAACTAATTTTCAAGATAGTCATGTCTGTAAACATGCCCTGGGATGCGCTCTCTCTCGCTCTGTCCCATTCCCCCTCTCTCTCTCTTACACACACACACACATACACAAATACACCAACTAGAAAAATCACCCAATTTTCTATTTCCTCATTTGCATCGGTGTGTACTAAAAATTAGAAAAAGCCCGGTGTACGTTCACAAGGGAACGAAAGGAAGAATAACACGACGGCGATTAATGAAAATACGAATCATGTTTTCAATATATATGGTTATTTATTCACTAAGCCGCCTAGCCTAGTTAGTGACATGAAGGTGACAGTTGCAATATCTTTGCTGCTAGTTCTGTATTCTCTCACGACAGACTAACGGATCGCATCTTCCATTCGGCCAGTGAGAACACCAACCGCCTTTCTTCCGATCTCTCACTGAAATTGTCTCTACATCTCGACGGACGCCCTGTACCCCGCTAAAGGGCGGCCTTGGAACTCAACCATTTCATATGTAACTCTATTTATATAATCCTACAATCGGTAAATTCGGGGCAAATGGAAATCCATCACGAAAATTTTTATTTAATTATTTTATTTAATTTTTTTCACTTGTAGGCTACGGGTGTTGTCTGACGATTACCCACGTAGATATTACTGTCTACAATCATAAAAAAATACACCTGCTCTTCGGGGCTAGATAAAATCATTCACAATTTACTTCGTGAGTGATCTAAGCCAATTTTGTGTGCACCCTTTATGCCCCATCTTCACCCTATTTGAAAGAATAGTGCCATGAAATCTCTATACATTTAACATTTGACGGACAAATACTGCATATGTAAATATTAGATAATATTGTTTACATGGCTTTATCATTTTAGTTTACCTTCTTTCAAAGTTAAAACTATTTTCTTTACTTTTCCTTCAGAAAACATTGGTTAAATTTTTAGTTTGATTTTAAGAAAAGGGTGATTCTGATGTTGAACTGTTATTCTTCTAAAAGCCAACACTCTCCAATGGGATGGTTCGTGCCTTCAAATGCAATTTCGGATGATCCCTCAAAGAAAGAGATTGACTTTAAGAGACAGTTTAAGAGAAAATATAAATTTATTTGCGTGCTGAAAAGTGGCTCTAACACCCAAATTCTGACCAAACGTTAGATGTTAGTGAGAACCATTGATTGGTTCAAGAACTTTCATCAAATCATCGTGCGTATATATATATATATATATATATATATATATATATATATATATATATATATTTCGATCCTAGCTAGAGGCAGCCGGATGTCTAGCCACACTGATGAGTTGTGATACAGCGAAACGCTCTGTGTGGATGACAATATATATATATATATATATATATATATATATATATATATATATATGCCATTTTATTTATACTAACAGTTCATATCAATGTCTACGTTTTATGCATATATAATTGCACTCAAAACTATTGGACCCCTTCTCATTTGAATTATTTTTTTCCGTTTAATCATTCCGAATTTGATCGGGTGAAATGTTTCTGGTCAGTTAGCATTAATAAAACATCATTTAAAACATATTTATATAAGATTGGTAAACAAGTAAAGAAGATTTCTGCAAAGCAATGAAAGTTGCTGCGAGTAATGCTAATGTCGAAACAGTGGAAAAGCTAACAAATTGAATGGTTGAGTGAATGATGATGGTTTTAGAATGTCAAGGAACTCATATTAACATGTACCATTCAATACATCCAAGACCAAAGTAGTAAAATTTCATCACAACTGAGCTGACCCTAAATTTACTCCCTCCAGTACTGATAAGCAATTGTTCGAGGCCGATATACGTAATACACACTGTTTAAAATAAAAATGGAACGTCTCTTTCAAATTCAAGTATCCACTATAATAATGTTTGATGTAATATATATATATATATATATATATATATATATATATATATATATATATATATATATATATATATAATTTATTGAATATATATTAATTTATATATTGAATATCAGCTTCTTATAAACGTTTCGATGCGAATCTCTTGAGTCGGCTAATCAGATAAGCCACTTGATTTTTTCTAATTAACTGAATATTATAGTTATAGTTTTCTATTAAGGACTATTTGGCAGAAGTTCTGCTAGCCTAAAAAAAATACACGTAAAATTATAAAAATTTTCACGTATTTTCTCATTTATATTATTATTATTATTATGTATACATACAAACACGCGCGCGTACGCCCCCCCCCATATATATGAGATGTCGATACATATTTTTATATATCAAGAACAGTATTGGGGAAATATAACAAGTAAACCTTTCCACTTTTGCATACAATTTCCCATCGTGAGCCGACGGCTTAGTGGTACAAGTTCCGACTGACGCCAATTCAGTCGGGTTTCGATCCTAGATAAAGGCAACCGGACGTCTAGCCACACTGATGAGCTGCGAAACAGTCTGTCTGTGGATGACAAAAAATATATATATTTATATATATAAATATATATATATATGAATTTATTGAAAACAAAGTAACTATGAAAAACAAACAAAATGTCCTTAGCAACTAGAAGGATTTAGAAAACGCTACTGTATTCATATTGTCAACTGAAATAACGTTTTCTAAATTCTTGTAGTTTCTAAGAACATTTTATCTGTTGTTAATAGTTACTTGTTTTTCAATAAATTCATTTCGTTTTTGCGTCGGCTAATAATACAGATTTCCTATATATATATATATATATATATATATATATATATATGACAAATTCCCTTCATTTATTTTTTATCACTTCAAACGTTATTTTTAGTGGATATTCGTATTTGAGTAGGCCACCCATTAATTCATTAAACAGTATTTAAATATACTGTTTAATGAATTAACAGGGCGCCTACTCAAATACGTGTATCCACTAAAAATAACGTCTAAAGGGATATATATATATATATATATATATATATATATATATATGTGTGTGTGTGTGTGTGTGTGTGTGTGTGTGTGCAATTAATGTATATTTGGGACGTAACCATTCTTTTAAATATCTTTTTAAATATTAATTCTTGATTTAGATTTTCCAGCGTTCTTATATTTTTCCGTTTGTTGGGGATGGGCGAGAACAAAACTGACCATATCGTTCATTGTCCCAAGCGCTTTTGGCCATTACTTTACCCACCTTTAAAGGGGGTGTTTTTGGTGTTGTTAGTTTATTTTCATGTTTTGACTGTTTGAGATGTATTATTTGTGTTCTTTTAAATACTAGTAGGAGAATTTATTCTGAGCCTTCGCATGTTGGCCATGGCCGGAATATACGTATGTATGCATAGTTTTTTTTATCTAATGTTTACTGAATGTGGTCACATTAACGTTACCACATTTATGCAAGAGATCAGGACAAATAAGGTCAGCCGGGCTTCACATATTTGAGGATCCATATTTAATAATTGCTTGAAATCGAATTGCAGCCATCATGAATATATTTATATATGATGTATATATCTATGCATGTTTGTTTTGTTCGTTTAACGGCATATCAATTTATGAGTCATTTAATGACGTAATTTTTTAGTATTTTTTTTTTAAATGTATTGCTGGTAATTTTTTAAAAATAATGTATTGCTGGCACTATCTTTTAGAAAATTGTATTGGTGGTAATATTTTTTTCCTTTCAAAAATGTATTGCTGGAAATATTTTTTTACAAAAACATATTGCTGGTATTTTTTTACTATAAAAATGTATTGCTGGAAATATTTTTTTTACAAAAACATATTGCTGGTATTTTTTTACTATAAAAATGTATTGCTGGAAATATTTTTTTTACAAAAACATATTGCTGGTATTTTTTTACTATAAAAATGTATTGCTGGAAATATTTTTTTTACAAAAACATATTGCTGGCATTTTTTTACTATGAAAATGTATTGCTGGAAATATTTTTTTACAAAAACATATTGCTGGCATTTTTTTTACTATAAAAATGTATTGCTGGAAATATTTTTTTACAAAAACATATTGCTGGTATTTTTTTACTATAAAAATGTATTGCTGGAAATATTTTTTTACAAAAACATATTGCTGGTATTTTTTTACTATAAAAATGTATTGCTGGAAATATTTTTTTACAAAAACATATTGCTGGTATTTTTTTACTATAAAAATGTATTGCTGGAAATATTTTTTTACAAAAACTTATTGCTGGTATTTTTTTACTATAAAAATGTATTGCTGGAAATATTTTTTTACAAAAACATATTGCTGGCATTTTTTTACTATAAAAATGTATTGCTGGCTCCTTCACTACAAAAATGTATTTCTACACTTTCATCGTATTTTGGCCTCAGTTGTTGGATTCACTATTTGCCTTTAGCTGGGACCCTAACAGGTGCTGCTACGCGGGGCCAGGATGAGGTGGGAACAACAGCGATTAAGACGTGGTTCCACGTTCCTTAAAAACTCCCGATCAGAGACCTTGCTGCCGAATGTAGTTTATCGTTATACCCAGGACGCTATATATATATATGTATGTATGTATGTATGTATGAATGTATGTATGTGTGAATGTATATATTATTAAACATACAATCAAAAGAAAATAATCTTGCAAATATCGTAAACGAGCGGAGATAAAATTGCGAGAAAATTACCAGCAAGTCATAACTCAACATGAACGGAAAAAAGTATTATTCTTTTGCAGGGAAGCAGGTGTTAAGTACTTGAGATTTCTTTTCTTTAGTTTACCATAAGTACATAGAGCAGGTAAGAATGTCTGTGCCTGTGCCATTGCATTATTGTAAATCTTCAGGTGAGTGTAGATATCAATGAATATATTCATAAGTGGTGGTTATTTGAGATTTTGTATTTCCTTTTTGATTCTTAATTTTACTAATATCCGTTTCCAGAATTTAAGTCTAAGGAATTGTTAAGTAATCACAACGTTATGGTGGAAATTGTAATACATTAGAAATTCTTTATGTCATATCCCTTCGGACTGTAAACGGTTAAGACTCTCCATATCTTCCAGTTTTTAGAATATTTGCCATGATTTCTTGGTTAAATAATGGAGTGGTTTCCAGTTGCCTTTCCCTCAGTTTGAAATTCAGAGTTGTACTTTTTCTAGGTTGACTGCCACAAACTCGACTAAAGTTAGAGTGTCCAGTCTATCCTGCTGTTTAACACATAACCATAAAGAGAATAGGTGGGTCCATGACCTTCCTAAAGGCAATCGTGTGGAAGTGAATGTAACTGTCCAGGCTGGAACTTGAACCTGATTCGTCGACTTTTCATGTCAATAGTCATTATGCTACACGCACATCCTGATAACTTTTAAGCTACAAGCACATAATTGTATGTGATACATATGATATATAATTAGCTACCCACGTATATAAATTATATGAATTATAAAAATACCAGAATAAAAACTGATGGGATTATTTACACATGGGTCAGCTACTTCTGAATATCTCTATCCAAAAATCAAAGTTTTACTCATCGACCTTCTGTTTACTGCTTTATTTGTACCATCTTAAATGACCAGTATATGTAAGCAAATTTGCAGCTGCGTTGAACTTTTAAAGTATGAAAAAACAATGTTTCTCGGTAATTTCTTGTTTAAGTTCAATACTTTCTGAATATAAAACTAACCAAATAACATTCTGTTCGCCATTGAATAATTATGGTGTTTTATTTAACATAAGTTACAGCAGACGATTTGTCTATGGATTTCAAAATGGTGGCATCAGTTGTTTGTTGAGAAGGAGGGAAGAAAGAAAGAATAATGAGGAAAGAAAGAAGAAACAAATGGAATTAAATGAGAGTTCAAAAATCAATGATTAAGAAACATAGAAAAAGACAGAGAAAAGAAGAAAATTAAATGGGCAACAAAAAACAAGAAATGAGAAGGAAAGAAATAAAAAAATAGATGATATAGAAAGAAAGAAGAATAGAAAGAAAGATAGAATAAAAATAAATGACCGAAAAAGAAAGAGGAAGAAAAAATGAGAAAGAAAGAAAAAACGATTGAGAAATAAATAAAAAAATAGATCATTAATATAGAAAGAAGACAGTAAGGTAGAAATCAGGAAAAATTGAATGAGAAAGAAGGAAAAATAAATGACTGAGAAAGAAGATAGCAAGAAAAACAATTACACGAGAAAGAAAAATAGAATGATTGAGAAAGAAAGAATGAAAGAACAATTAAACTAGAAAAAATAAAAAATAAATGATTGAGAAAGAAAGAAGAATTAAATGAGTAAGAAAGAAAAATCATGATTGACGAAGAAAGGAAGAATGACACATGTAAAAAATCATAGCTATATTTGAATTTCTATGAGGTTATTTTTTAAAAGAAACTAAATAACACGTTTGTATATTTTTATAGGATTTAAAAAAAAATCTTATAAAATTTAAATGCAACGTCAATCGACATCTTTTTTTAAAAGTCTATTACTTTTTTGCCCTTTCCACAATCTTCCCCATTTTCAATCTTCTAATTCAATTTCACTCCCTATAACCCCCATACGTGCTAGAGGCATTCTCGCCTTTCTTGGGGAGAAACGATTATATATATATATATATATATATATATATATATATATATATATATATATATATACACGATTGCGT
Source organism: Acanthosepion esculentum (assembly GCA_964036315.1). Taxonomy (NCBI): domain Eukaryota; kingdom Metazoa; phylum Mollusca; class Cephalopoda; order Sepiida; family Sepiidae; genus Acanthosepion; species Acanthosepion esculentum. The sequence goes on from OZ038483.1 coordinate 82,955,890, forward strand.
CTAGCACGAAACAGACTGTCGCCTCTAAGTTTTGACTTCAATGTTCTGGGCTCTCTAGCGTTGGTTGGTAGCGACTCTAGGAAAAGGTAAACGTTGATTTCAAAATCAGTTGAGAAAGATGTTAGCGTATCGGCACTGTAAAAGCCGGGAAACCACAGTAGCAACACCTGGTATAGTGAGTCTATGAATCTAAATACTACAGGAGAGTTTACAGGGTTAACTTAATAGCTGTTGGTACTTTAAACGAGTATGACCATCGCTGACGTGTCTGATCTATTTTTTGAAGACTGAAAGTGACTTCCAATACTTATTGTATATGTGGCAGAATAAGTTGTTTTGTACAGGGTTTGATGTGTTTTGTAAAGTCTGTTCAGCTTGCTAGTGTCTTTTCATGTAATGGGTGAAACTGGGGTGGTTCCAGCATGTTATTTCCAGAATTGAATTGACTATAATTTGTGAAAGGTCTACCAATAGATTTTGGATAACAAAGCCTGCTTTGGAGAAATACACTCTGCCACATTAATCACATGAAAATTGCAAGATTCTTGGATAAATGATTTCCTCTTGATTTTGCACGCTTGATGTTTGCTCAACTCACTGCATGTTCTTGGAAGATCTTAGGGGCTTCATGCATTGAAAGACCTTCACTTTTCTCGAACACAAACAGCAGTTTCACACTCAAGTTCTTCTATATGTCAGACTGCAAGAGATTCTTTTAAACAGACTTTGAAGCGCTTCTTTTGTTTATGCTGGGGTCGAGTGCTGTAGAGAAACTTCTGGAGAGTTGCTTTAGGTTTAACATACAGATATACATACATGTATACACACACACACACACACACACGCACACACACACACACGCGCACACACACACAGATATATATATATATATATATATATATATATATATATATATATATATATTGTCATCCACAGACAGATTGTTTCGCTGTATCACAGCTCATCAGTGTGGCTAGACGTCCGGTTGCCTCTGGCTAGGTTCGAAAACCGGCTGAATTCGCGTCAGTCGGAAATTTTACCCTGAAGTCGTTGGCGCACGGCAGAGAAGAAGGTAAATTTAAGCGTATTTATTTTTAGATAAACACACAGTGACTGAGAGAACTCGATTCGATTTACCGAAGAGTCTTGCATTATTAGCATTATTAGTCTTGCATTATTAGCCGTAATAGTCACTGTTTCCATCCTCCATCACATCCTCCCCAGAGAGCTCAACCGAAATAAATTTTTCAGGAGCATATATATTGTCATCCACAGACAGACTGTTTCGCTGTTTCACAGCTCATCAGGTGTTGGACAGAATAATTGGAACAGGTGCAAATTCCACCCCTATATTTCAAAGACTTATATTAAGAACTTTAGCTAAAACTTCGTAATTGTAGGTTATATCTATTGTAAATAAGTTTATTTATCTAATTTTACTATCTTTGTCTTATTTATTTTTAAAATTTAGTAAAATTTAAGCAAAATGCGTGACCTCTCCGAGTTCGAAAATGGGAAAATTGTTGGAGCTCGCATGGCAGGAGCCTCGATCACTAAAGTTGCTGAACTGTTTGGTTTTTCAAGAGCTACCATATCAAGAACTATGACGCAATTCGAGAAACAGGGCAAAACCTCTAGCAACCGTAGCAATTCGGTCCGGACTTGCAAACTTACTGACAGGGACCGACGTGCATTGAAACGCAATGTGGCAAAAAATCATCGGACTATTGCGGCCAAAGTGACTGCTGAGTTGAATAATCATCTGAATAGTCCAGTTTGTACTAAAACTGTTCGACGTGAGCTCCATAAGGCTGCATATCATGGAAAAGCCGCCGTAAGGAAACCTCTTCTCTCCACTCGCAACATTCAGAAGAGGTGCAGAGATCACAATACCTGGTCTGCAGACCAATGGAAGTCATATTCTCAGACGAGTTCATGTTTTTCTCTTCTCCCAACTTCAGTGCGAGTTTATGTGTGGATCCAGCCCAAAGAAGCTTACAACTTTGCCTGTGAAGCATGGAGGTGGATCAGTGATAGTTTGGGCCGCCATATCATGGAAATGCCTCAGTCCAATAGCTTCCCTGCATGGTAGAATCAACAGCAAAGATTACCTGAACATTTGTAGATATCATGTTCATCCATGTTCCCAGACTGTATTCCCTGATGGTGACTGCATCTTCCAAGACGATAATGCTCCAATACATACCGCTCGAGTGGTTAAGAATTGGTATGAAGAGCATGAAAGTGGGCTAGAACACATGGAGTGGCCTCACCAATCTCCAGATATCAATATTATTGAACATTTGTGGTGCATTTTGGAGCGACGAGTTAGGAGCCGCTATCCCCCACTGTCGTCCCTTAAAGAGCTGGAGCAGGTGTTAATAGAAGAATGGCTTAAAATTCCTCTGGATTAAGTCAGGAAGCTGTATGATTCCATTCCTAGACGTATTAAAGCTGTATGTGACGCTAAAGGAGGACCAACTCCATATTGAATAAATTTCAATTATTTTTTTCAACCCCTATATATATATATATATATATATATATATATATATATATAATAAAATATAGTTTTGTGGTGTACTATATTTATAGGGCAAAGGAGGATATAGTGTGTTTAAAGTGGTGTGTATACGGATGTGAATCCTCAGTTGCGACGGTCTATTTCCTGCTTGGGCTGAAGCTTGTGATTTAGCACTAAACAAAACTGCCACCACTGGATGTTGCTATTAGTGGCCGCATTTATTAAATATATATACATATATACTTTTTTCAGTGGACCCACATTGCAACCGAATGTAACACATGGCCGAAGTGCATATATATATATATATATATATATATATATATATATATATATATATATATGTATGTATGTGTGTGTGTGTGTGATACTATTGACTTTTAAACAATAAATATCTTGTCAGATTCTCATAATCTGCTGTTTAAATCTACATCTTTATAAGGAGAGCGAGATCACCACACTTGATAAGAAAGTACTTCTCCGTATATAGTGACATATTGCTCATTACTTCCACTCCTCCTGTCTGATGTAAAATTAAACTGTATTAAATATTATAGTAAGTATACTAATATACAAAATATTACGGTACTGAAAAGGTTTCTTCATGACCCACTTTTCAAAAGATGTTCAAAGGAACTAAACATAAGGATTACTTTTTTAAGGCCTTTATGGTTGATCTAAAAATAAAAGCGGACACACACACACACACACACACACACACACACACATACACACACAACGAGGGTGCGATAGAGAAACTGTCGCCTAAATTATGCAAAAATAAAATACCATATTCTAATAGATATATTTACTAAAATTACATCAGAGACGAATCCACTTCCTTAACTCCATGCCACAAAAAGTAGATCCATGTACACTCATAGCAACTTTTTGACATTAATAGCCTAAACAACAACATACCCCATGAATTAGCTTAACATTCACACCCAGAAATACTATATCCCATATTCACCAAGGAATTCATTATCGATAGTATAGACCTAATCCTGAACAACAACAATTTTTGAATGTGAAATAAAAAAATTATATCCAAACCTTAGGTACTGCGATGGGAACGAAAATGTCACCAACATCTGCCACCCTAACATTAGCTTACCTAGAGGAAAACCCTTACAAAAAAGATAGAATAAATATATAGGGCAAATATTAAAACAAACTTCACTAAATCTTGGAAGCGATACTTAGACGATTGCTTCAGGTTCTGGGAACACTCATGGGGCAATATTCACTAATTACACAATTTCTTCCAAAATTTACACCCGAAGATCAAAATCACCGAAGGACAAGATTTTAAAGAAATGACATTCCTAAATATATTCATCTAAAATATTACTAAGCACATTATAACAGATTTCTACCAAAGACCTACAGTCATGCAACAATATCTTCATTTCAAGAGCCATCATCTAAAAAGATGTCTAAATTCCATCCTCCATTCCCTAGCACGTAGGATTTGTACTATAGTGGCCGACAAACACCCCCGAAAAACCTGCCTAGAAGGGTTACATAAAACTCTCAAAAAGCCAGGTTACACCACATCACTAATAAACAAGGAGTTTTGAACTAGCAGAAAAAATATATTTAGAGTAACTACGAAACCCAAAGAAAAGCAACAACAAAGAAAAAATTATAGCATACATCTCAATATGCAACAAGAACAATCCAGAACTATTTACAGAATAACAAGAAATCCAGACCTACTTAACAAGAATGATAAAATGAATGGTATACTAAAAACAATCAAATAATAATAAGCAAATGCCAATCAAAAACATAAACGCATATTAGCCCCATCCAAATTTAATCAAAACACATACAAGGGATCACAAAATGCAACAAGAACAGATTTTGTTTTTGTGATATCATTATAGAAAGAAACTGCTACACTTTTGAAGATCCCACAACAACATCCACAATACTTTAACTGTAACTCCAAAAATGAGATTTATGCACTTAAGTGCACAAAGTTCAACAAATCCTATATAGGTATAACTCAAGCACTAAAAAATTGAGTTCTACACAAAAGCAACATTAAACTACCAGACAACAGAAAACGCGTTTATGCCACAACACATCCACAAATGCAACACAGGTAAATTTACAATCATGCCAATATATCAAACCATGACACTTATCTACAAATACAAGAAAAGAACTTCATATACAAATTTAAACCAGCACAAAACAAATCATAACCCATCACACATAAACACAAACCATATACATATAGTGACAAAACACAATAGACGAACCATACGCACACACGCGCGTGCGCACACACACCATACAAAATATATGTAATTACTGTATAGCTTTCTTCATAATAATATGATATATATGCATAGAGAACGAATATATGCACACATACTGACAAAAACAAACACACTAGAAAGACTACATGCACACACACACACACACACATACACACAAACACACACACACACACACACAAACCCTACACACCATTCAAAGTATATATATATATATATATATATATATGCCATTCACAGACAGTACTGTTTCGCTGTATCACAGCTCCTCAGTGCGACTAAACTTCCGAATGCCTCAAGCCAGGATTGAAACACAACTAATTTGGTGTCAGTCAGAGCTATCTTCACTCGGTAGAGTTACACAACTAAATCTAGCGTATTGTTTTTACAAATGTAAACAAATGCTAATCAGCCAAAGTGGTCCATTCATTTTACTGAAGAGCTTTGCATTAGTGCAGGTGGCTGTTGTTTATAGAATTAGCTTATCACTCAACAGTGCTCAATTATAATATATTTATATATATATATATATATATATATATATATATATATATATATATATATATATATATATATATATATATATATATATACTATTTCCTTGTAATAAAACTATATGTATGGAGAAGGAATATATATACACACAAGCAAAAACACACATACATACAATACTCAAGAATGGAGAACGGTCTAAAAAGATTCACAGGCTAAAAGCATAAGAACAAAACCTCACCCCTTACCCTTCTCTGATCAATCTCTTAGCAAAGGAACACTCTTCCATCAGTCTAAGACGATTTTAGATTGCTACTACGCACAAAAGACAATAGTTAAAAAATCAACACAAATTAATTTCTTTAAATAATATTTGGAAATAATCTTTTTTCGCCTGATGAGGGTCACAAGACTCGAAACAAAAAAATATAGAAAATAAAATATAATATACAAAAAATATCCACATTATAAGCAAAAATGTTTGCGCCGTCTTTTCTCTTTAAAATATACACTTTTCTCTTGTTGGAACAACGATAATCTCTCTCTTACACACACACACACACACACACACACACACATATATATATGTATATATATGTATGTATGTATTACTTCAAAAGTTAGCAATTATTCTTAGTGGAAACCAATATTTGGATAGATATTCAGTTTTATTTTAAGCAGTAGTTATTTCTTCTACCGGCCTGCACACTTATTAAAGATAATATATATATATATATATATATATATATATATATATATATATATATATATATATATATATATATATATATATATATGTGTGTGTATATATATATATTATGCAAGTAAAAGCAAATACAAAACAAATACGTACAAGAAACACTGCCAATGTTAACTACTTAAAAAAAATTATTAACCCATGAACTAATCTTATGGTGTTATATAGCGTGTACTTAGATGGAAAGATGTCTGAAAGTATGGAGCACCTACTGCTTAGTCGTCATTGATTACCACTGCACCCTGTCGAAGTGCCCAATCTATAGCTATTATAAACTATTTTTAACTCTAATAAACTATATATTCTTAAAGTTAAAAGTCTTGGACCCCAAGTGAAAAACATACTTCCTATTTAAACTACTTCTAAAAGGTTTGTTAATTTTTATGACAAATCTGTGGTTATGATATATCTTCTTTTAAAATATATATTGCTTGTAAGACTAGAAGTAATTGTTCTGGATTTTTGAAGCCTCCCTTTCCAAGAGAAAACAGAGAATTAAGTCCAAAAGAGATAAGGAATAGCAGATAAAAGTCAGTCTCACCTGTCTGCAACAGAACTGTTTCATTGATGCAATCAAATAGGAAATAGATGAACAAATAAACAGTAAAAACGTGGCCAACCTGCATTTCTTGATACTGGAACGATCAATGTTTCTACACCTGTGCACAACTGACTAATCCCACTCTGAACACTACTTCTGGAAGTCCGAAACTTATTACTCACCTCCCTCCCCTTCACACCTGAATTTTCACCCCTTCCTTTCTTCAATCGCCCACCGTTCGTTCTTCTTTTCCCTTCCTTCTACTTTCAACTTTCTCCCTCTTCAATACTTTCTTTTCCCCCTCTCCTTTGGACCTTCATTTTTCTCCTTTCATATCAACATCTCCTCTTTTATTTTTTTTATTTTTTGCTCTTTTTATTTATATTTTTGCTTCTTCTTCGTTTTTTCGCTGTCATTGTTTTATTTGATCTTTTCCTCCGATTTTTTCTTATCATGGAACGGCTGTCGTTCCTTCAGATTACAAGTATAGATGATTGCAAATCCTACTCTAGTTTTTATTTTGTAAAAAGTAACAAATTAAAGTTAAATTTACGTACAATGGAAATGACATATTTAATAACAAATGTCTATGGTGTGTCTACAAGTGCATAATCCATGTTATCTGTGCTTCTTTCATTACAAATAGAGTGAATTATATCGAACTCCTATTAACTGGCGTTTGGGTCAAAATGCAAGCATGATATCATCAAGGGAACCTAGAATTGGCAAGCCGACATCAAGTTCTGTTATATTCACTTTTGCACTTTCCATTTCTTCTCCCCAACTATGGATTAAATAGAATTATAAATTGGACTCTTTAACCTTAGGTGACAACCAGTCTAGGATAAGGACTATTCATTTAAAGCTGTGGAGAGGGTAATGAAAAAAAAACAAAAACGAACAACCCCCCCCCCAAAAAAAAAACATGATAATTCACTGATAATAAAGAAAAGAAATTTTCTTTTTGTTTTGTTTTTAATCAGTATCACCCCATATAAGTCAGTAGAGCCACTAAAATACAAGGGGTTACAGGGTGTGGAAGAATTATGAACAGAAGCATTAATAATGAGAAGGGAGAGAAAAGGGTAATCAGGAGTACAGTAGATAGCGATTGACATTACATTTACATTTTTCAGATTAAAGTAGGCTGGAAAAATTGAACCGGAAGTGAGTTCTACAAGCGAGAAGTGCGAGAAAAGAAACCGTTAACATAGAACTTACGGTTACATTTATCCATCTAAACTGTAAACTGATGAGATCTAGACACCAGTCTAGTACTGCGCTTAAATGAAAAAGGTTTCGGTACTATAGTGAAGAGTTCATCCCAACAATTACCATGAAATTATTTATAGAAAAGGCACAGAGAGATAACCGTATGGAGATGGGAAAGTGACTCAAGCAGAGCCGCCAGATCAATATTGCTGATTCTTCTTTGGATTTTATGTAGGAGCTCAAGGTAAAATGAAAAAATAGAAAAAAAAAAAAAAAAGGATTTAAATTATAACAATAGCATTTAGATTTATTCTCTTTGCGTAGGTAATTTGAATTGTAATTTTAATTAGGGAATTAAGAGTTCATATTGAAAGTACTTTTACAACCAATCAGAGTGTTTCCCGATTGAATAAAAACAGTAAAAGTGAGCCAACGAAAATGCTTAAAAAGAGACGATTTTTCTTGTCAGAGGAGTCAAGACGCTGCTAACACGTTCGACGTAAAAATCTCACACATATACCAACGCACACACACGAAGTCAGCAGACGTCGGTTACGAAAAGGAATTCTTAATGTGTGATATATACTTCCACTCATTCTTTTAACGCTTACGCTTAATGATTACTAAGAGCACATGCATACATATATATATATATACACATGGATAATCATGTACATTCATTTTGCTTTATGTGAACCTATCCTTGCAGAAACTTTGCATATATTTACACTCCCAGACTCTATCTATGTATTACACGAAAAAACTTTGACATTCGCTCACTTAGTAATATATTATCAATTACTGATTATCTAAATACGTTATATAACATTTCATATCATTCACATAATTTCCCTTTATTGTTTATTTCTATCTTTGTAGAGTTTTTTTTTATAATTCGATTGTGAAACTCTTTTTACAAGGTCTTGGAAGAAAAACTCAACTATTGAGCTCGATTGAGACAAGAGGCGATCACGTATCCACGAATTCGGCGATGACATAAACACAAAATTTATTTATTGGGTGTATTTAGCATACAATTTTTCATTTATACAAGTTCGGTTGAAGACACACGAATATTCTTTCTTTATTTTTTTTCTCTATATTCCTGAAGATTTTCCTGGTACATATTTAAATGTATTCGATTCATAAGCAATGGTTAATGGAATTCGTTTTTGTTCGATGTCGGTTCCATCATTTTCAGATATCGTGTTATTTTATCGCTTTTGTTTTTAGTTGGTTGAAATATATTTAGTGTGTTGTTCCCTAATGTTATTGGTGTACGGTTCTTTGCTTTTATGCTTAATGCTTCTACCATTTGTAGTCGGTTTGTATAGCTTTTTGTGATATAGTATTTTTTGTGTTATTAGTAAATATTTATTGAATTTCTTGTTCTTTTTTGTTGTGTTGGTTAGTGACAGGCGATTTAATTGAACTATTTTTAGATAAATGGCACATTAACTGGTGCTATAATATAGTGCTTATATAACCAACGGATGTGTTTTCTGAAAGCCGAAAGTACTCAGACATTGGTCATTTTAGATTTAAATATATACTGAATACCAAATTAGTCCGAAATATAGATAAAAAACCTTAACAAAAGTCTTTTTATTGGTCTTTATCTAAACTTGTGTAAGTGAAAATTCATTTATATGTATTTTTATTAATTATATTAGGAAGTGAAAGATATTAATTAAAAAAAATTATTTGAAAGAGATGAGTATTTTGAAAATGAATTGTTTGATAATTCTTTAGAAAACGACTTTTTCATGTCTGTACTTTATTTGTTTAATTTCGAGATTTTTCTGGAAATAAAGGAATCAAAGCTTGTAGATTTATTTTTGTATTTGATTTATACGTAGCAGTCAATAACTCCGTAGCTTAATGACGGGCAATTATATGATTTTTTTCTCGATATAATCTCTTTCTATGATCATTGCATCCATTTGAGGGCTGAATGTTAATAACCCTGATCAGATGTAGTGTAGTTAATATTTCAGTTAACCTAATTTGTATCTGAAAACGAACCTCTCAATTAAACTTTTAGAAAAAGTGAACAAACTGGGGTATATAGGTGAATTGAGTTTGCTGTTTCTGATAAAGCATATTTCAGCAACTCAGAAATAAAATATTCGATATCTACATGATTGCAAACGCTTCTATATTTTTACCACTATTTGCACTCTAGAGTTATTTTTTCAATGTGAATGACTGATACAACTCGATTCATAGTCGAGTAGGAACGTAGAAAAGAACCAGGGAGGGGTAAATGACGTGACAGAGAGTACTATTGATATCAAAAAGAGTCAGGATCGATGCAAGGTGGTGAGAAGTGGTTCCGAGAAACATACGCCTGTAATCAGTATGATTTTCAGTTCTAAATATATATATTATATATTTAAAATTTCATGACTTCATATTAGGAATGCATTTATTAATCAAGGGAAACAACTTCTTTATGAAGTTATTTCCCTTGACACGCAGTGATTCAAGTAAGTGTATAGCGAGTCACGTTTCAATTCTATATAGTCGGGTCCATTACATTAATTTACGCAACATTTTCGGCCTTGTGTCACATCTAAGCAACGCTTAGAAAATCATTTTGTGCACTTCGATCTGGTAATGGTTAGCAAGCTTGTCTCGCTAGATCAATAAGGACTGAATAGTGAGTTCGATTCTCACTGGGTGTCCCATAATTTCGGCCTCGTGCTACATCTAAGCTACGGTTATAAGAAAACCATTACATTCACTTACGCGCAAATACACTTGGGAAAGGTATGTATCCATCTCTTCTTCCCTTAGATGTGGGTTGAATAGCAGGAGCGACTAGGGCCTATAGCTTTGGTTGGCTATCAGTCTGCCGCATAAAGAAACGGCAACCTATTGCGGAAAATGTTTTTCCTCGTCCACCATGAATCCAATGAGACATGATCGCCCAATCGGCCATCACGTATGGCACTTAAATGAATGACTCTATAGAGATATAATCAAATTAATAAATTTAGCCAAGAAAAATACAAGGAAAAACATAAAACAAAAAATGTTTATTGATTTGGGTTTTTTTTACGATTTATCAACCTTTCCATCTAAAAATATTTTAATCCAGAAAATATTTTTAAATTGAAAGAACTTGTTGGAGATAATAATGATTTATTGTTTCAAGTCCGAGTAATTAACCCATATTTGGAAAGAAAATAGGTGGATTTATACCTTTCCCAAGAGTATCTGAGCGTAAGTGAACCTAACTGGAATTGTAACTCGGCCTCCGTTTTCCTATTCTGAGCTATTATCCATTACACCACCCGCACATCAATTCTTACAGCACCTGATATTCCCAAACACTCACTCATCTAGGTACTGACTTATGACCAGGCTCTACGTTGCTTAATTTTGGTGATCGTACGAGAACTGTAGTTTCAACGTGATATGACCCAAAGCCTAAAAAAGTAAAAGCGAAAACAGCTTTCATTTAAGAATCTAGCTTTGCACTTCTAAATATTATTTATATAATTTGCATTTTAAAGAATATATATTTCGATCGTATGCTACTGATATTCGAACAAAACTCTTTATTCTACACATTTTTCTCATGAGTCATTATATTAAAGCGATGACCTGACTGAATGATTCTGGTTGCTTTTAATTTTCGTTGACGTTTTCAGCCTTCATCGAGTTATTTATAGCATCCGTCTTTGCAAGTCGCTAAGTAACTTTTTTTTCATCTTTCTCATTTTAAAAATAACATTTTTAAGAATATCTAGAAAAATAAGCTCTAGTATCTAGATGATAGCGGGCAAACAAAAGCAAGACGAGAAGAAACCGTTTCTTATTAGCAAATTATTTGTTCTCTGACCGTCGTATAAAGCTTAAACACTGTATTACTAACATATAGAGCAATTATTTCGGGGTGACAAATTTGTTAAAGAATAGAAGATAAGAAATGTTAATAATATAGAAATTCTGATGTCTCTATTTCGTTAGAAGCAAAGAAAATAATGCTCAACTTCTATGAAATAAAAATTCTCTTACCAGTGAATACTGGACAGTTTCCGCACAGTCGACAGGAGAATAGTGACAACGGAGTTATTATTCTACAGATTGATGCTGAGCAATACCATGGGCGAAACATGAGAATATAATAAATACAGCAAAATAAAACAACTGGAATTGCGAAGGGAGAAGATAACGATTGACATTACATTTAAATTTTTGATTATCAGATTTGACAGGGAACCAAGAAGTAGGAAGAGAAATATTTAGAAATATGAAAATAAGATATATTTTCTTCGTATTAATGATTTAGCTTAAATATATGAAAAATCCTAAATTTTCATCAGATTTATGTTTTTTAATCGTCCACATTTTCTTCTGATTCGTGTTTTTATATTTAAAAAAAATGTGAAACATTTAGAAAAAAGATTTCTATTTATTATATTGTTGTAACCTAGGGAAGGTTACTGAATAGAATAATCACACGAAGGTTGGTAATGAACGATAATACTTAGGAAAAGAACAACACATATAAGATTAGCTAGGGGCGCGTAGAAGAAGTAGTCAGCTGCTAGAAGTGAGTCAAGTGAATTCCACAATGAATCTCTAACTGCAGGATATCTACCAACCACCTCATGCTGTCAGATGTGGCACAAGGCCGAATTTAATGTGGGGTGTCTGAGCCCGAAGGTTCGACCAAAAATTCCCCGTAGCTGTTTCCCGAGACTCTGCCCTTCGACATAGCCTCGTCTGGGGATCCTCTCTGCCCGGAGTCAGAGAGTTTGACCACCACAGCTGGAGACGAATCTCCAACTGCAGACCACCATACAGCATTTACTACTGTACTTATGTGAATGGGGACATACCAATTATTGCCTGTAGGTATGCTACAACATATATAAAAATATGTACATCAACTACATTTTTTCTAATTTATGCTTTTTTATTTTGAAGTACAAAAATATGCTGTATTTACTTTAAATTTATCGTTTTTATATAAAAATATTATATGCAAATCATCTTCATTTTCATCAGACTTATGATTTTCTTTTAAAAATATGTTAATCTTAAAGATTTTTTTCAGATTTATGCGTTTTTGTTTAAAAATATATAAATTTTCTATATTTTCTTCAGATTTATTCTTTTTTTATTTAAAAATATATAAATTATATATATTTTTGCATATTTATACTTTTTTATTTAAAGATATGTAAAGAAACCTTATTTTTTTCAGGTTGGTCAATTTTTATTTAAAATGTGTGAATCAACAATATCTTTTTCAGATTTATGTTTTTTTACTTAAAAATGTATATAACACCTACATTCTCTAGCGATTTTTACATCATCTACATTTTCTTCTGATTTATTTTTTTTACTTAGAAATACAAAAATATACTACATTTATTTAAATTCATGCTTTTTATATAAAATATGTAAATCTTATACATTTACATCTATTTTAAGCTTTTTTTCATATCACATAAATTTATGTATTTCTATATAAAAAGAATAAATCTAAAGATGTTGAAAATTTATCTATTTTTAAATAAAAAGAAGTATGCATTTGAAGATAATGTTACTAATTTAGATATTTTTATATAAAAAACACAAATGTATACATTTTATATAAAAAACACAAATGTATACATATATGTTTTTTTTTTACCTAAATAAGCACAAATCTTAAGAAAATGATGATCATATATCTTTTTTTAAAAAAAAGCAAAAATCTGAAGAAAATGTAACAGATTCAGGTATTTTTATATAAAAATTATAAACATATTTATAAGGATTATGTGTTTATATAAAATACCTAACTTAGCTATATTTTCTTCAGATTTATATATTGTCATATTCAAAAGATGTATGCTTCTTTATATAAAAATGCATAAATTATTTTCATTTTCTTCATATTAATAATGTTTTATTTAAAAATAGATAAGTTTTCTTAAGATATATGTTTTTATACAAAAAAAGAAGAGCAATTTTAAATTTTTTTATAAATACCGAAATTACTTACATTTTTTAAAAATTTATGCTTTCATATCTGAAAATACATAAATTATCAACATTTGATGATCATTTCTATAAAAATCAATGAATTAAATTTTCTTCAGATTTATGCTTTTTTTTAAAAAATAGATAAATGATCATTTTCTTAAGATTTGTGCTTTTTATATAAAAATCAATAAAATAGTTTCATTTTCTTTTCATTTATGCTTTTTTCATTTAGAAAAAGATAAATGATCAAGTTTGCTTAAGATTTACTCTTTTTATTTAAAATTGTAGAAATTTCATTTTTTTCAGATTTATAATTTTTCATTTATAAATAGATATATGGTCAATACCTTCAGATTTATGATTTTTATATAAAATACATAAATTGATTATATTTTTATCAGATTTATGATTTTCTACTTAATAATGGATAAATAGTCAATGTTTTCTGAGTATTTATGCTTTTTTATATCAAAATATTTAAATGATCAACATTTTCTTAAGAATATTCTTTTCTATTTAAAAATTAATTTATGATGAACTAAGTATTTCTGTTTTTTATATTAGAATACATGAATTAGTTAAATTTTCTTCAAATTTATCCTTTTTTTTCAAAAATTGATAACACAACATTTTGTTAAAATTTAACCTTTAAAAAAATGATAAATAATTTATATTAAAAAAATAAAGTTTCCAATGAAAATAACGAAACTAGTTACATTTTCTTCGGATATCTTCTTTTTAATCTGAAAATAGATGTGACTATCATTTTCTTGAGATTTATCATTTGTATATAAAAATGCATAAAGATGTTTCATTTTCTTAACATTTGTGCTTTTTATATAAGATACATAAATTAGTTACATTTACTCCAGGTTTAAGCTTTTGTATATAAAAAACAAAGTTGTTTCATTAATGATTAAGAAAATAATGAATGATGAAATAATGATTAATTAGTTACATTTTCTTCAGATTTATTTTTTATTTGAAAAAAGATGAATATCCATCATTTTCTTTTGATTTATGATTCTTAAAACCAGAATAAATATATTATCAACATTTTCTTAAGAATTATGCATATTATGTAAAAATACCTAAATTTTCTTCAGATCTATTCATTTTTATGTGAAAATAGATATATGATTTTATAAAGATCATTGCTTTTGTATAGAAAAATGCATAAAGTTGTATCATTTTTCATGTTCACATTTTGTTATTTAAAAATATGTAGATTAACATTTTCTTCAGATTTATGCTTTCTCATGACAAAATGCATCAAGCAATTTAATTTTCTTCAGATTGATGTTTTTTTTTATAGATAAATGAACAACATCTGTCTATATTTCTGAGATGAGGTATTATGTAAACTATTTACATTATTCGGACTATTGTCCACATCTTTTTCTTAAGAATTATTCTTTTTATATCAAAATACACAAATTATCAAGAATTTTTAAAAAAATTATGCACTTTATATAAAAATATCTATTAATTAATTAATTACATTTTCCTCAGGTTTATTCTTTTCTAATTGTAAATAGATAAATGATGACGCTTTTCTAAATATTTATGCTTGTTCATATAAAAAACGCGTGAAGTACATACATTTTCTTAAGATTTATGTTTTTATACATAATAATAAATGAAATAATCATAATTTTCTTAAGAATTATGCTTTTTTATATGAAATACTTAATTACTTACTCTTAAGAAAAAAGTGAACATCTATCTATTTTCAAATAAAAAAGAATAAATTTGAAGAAAATGCTTTTAGTTTAAATATTTCCATATAAAACAGCATAAATCTGTTGCAAATGTAACTAATTTAGTTCTTTATGTAAAAAAGCATAGATCTTATGATGTTGATCATTTATGTATATTTATATAAAAAAAGCATAAGTCTGAAGAAAAATATCCTAAATAGTTATATTTTTATATAAAATTTAAGTAATAATACACATTTTTAAAAAATTTATGTATTCATATAGAAAAAAATTAAAATTAGTTACATTTACAACAGGTTTATGATTTTTGATATAAAAAAGATACATGTTTTACACTTTCTTAAGATTTATGCTTTTTTATATAAATATACATAAATGTTAAACATTTTCTTCAGGTTTATATTTTTATATAAAAATACGTTAATTAGTTACATTTCATTCAGGTTGATGCTTTTTCATATGAAAATAGATAAACGATCATCATTTTCTTGAGATTTATGCTTTTTTTATATAAAAATACGTAAATTCTAAACGTTTTCTTAGATTTATGCTATTTATATAAAAATAATTAAATTTCATTTAGTTTAGTTTTATGCTTTTTTATTTAAAAATAGATAAATGATCAGTATTTTCGTAACATTTATTCATTCATATATAAAAATACATACATTAGTTACATTTAATTCAGGTTTATGATTTTTTATATAAATACAGATACATGTCCAACATTTCTTAAGATTTATGCTTCATAAAAAAATACATAATTTATCAACTTTTTAAAGATTTATGCATTTTTATATAAAAATAACTAAATTTGTTACATTTTCTTGAGGTTTATTATTTTTCATTTGAAAATAGATAAATGATCATACTCTCTTGTAGGTAAATCAACAACATTTTCTTTAGATTTATGGTTTTTCATATCAAAGTAACTAAATTAGTTACATTTTCTTCAGACTTATGTTTCGTTTCACCGTGGCGTTAAAAAAAAACTTAATTATCTGCAGCCATAATTTATAAACATTTAAAAGCTCAACGTATGGGCCACGTGACAGTCTGGTGAGAAACACGAAATATAAGTTGTCTGGCCAGTTGGCGCTATTTCACCATAACGCAAGCGCATCGATTTCCAAATCTTCATTTTTTTCTTGCCTGATATGTCCTAGGCATATAAAAAGTATATCAAATTAGTTATTTCTTTTCAAGAGATTCAACAATAAGTAAAAATTTTTCATATTTTTTTAAATGTTGACGTTATTTGTTGAGAATTATATTTTTTTAATTACAAAATTTCTCAAGTTTTTTAGGAAGTTCGCACCTGTCTTCTCTTTTCGATGATTTTTGTTCTTAGACCGTATCTTCCACGTTTCGGTAATGGCGAAAGTTTTATTTTTTTGTTTTTTTATTATTTTCAATGATTACAAACACGATGACAGCGCATTAATGATTCATACATTTCATTATTATAATTATGCTATTTTAATTAGATATAATAATAACAAAAGTGTTTGTTCTCTCAGACGAGCAATGCTATTTTTAAATGATATGAATTACATACACGATTTTCAAGATATTGTTGATAAGTTAGGTCCTTGAACACGGACTTGCACAAGACAGGATTAGATATCAAATTACTGTATTTTCTTGTGCATGATTTTGAATGATAATTAAAGGCAAAAAAATCGGGGATCGTATTATACACAAGTACAGGTTTTCAGATATTTTTACTCAGATTGAAAAAAAAACTCTTGTTTGAAACAGCAAAATTGAAAATACACTCAGCACAATAGATAATAAAACACAATATAGGCAAGTGTTGATAACATTTATTTAGAAAAGGTATTTGATATATCGGCCATATTTGTTCTTTGGGAATCAGCGTAATTGAACTTCTTTCGCCTCAGTTTTACTCACAAGATAAAGTTTGCTTATATTTTATCTTTCATGAATTAAAAAAAAATCCTATTCATTCTTAATGAATGGCAATTTTTAAATAGTTTATTAATATATAGAAATATAATAAAGTCGTAACAAACAGAAAAGTATGATAGATTAATTAACACCTTAAAATATATTACCGTGTATATCTAGTTAGTACTTTCCCCCGAAAATTCAGAAATAAGTTTTGAAACGTAAATTAGAAGAAACACGCAGTGGTTAAACATCCGGTTCATTTCTGTTTTTTAATATCGTGAAAAATTAAGTATTTTAATGAAATATATGTATGGCATTGAGATTTTAGCTGATAATATAGTACAACTTAAAAAAAAAACAATTTACATAGGGAACGGCTGTGCTACGTGATCTTATTACACTCAAGGATGTAATTTATTCCCTGTTTTAGATTCAGGAAAACGAGGTCGTATTATCTTCAAGTTGTATTATTCAGAAGAAAATATGGAATATTTTATGAGTTGTATAAAAATGTTATTTCCTACCAAATCTAACTTCTTGCGTCAAACACAAAAACTTAGAAATAGCAAGTCGTAATAGGCACAAATCAAAAATTAAGACTCAACCACTGCGTAAAATTCTAAAAGGAAAACACATTTATTGCACAATTATGAAATAGGTGCAAATACAAAGTTTGTAAAAAAAATTCCTTTTGTGCGCCTATTCAGGCAGGATAACAATTTCTAATAAAAAGATTACCATAGAAAAACTGAAAAAATACAGTTTGGGAAAAGACAAGGAATTTGAAAAAGACGAAAAGGGAAAACAATTCAAGAAGGCAGTAAAAATCCAAGACGCAACAACCTTTGATAAAAAACGAAAACACTTACTTTTACTTGCCCCACGAGGGTCACTGGGACATATAATCATTTTTGAAAAGTCCCTTTTAAAATCACACTCTTCGTACTTGGGAAAATTTCTTAGATTTTTTTCGTTCCTTGTTGTCCAACCGCAAGCGAATTTTCACTTGAACTTCAAAATTCTTTAGTTTCTCTACAGCTGGCTGGTAACTGGTGCCTTCTTAGTGCTCTCTTCTTGATGACAAAAGCCTTCCGCTCCTAAATGTTGATTTTCCTTGTTACCTTCCTGTTAAAAGTCTTCCCCTCACATCTACTGACCTGAGCTATATATTGTGAAAATTAGACTCAAAGCTCCCTCATTCGAGTTGTTACTAGAGCTTGAAACTATGTCTCTCATTAATCAGTATATACGAAAATATAATTTTCCATGAACTGGAAATAGATCCTTCACAAATTTTTGCGGGTTCTAACCGCTGAGCGGAAAAAGATATACAAGTATAACAATTTTTACAAAAACCGTCTGACCTTCAAAAAAATAAACACTTCTCTCTAAAGAATGTACGTTAAAAAAACTACCTAGACGATTAGATATTTATTCAATGCTAACATCTTTAAAATAGTAAAAGTAACTTTTTTATATTTGAGCTATGAAAGTGGATACTGCTAATCAACAATTAATATATTTTTGAGCTAATGCCGTATTGTGGCAAAATATCTAAACGGCCATCAGCAAATACTTTTAATCAGATAAAGTTTGCTTGATAAAAATACGAGATAAAAATAATTATGTAACCAAGTCCATTTAAAAAAAAAACAACTTTTATATAATTTCACGAGCTTCCCACGGATGTAGACAGTGACCAATTGACATTGATTTATTTCAATAATTTAAGCATTCATTATCATTAATTGACTTGCATGCGATTAATTCAAATTTCTTTACTTTTATCAAAGCAATTTTTTAATCGGTATCACCCGATGCAAGGCAGTAAAGCCACTAAGATACAAGGTGTTACAGGTTATGGAAGAATTAAGAACAGAAATATTAATAATGAGCGAGAAGAGGAAAGAGTAAACAGGAGGACAGTAGATAGCAATTGACATTGCATTTAAATTTTGGCAGATAAAAAATTGGCTGAAAAACATAGAATTGGAAAGGAGTTCCACAGGTGAGTGCGAGTAAAAAAACAGTTGGCATAGAATTTAAAGTTACATCTAGCCATCTCATCTGTAAATTGATGAGATCTCGAGGCCAGTCTAGTACATTAAAAAAAGCTTAGGTACCATAGCTAAGAGCTCATCCGAACAATTACCATGAAAGTATTTATAAAAAAAGACACAAAGAGGCAACTTTACAGCGGTGGGAACGTGACTGAACCCGAGCCGCCAGATCATGTCCAATAATATTGCTGATTCTTCTATGGATTTTATAGCATTTTTATACAGCAATATTCTAAGCATGGACGAATGGTAGACTTATAGATATGCAAGATAGATTCTGGAGAGAAAAATTGTTTCGTACGACATAGTGAACCGACTTGCTTAGCAGCTGACCTAGCAATGGATTCAATATAGATTTCCACTTCATGTTAGCTGAGAATCTTTGCCCGAGAAAGCGCAAGGAGTCACTTTCCTGGAAGTTGGCATCAACCATGCTGATGGAATGCAGAGAGGGTTCCCTCAGATGATTAATGGAGAAAAGATTTTTGGAGACGTTAAAATTAAAAAGCCATCTTTTTCCCCAGTTAACGACGGACTTGAGGTCGTTTTGGACATCGGCTGCCATTTTGACCTTGTCGGTCTGATCAGCCTTACTTATCGAGGCACGAGTAGTGGTTGTGTCATCAGCGTAGATGCCAAGTTAAGAGCTGATTTCATCGTGAAGGTCATTAATGAAAATTAAAAACAGGGTAGGACCAAGGATGTTTAAAAATTTATTTGAAGATATTTATTAAGCTTGATAGGGCATCTTGTTAGCATGCCTGTCATTACTGAGTAATAAGTTCGATCCTCTTTGAGTGTCCTCAACTCCTAGCAGTGCATAAAAATAAGCTGCGTTTAGTAAAGAGCAACTATTTACTAAGCATATCTTAGCACGACATATGGCAAAATGTGAAATGGAAAATTGCATTGCCCGAATCTTTTAATAGAAAGACCTTCAGCATTCAAAATCTTCGCTATTTATCTGGGATGGACATCAACCATTGGAGATATTGAGAAGTACGCAGTTATCTTAGCTAACTAACAGGTTGATATTACTCCTTTTGAGTCGGCCTGAAATACTGAGAATTTATTACATTCTATATATTTTTAATGAAATAGTCAATGTAATCCGGAGGGAAAATAATGTAATGGATGTACCTGGTGTACTTTCATCAGATTGGTGTCATAATGGTTGTATTGGGTTTTGTATATGTATATCCAGCCTCATTTTGTTGGCGCGCTGCGCTTTCGCTCTGTAATAATAATAATAACTAGAAAGACCTCTGGAAATTTCACGTTTTTCCTATTTGAATTTTATGATGTTAATGATTGAATAAAATCATGGCTAGGTCCACGATAATAAAATATCCATAGACATTTTCATATCGTTATATATTTGAGCATAATAGCTTTAACAAAATATTGCAATAATAATCATATATATGAATGCTGTTCATTATTTTAAGAAGTGGGTACAAATGAAAATATTTAAAATTGACAACTTTTTCCATTTACTGAAACAGACGTTACACACTCCTACCTTCCATTCTTTTTTCTTTCATTCATTTTCTCACTGAAACCATGTACTGTCTCTGATAAAAAAAGTTTTTTGTGAACGGCTGATTTTTACAATAATGTTCACCCTGTACAAAGCCCAAGAGCCTCTCGAAGTAGAAGGTTACAGAGTAAGAGGCACAGCTTATGGGGATATGTGGGGGATATAGCGGTTATCCCTAGACAAACAGGTTAAGATTGTAGTGATTGAGGAAGCATTCTCTTGGGAGTCGGTTCCACAGAGCAGAGGTGTGTGGGAAGAAGCTGCTCGAGTAGAACTTAAATCTCATCAATGGAATACGAAGGGAATGAGGGTGGTTTGCTACAATGTGCCTGACACGGCGGGTCTTAGTCGTGAAGGTTAGAACTGGTGGGAGTAAGGAATGTAGTTCGTTTGAACGCTTTCCATGGAAATAGCGATAGAACAGAGTGAGGCTTGCAACGTTTCGTCCGTGGAAAAAGTGAAAAATAAATAAAATTCATCACTCACATAGATACGGAGACTCTATCAAAACCTGGAAAGTGAAAAGTAGGTAGCTCCTTCCCGTGTATGACAGTAGTACTACATTTTCGGTTTGATCTGGCTCTTGTAAAGATTGATGATAGCAGGAGCAGTCAGGTACTTACGGGAGCTCCTTTTGTTAAGTAAACAAAAGAAACATCCTTTGCTTAATCCAAGTCATTGGTTTTGACCCGGCATGTGATTATTAAACAAGCGAAGGTCAGAAAGAATTTTTTTAAAATAATAAATTTTTCCAAGAAATATTCATGTTTACCTTATTTTTTTTTATCATTTCACAATATGTTATTCTACGATTAGCTTTTGCGGTACCCATCAATCCCGAACTGCTAACATAAAATGTGAACTGTGTCTGTATTAGGCTTTCGCTTTAAAATAGAGAAAACTGATCCAACTTGTTAGTTATAAATCACTAGAATTGCACCTTGTAAATCAGGATACTTTATTCCTTCCTCTTAAATACAGTACAGAAATCCCTAAGATGCAATCGAATAGCGAAACAAGATATAAAAAACAGGAAAATATGGTTAGAAACAAAGAAAAGAGTGCTATGTAATATCTAATTTCCGTTATTGCAGTAAATGCTGGACAATTTCTTCACAGATGAAGAAACGACTTGAAACGAGAGAGAAAATATCGTTTGAATCAAAGAAAAGAGCGATGAACTGCTATGTAATATCAATTCTCCTATATTAGAGTAAATGCTGGACAATTTCCTCATAGATAAAAAGGAGATTTCAGATAATATAAATGTGATTCTACAGAATGATGCTGATAATACCACGGATGGAACATTTGAGCAACAGAGGAAGTTAAAAGAAATTGGAAACGAAAAGGACACTTATCTTTAGAATCAGAAAGAAACAATTTAAATGTATGCTTTCTGCTGTAGATTTTAGGACTTCGAACTGTTTGAATAGAGGAGGGATTGAGAATTTACTGTTCAGCAACCCTCTTGCAGAGCCGCCAGCAATCTCTAGAACCAAACTTGCGAGATGCTATACGTTGTTTCAT
This sequence comes from Acanthosepion esculentum, assembly GCA_964036315.1. Taxonomy (NCBI): domain Eukaryota; kingdom Metazoa; phylum Mollusca; class Cephalopoda; order Sepiida; family Sepiidae; genus Acanthosepion; species Acanthosepion esculentum. The sequence goes on from OZ038483.1 coordinate 82,978,460, forward strand.
TCTATCAGCAAACAGTAACCTTACTTTATTGAGGATACGATTACAATCGTTATGAGCAGTGACAAATAGATATCTGTTGCAATCAGACATATCTGGTACAGTTGGAAGAAGTGATTCTTCAGCAAGATGGTGAGAACCAAGAAGCTGAACCCGGTTTAATTCACCCAGGGGAGAGACCTCGGTCATGCATTTTTGAACAGGGTGATTAAAAACTACATTCCAAGTGACGTCACGAATAAAATCATGGAACGAGTACCCGTCTGCTCGTTGATAACAGAAAGATGTTCTGTTGGTAGGAGGTTCATGGGTGGTGGGGGAACGGAAGGTGATGTTTGCAGACATTACCGCGTGATCAGAGTGGCCAAGAGGGTTCATAATGAGGAAAGAGAGCTTGGAGAATTTGATACTCACAGGACATACTGAAAGCAAGAAGGACAGGAAAACATCGGGTAACGAGATTGTGTAAATGGATGATAGAACAGAGAGGAGAAAGACAACAAAGGAGAATAACGTTGCTTAGAGTTACAAAAGTTAGGAGGCTGTGGAGAGCTATAATTGCCACGGCACATAAAAGAAAAAGCCTGAGAATTTGTAAAGCAAATCTTTTCTTTGTTTATTAGGTTCTTTCTCTAATATAAAGTGTTTATGGTAGATGGGATTCGCCAGGTATATCATAAGTGTAGCCGAATAAAGAAAAATATTTCTTTTGCACAAGAAATATTTTTCAAAAATAATTTCCATCCCTGCTTGTGTACTTAATTCAGTGGTAAATATTGTACACGTAGATCGAGCATTACGCAGTGAAAATCCCAGATTAATACCCATTTAATAAATACATTTCATTTTTTAAAAAATTATTTCATCTCATCCAAGGCGAATAAAATGGAGGAGGCAGTTACCGAGAGTAAGAGAATATAAGAAAAAGAAAAACATTATTAAAGAGCGAGAGCAGCCAAAGATCAGGATCTACGACGACAGAAGTTAATGATTAACAGTGTATTCAAATTCTTGAGGATCAAACTTGACTGGAAAGAAAGAAGCTAGATGAGAGTTCCACAAGCGAGAAGTGAGAGAGAAGAAACTGTTAGCATAGAACTTACGATTACATCTAGCCACTTTAACTGTAAAATGATGAGACCTTACCGCCAATCTAGTACCTCGCTTCATAAAGTCTAGGAACTATATAACCATGAAAGTATTAATAGAAAAGGCACAGGGAAGAGTTATTGCATTGAGTATTAAAACTAGTTACTTTGCATTATCCTCTTGTGTGAGTTTAAACAAAGTTTAGTAAATATTTAATATCGTTATTAGTCACAATTTTTTTTATATAAATGTCCCTTTCTCGAGAAGGTAATAACAATACATTTTCGCCATCGTTCAAGTTCCACAAGCGTATATAAACGGTTGAGAAATAACAACACTTGTGAAAAAAAGCCTTTCTGTTTCTCCCAAACCCATGCAATTTGCCCTTAGAAACACCTGCTTTGGTGTGTCATATATACACTTGTCTACATATGTACTGTCTAACCTGTCTCTGTTTACTTAATGTCATGGCGATCTTGATTTTTTTTGCTAGCTTTTTCCTATTTCTTCTCTCAGTAAGTTGCTTGGGCCTGTAGCACATCCTGTATCTCTTCTACATTTAGTCTGGTCTCATTCTTTCACACACACACACTTATATATATATATATATATATATATATATATATATATATATATATATATATATATATATATATATATATATATATATATATATATAATTGTGTATTTGGGCAGAAATCCCTCTTTTATACAAATTTCATTATAACGACTGACAAGGTACCGCTGCGGTTAAATGTTTTATTTAATTTTTCTTGTGTTCGTATAATTTTCTTAATTTCTGGACGTAAATTATGTAAAAATAGTCAAAATGTTTTTTATGTCCCAGCGCTTTCGGCTATTAGCAAGGATGCTTTTATTTTTACTTTTAACTGAATGTATAGATTGTTTTTTTTATGTATCTAGAGTTATTGGAATGTTTTATTATCCAAACACGGTCAGTACATTGTATTTCATTGGATATACGACAAGAACAAGAAAACTCACGTTACATCTCTCTGACCACAGCTCAATTAGTTCTCATTTAAATACAAATGTAGACCTACCAAACCCTTTCTAAAACATCCGTTGACAATACGAATATAATAGCCTCATCCACATGTTATAAAAGGATGTAAGCATTAAAAAAAAAGCCAGCACTCAATAATGTCAACTATGAACCCGGCCACAATGTCCTGACCATGTTTAGAAAATAAAACATTTCTATAACTCTAGATGCATATACAAAACAATCCATACCTTCTATTAAAAGTAAAAATAAAATCACCCTTGATAATGGCTAAAAGTATAGCCGAAAGCGCTCGGATATATAAAACATTTGGGCAATTTCAACATGATTTGCGTCCAGAAAAGAAAATTATAAGAACACAAGAAAAATTAAATAAAAAACTTAATAGCAGTAATTAATAGCTTTTTAATTCGACACTCTTTCTTATTATCAACGTTATATTTCGTGGCTATATGTGTTTGAGAAGATATCCTAGTTTTTTTTTAAATCATAAATTCGTAATATCTTTCTTGTCTTTCTTGTCAGAGTTTCCCCATAACAGAACAACCTCTAGCTTTCATAACTTCCTAATGAAAGTCTGGAACCATAGTATAACACGCGGTTTCAACTGTCTGCTCGAAAGAGCTGAAAACAGGACTTGTCGCGCCAAGTAACTAGTTTTCCTATACACCAATGGCGATGTCCGTTGTTGTAATCCAAGTTTCTTGGTTCCTTGGAGCACTTGAGTAAAATAAAGTTTTTTTTTCGCGGAGCTTCAACAATTTAATTTTTTAAAATACACCTGAAAAAAAGGTTTACATTTATATTTAACACTATAAAAAAATTAAAATCAAACTTAATAACTAAACTACATCAGTTGTTTTGAAGTGCAAATTCGGCTATGATCTATGTAACTTGTCATATGTATCATGCATTTAGACTATTTAATATTTTAATAAATGTATATAGTGGAAACGTATTTTCACAAAGATACATTGTCAGAAATCTCATCAAAAATTTCAGAGCTGGAGCAGCAAACTAAGGGTATTTTTCGTGTAGATTCAAAACTGATAAATCGTTTTCTTTAAATTTAACTTTCTTTAAAAAGCAAGAGTTGCGTATTTGGGGAATCAAGAAATGGATCCTTAATCTAAAGATACTTCCTGGTTCTAGAAACAATTCATAACCATAACATATACTGTTTTGGACACCTCCAAGTGGTGTAATGTTTAGCATGCTTGTCTCGCTAGACCAGTGTTTCTCAACCTTTTTAAGCAATGGCACACCTTGGAGAAAATGAAAATATCACGGCACAGTTAGCAACATTTTTGAAGGGTATACATTTAAATGTTATGAAATAAAACCATAGATTAAAAAAATACACACAAATATGAGCTTAATTTATTTCAATGATTCTCTTCAGCTATTTGTGCAGCTTATTTAGT
>OZ038483.1:82986996-83006996 GCA_964036315.1 Acanthosepion esculentum
TGTTACAATCACTCTCTTTTCGTTACTGTTGACATGCTAAACACATTTTTCATCAACTGTAACGATGCGATGCAAAAGCAAAAGGTAGACATTCCTGGTTTAAAATTCTGCTGGTGGAACGTTGTGCTGGGTTGTCAAGCGAGAGCTAAAGACGAACCCAAATTCCCTCTTTGTAAATATTCTAAAACTATGAAATGCACTATAAACGAACCACTGTCGGACAGAAGAGTTGATAAAGTATTTCTAGTTGCAGTTTTCTATTATTCAGCCTTAGTTCTGACTTGAATAGTAGACTTGTAATTCATAGCGGTGAAACATGTACAGTGTAACCCGGATATAAGAGAGTTGTGGCGACCGGAGAAGAAGTCTCTTATATCCGAGATTGGTCTATTTTATATACATTAACACAGGCTCTAATTTGGGACCAGATAAAATCTCTCTTATATCAGGGTTTCTCTTATATCAGGGTATCTTATATCCGGGTTACACTGTAATTACTTTCAAAACAGCCGACTATCTTTTGTCTCTGGAAGTTATCGCATTTTTCAAATGCTTTATGAGTTTTCTAAAGAAAATCAATTTGATGATTTCGACATTGATTTAATACTTCTCTAAAATTGTTTTTGTGTTTAATTTAATTTAATTAGATGATTTATTTGCGTTTAATGATTTCACTGTAAACTATGTTAATAAATAAAGGAATAGAAAGTACAAATAATGCATTTTAACCTCAAAAATATACATTGTAGTACTTTAATTTTAGTCAGAGAAAGAGGAAGTGAGAAAGAAATAACAAAAGAAGAAAGGAATTATATAAATTTTTAAAAAAGGTTTTGAGTCAAAAATAGAAAGAAGAAAAAAGAAAGAGGAAATAATAAAGCTTTGCAAATTAAAATCCATCTTTAAAACGTCAAGATCAAATTATAAAGTTATTTTCTCTTCACCTAAAAACTAAATTTGATTGGCGTCTGTTATCATTATATACTTGACACTGACTCCGATGAGCAGGTTTGGAATCCATATATAATCCAGAATTACGAATTCTGTTTTTCAAGATGTTATTTGGATGGTTAGCGCCAATAGTTTTCTCAAGTGTGAAAACCGCGAAACGGAATAAACGTTGTTAAAAAACGGAGCGTTAATTCAGATACTGATATCTACTATATATTTCTATAATAAAAAAACGGCAACACATTTTTATATAAAAAAATTTACCAACAATACATCAATCAACATGAAAGAATTCATTAATGACATTAATGCTTATATCCTGCAATTTCTTCAATCAAACTGCATTCCAAAAATATAACTTCAACAAAATTACAACATGGAACCCACATATCACGACATCTAATAAATATGTCCACACAAACATTTATACAACAGATGATTATCAACGACCATGTATTCAACTGTGAAAGCAGAATAACATATATCATATTTTTATTATCCCAAGAAAATTAAATTTCGGCATTAAAGGATCCATAAGAAATTAATATGCTCTTAAATAATAAAAAAATGTTTTAAATATATTAGCAGGAGCAAAAAAAAATCATAATGATATTTGTTTTATTTACCCCAATAACTCGTTGTTTCACGCTTAGTGATTTTTCGAAATGGATAGCTGTTTATTTATAACATTCCCGAGATCTATTGTTCTTGACACGTTTTTCAAATGGAATGCGTCAAGGTGGCCACAGTTCGAAATGATTTCATTTCTTTTATGTATTAGATTATTCACGTTCTTAAATTCTATAATTTGTAGTTTCTCTACCTTGCATACAACATATCTTTTGTCTCTGTTTCTCTTTATCTCTGTTATTATATGCCATTCTACGAAAGTTTTTTATTTGTTTCATTTTTAGTTCCCATATATATTTTGACAACAGAAATTGCAATCTGTATATAAAGAAGAAACTACAAATTATAGAAATTAAGAATATGAATAAACTAATAAATAAAAGAAATGAAATTGTCGGCACACCGACGCATCTCTTTTTAAAAAAAAACGGGAAGTAAACAGATCTCAGGATTACTATAAATAAACAAGTATCCATTATTAAAACTCTCTAAGCGTGAATCTTCCCAGTTAATGGTTAAATATAACAAATATGCTATTTTTATATTATTAAAAAAGCTCTTTAAAAAGAATTTAAAATTTAAATAAAGGAAGGAATATCAAATAATCTCTCTCTGCCTTTCTTTCAATATATATATATATATATATATATATATATGTATATTAAAATTTATAACATATTCATGCTATAAGATCGCTACAAAAGTTGCAATTTTGTTTCGACAACTTTTGATTTGCACTTGATAAGACACCAGAAGTGTCAAAACAAAACTGCAATTTTTGTAGTGATGGTATAACATGCATATGTTATAAATTTGAAGAAATATTATGAGCTCTACTCGGTACTGAGCACTGTTTTAAGAATAGTGTTTTGGTTATTGGAATTTTATTCCATGTGTACCAACCCTGATTTCGAAATATATATATATATATATATATATATATATATATATATATATATATATATATATATATAAAGGCTCAAACACTAATTTATTACGTTGGAATCGTAATCACGATACTCTGCCCTGGACATTGAGCTCTACCTGGATTCTATCCTCTTGGAAAATTATGTATGTATGTATATATATATATATATATATATATATATATATATATATATATATTAACCACTGATATTATATATATATATATATATATATATATATATATATATATATATATATATATATATATGATATTCCACGGAAGACAAACGCAATCGGTCCAATGAGTTATAATTCAAGCTAAGACTCCAACATTTACTAATTACCTCAAGAAAGGCATGACCCTACTTCTCCCTGTGTTCTGTCCTGTTTCATCGCACAAAAGATCGGAAGTCTTTCATTTCAAAATGTTTGAAGAACAAAAAGAGAAGAAACTTGCCATTGAAAGATTACATAATTTATTTATTTTTATATTTTCATTAATTGAATGAATCAGACATCGAACAAACGCTCTTTTTATCTTACATCCTGAACCGATATTCTGTGCCATCTATCACTGTCATGCTTAATTTACATCCCGTGTAGTGCTATGTCTGACCGCTCGTTTCCGAGTATGGGCATATGCTAGGGTGACTAGCTAATCTCTGTTGCACGCTCAGACACATTAGTGTTTCTTCAACACCGACAACAAGTGGCTTTTCCTGCAACTACGCTAAGCGAACCTTAGTTGCACTTCCAGAAAAAGAGAGACAGACAGACAGACAGACAGACAGACAGAAAGAGACAGAGAGAGACAGAGGGAGGGAGAAAGAGAGAGAGAGAGAGAGAAGGCAATCCAATTTGGTGTGATCAGCAGTTTTCGTGACTTCAGTCACGATGACTTGTCACTTCATGCTAGCACTACCAACAGTTCCGTTTCCCCAGTTTCACTCACAAAGCCTAGGTCAACTCGTGATATGGTTTTCAAACACTTCTAAAAGGTGCCGCACGATGGTCCAGGCCACTATTATTACAAATCGACCATGGTAAGTTTGGAAAATTTGTCTCATGGTCGGATCGCTAACATTCTAACCCACTACTTTCTCACAGTATATTCTGTGTCGTCCGACTATGTTAATTAAATCGGCTCCTTGTCGCTAACGTCTGCTTTTTAAAAGAAAAGTTAAATTTCTAAGATTTTAAAAAATTTTGGTACGTGATTGGTCGATTTGTTTTCTATGACTTATAAAGCATTGGTGGGTTATTTAAACTGAAACATACTTTGAATTATAATAATAATGATTTTTGCGAGTAAATATTGCATTAACACTTTTTTGAGATTTCAATGATTTTTCCAGATACAAGTCTAACTATTAATCCATAACTGTGGAAGAAAAAAAAAAGATCCATATCTTTCCAAAAAATATTTGCGCGTAACGGACACGACTGAGAATTTGAACACGGATCTCCAAATATTATATTCCGAGCAGCTATCCATTACGCCAACTCATATCAACCACTTCGGCTACAGAATCTGTCATTTTAAAAAATCGTTATTATACAATAGGTAAAAAAAAAACCCAAAAAAACTGACACCTCTTATACAAATTCGTGGTAATAACATGTGAACTTTAAACCTGATCTCGCTCAGTCCAGATTTCTTTATTCCTTTTCTATGTTAGAAACATTTATGGATTCGAAATTAATCAGTACTCACTGAGCACCTCGCATTACTGATCCTTTGTCGATAGCTACACCGTCAACCAAATCCTCTCCCTCCTAAGCCTTTCACTCTGACCCTAACCTCAATTCACCCAAACCTCCACCACCCTGGGGTTTGAAATGCTAGGTATGTCGCTTTTTATATCTGCTTATTTCTTTTTCCCTACTCGACAAATACTAGTCAGCTTGACTCGCAGTCGGGCTTCGAGGATTGAGCAATTTCTTTGTTCGCTACTGATTTCATTGGTCTTAGGCGTGTTTGTGCGTGACGTCGTTTCACAGGTAGCGCCCTGGCGGACAAAAAATTTGAGGAGCTTTCCAAACACTTCGTTAAGAGGTTTCAGAAAATGACAGCCAAATTGTATGTGCACTTAGACCGAAATGGTTTTTTTTATCGGCTCCTTGTCAAGGTTAACTATGATGGTAACAGTTGTCAGGTGCTATTGTCTAGCCGAGAAAGTAGGTTACAGGAGTATGTTTTGTCTGACTCACTCACTCTTTTTTTCCGTCTTTTTTTCTGCATGTGGAGACATTTTTTCAAGATATCTGTGATAGATAGTCAGACCAAGAATTTTCATGCCTTTCCCCCGGGATGTATCGCAAAATAGAGATTAATGAGAGCGAGAATCAAAATTCGAACCATGTTCGCTGATTCCGTTTTTAAAAACGGTTAACCGTTACGTCACCACGCATTCCCGAATATATTAGCAGCAGTGATTGCAAGTCCACTACTGAACAAAAGCCGTTCTTAAATCCTTCCATGAAAACCTTGAAAAGTGCTATGCTTTGCCATGTCTTACTAGCGAACGTATCGGATCTTTTCAGTTAATTCACCCCAAGATAAAAAGAATTTACATTGCTGTTCGATAAAAGTGACTCACCGGATATTTTTTCACTTAAAAATTTTTTCGCCTATTGTTTTTTGGGTCAAAATAATTTTTAATCTTACTAATATAAAGACCCCTTCTCGACCACCTAGTAAAGAAGTTTATTCACCCTAAGGTATTGTATTGATAATTATAATTTTGGATATAAATGAGATTTAGGGAAAAATTCTGTGCCAAAAACGTGACTCACTTATTTCCTGCAACTAGTAATCAATAGAAACATAACTGAACAGCTTTAAATAAAGAATAATAGAGGTATAATTTATTTATAATAGGTAATAGAGTTCGAAATATTTAATAATCTATGGGTCCTCCTTTATTTTGAATAACATTTTCAACCCTTTTTGGCATTGACTTGATCAGGTTCTGGCAAATCTCATCTCCAAGCATTGAATTCCATTCGGATATGAAATTCACAATCAAAATCCTCTTTGTTGCTCAACTGCTTTCTCGAGAGCCTGTAATTTATAATGCTCCATATGTTTTCTATGGGGTTGAGGTCAGGAGATTGGGGCGGCCATGTCATAACACTCACCTGCTTCTCATCAAAGTATTCCTTCATCAAGTTTGATTTGTGAAAGGGAGCATTATCCTGCATAAAAATGAGCTTGGTGGGGTCGATTTGCACCCTTTCAGCAGAAGGGAGCAGACAAGACTCTAAAATTCTCTTTTACTGTTCGCTCATGAGGGTCTTTTCAATAGGTTTTAAGAAACCAGTTCCATGAAAAGAAAAGCATCCCAGAACATTATACTAAACGGATGCTTGACAGTACTGCTAAATTCAAAGAGTTTTCAAAGCTTCTACTTCGGATTTTAGATCGCTTATCCTTTGAATTTAGCTCAACTTTCGTTTCATCGGAGAAGAGAACATTTAGTAAAAAAAATCAGGTGAATCACTTTTATCGAACAGCACTGTATATTTACTAAAATTAACACTAAATTCTCCAAGGTCGAGACCCTTCCATTGTACTTTGGTTCGGTTGACCTTTGTGATCCCCTTTAATGTTGGCGAAATTTCTATGTTTGGGGGTCTACGTTCGCGCTAACCCTGACAAACAAGCCAAAAAAAAAAAGTTTTTTTTATTTTTTTTTTACATTGTAAAAAATTCCTTGTAAGTACCTCGAATATCATCTGCGCTTTCCAAATGTGAATATCTCTCTGAGTTTTAGTAATTTTTTTCATTCTGAGGGCTGGAGTTGGTGCGAGGCTCGCTAAACAAATTTTTATTTAAAATTTATAATTTCAAAAGAGTACCAAAAATTAAAAAAAACAAACAAACTTTGATTTAAAAGGTAAAATTTTGCGGGGTGAATTAATATTTACGATAAGTAACTTCACATTAATTGGGCTGAATGAACAGAAAAAAATCCAATCTTTCTAATTTACCCCTTAAGTTTCTCCCTGTTTTTCCCTATTGCTTTTGTTATCCATTCAGTTTCTTCTTGTGCCTCAATTTTATTTCGTTTGTTTTATCACTGCCATGACATCTCCTATTTTGGCTTGTTTTTTTTTCTATCATTTAACATCATCCATTACTTTTTCCATTGATTTTTTTTGGTTTTCCGAGTTTGATTCAAACAGACAGGTTAGTTTCTATATTTCACACCTGCAATAAACACTCATTACCCTTTCCGTTTTAAGCATATTCTTCTTCTAGGTGCCGGGTCTTTTCAGGATGTGGACGATTAAGAATCTCCATAACTTCCTATACTTTGCATCTCTTAGCAATGTTTGTCTTTTAAATACCCCCACTCCCTGTTCTGGCATTCATTTGCACAAGCTTGTTAGGATGGTTACTAGATGATTCCTTCAGTTCCTCTTGCCGTCAATATGTTCTCAGAGTGTAACATTTCAAAGGTTTCTTTCCTCATGATGTGTCCTAGAAATATAAGTGTCCGTTTTGTTTCCTTAAAACTTCCCTGTTATTCACATGCTTTGTCGATGGTATTCTCAACTTCCTTCTGTTGCTTCAAGTCGCCTTTTCATCTTTATGGAAATTGTTCAGTATTCACTGCCATTTAGGAATACTAATATTACATAGAAATTCAGCACTCTTATCTTTATTTCTAATGAAATTTTCCTTTTTTACAATAATTTGCTTAGATTTTGGAAGGCATCTTTTGTTGCTCCCATGCGGTGCCACATTTTCGGTTTTCTGTTAAAGCCCTTCCAGGATGTTTAAATTTTAGCACTTACCTTATTCTGATATCTCCAATGCATAGCTCACATCCTGGCCTGTTCTTCTTACATATAATTATTCGTTCTGTCTTCATACAATTGATAGTTATTCTTACCAAATGATTTTGCATAGTATACCAAACATAGTTATTTGTCCTCAAACATTTGTATTGCTTTTTCTGTTTCTGATATTATTCTGATCACAAATATTGCATTTCATATTCCAGTGTTTTAACAAAACCACAATGTTCTTGTCCAATTTCCGGTCTAATTAGACAAGAACAGTGTGATTTTGTTGAAACGCTGGAATACGAAATGCAATATTTATGATTAGAATTTTCCTGGATAGAGCGAATAAATTCGCATGAGCTTAGTTATGTAGCTCTTTAAGTTGGTTGTCCGATGGGGCGCGCATTCATTTGCACAAGATTTCTAAAACTGCGTTATGAAAATTGATCTACTAAAATCTTCCAGTATTTCGCCACTGTCTTATATTTAATTCATTATTTCCGTTATCTTGTCGATATCGAAATCGTCTGCGAGCATTTCTATTACAGTCCAATTGCTGCTTTTTTCATTTTGCCCAGCGTTAGTCTTATCACATACTTTAACATTTTTGGCCCTTCCATATTTTTGTGGATTGCAGATTTCCTACTTTCGTCATGGAAAAGTTCAACGTATTCGTTCCATTTTTGCAGTATTTTTTCTACTATGAGCGTTCCCTCTCTTGATTTTATGTATCCTGTCATTGGTTACGTTTTTTTATTTCTTTATGTGTATCTACTTTATCTTTAGCCCTTTGAGGCCTGACTAACGCTTTACTGGCGGTAGAGATAAATGACGTAATGCCTAGCCACAGGTTGAACAGTGGTAGAGAAAAACTAATGATTTTAATTTAATTACAAAATTAAGTTCGAAGTTTTAGCTTCCATTTTTGAAACATGGTTATTACTGTGTAACGAAAAAAACATATTTTAAATCAGTTAATTTATAATATATATATATATATATATATATATATATATATATATATATAAAAGCGTATATAGTGTATTTAGGCAGCAATCCTTCTTTCATGCACATTTCATTGAATACGAGAGACAAACTGCTTTGATTTAGTTTTTTTTTTACAATTTCCCATGTGATCTAATAATTTTTTTCTTTTCAGATGATAATATGATTATATAAAAACTGTCCAATTGTTATTTTTATCCGAGCGCTTTCGGCTATACATTTAGCCATTTTCGAGGATGAAATATTAACTGTTAACAAGAAATAGATTGTTGTGTGTATGTATTTATATAATGTTTTCATTTTCAAAACACGGTCAAGATATTGTGTCCATGTTCCTAGTTGATATTATTGAGTGTTGGCTTTTTTGTTTTTATTAATAAGGCTTCCATTCTTTTTAGCCTTTTTTCTGCATGTTTGTGTTGTCAACAAGTATGTTACGAATAGTGTCCGGTAGGTCTCCATGAATATTTAAATGAGATCTAATTTAGTCAGAAAGGTGTAGAGTGAGTCTTCGTGTCAAACATGTTGTAGTGTGGCCTATATAATTATTTACGAATTTTGATTGATCCGGAATCCAATTCCTTAATGGACTTTAAATTCGTAAATATTTGTCCTATTTATATATCCATATGAAATGAGAACGAATCGAATATAAATTCCGACGTTTGTAACATTAATTTAAAAGAGAGCTCAATGCAACAAATAGTAGAGCAATATACTTTATTTCAGGATATTATATCAATACACATTGGAACATGATTGCATATGTGTATCGTTATTCTACATGTTGATGTAATATCCTAAAATGAAGGGAAACCTTTTTAACGTCGCGTTCCGCTAACGGGTATTAGATTTGGCGTCTTCACGAATGAAAGATGAAACTGCGTGTAAGGAAAATGCATTGGGATTTTTGAGGATAAGAGGAAAATATATTAAATTACCTGATCAGAGCCGACATCCAGAAAACAAAAAGTGTTCTCTCTCTCTCGCTCTCTCTCTCTCTCTCTCTCTATATATATATATGTGTGTGTGTGTGTGTGTGTGTGTGTGTGTGTGTGTATTAGAGCCGTTATCCCATACTCGAGAAATGCGTCGTTAATAAGAGTTGCCACTTTATCTCCATACTTTTTTTTTTACATACATTAGACACATACACACCCTCGCACACAACCCGTAAACACACACACACGGGCAGACACACGCACACTTAGTAAAAGCTAACACTAATAACTAGGGCATAAATTACTTAAATCAAAGTTAGTATAAAGATAATGAAAATAATGTAAAAAAAAAAGAATCAATTGTTGAAACCTTCTGACGAGTAGACTGAACAAAATAATTATGGAAAAGTTCGTCTACAAAATTCTGCAGTAGAAGTGACGAATATAACATCAAGGTAAGTGACAAGTTATATATATATATATATATATATATATATATAAATATTCCTAGAGAATTAATGGATTTATTTTTAATGCGACATATATATGGTATCAATCTGTTAATGTCAATAAATAGGATGTTTATTTTTCTTTACCTAAAGTTCCGCAATTGTGAATTCCCCTCATCTGAAAAAAGTATCTGTCGTTTCAAGAAATTAAACATAGTTTTGTCACCTAATCAGTGGATTTCACAACCTGCTCAAACTTTTAGTTGAGATAAGTGAATATTTTTGTTATTATTAACATTATATATATATATATATATATATATATATATATATATATATATATATATATATATATATATATATATATATATATATATACAGTGCTGTTCGATAAAAGTGTGTCACCTGATTTTTTTTTACTAAATGTTCTCTTCTCCGATGAAACGAAAGTTGAGCTAAATTCAAAGGATAAACGATCTAAAATCTGAAGTAGAAGCTTTGATAACTCTTTGAATTTTGCAGTACTGTCAAGCATCCGTTAAGTATAATGTTCTGGTGATGCTTTTCTTTTCATGGAACTGGTTTCTTAAAACCTATTGAAACGACCCTCAGGAGCGAGCAGTACAAGATAATTTTAGAGTCTTGTCTGCTCGCTTCTGCTGAAAGGGTGCAAATCGACCCAACCAAGCTCATTTTTATGCAGGATAATGCTCCTTTTCACAAATCAAAATTGATGAAGGAATACTTTGATGAGAAGCAGGTGAGTGTTATGACATGGCCACCCCAATCTCCTGACCTCAACCCCATAGAAAACTTATGGAGCATTATAAAGTACAGGCTCTCGAGAAAGCAGTTGAGCAACGAAGGGGATTTGATTGTGAATTTCATATCCGAATGGAATTCAATGCTTGGAGATGAGATTTGCCAGAACCTAATCAAGTCAATACCAAAAAGGGTTGAAAAGGGTATTCAAAATAAAGGAGAACCCATAGATTATTAAATATTTCGAACTATATTACCTATTATAAATAAATTATACCTCTATTATTCTTTATTTAAAGCTGTTCAGTTATGTTTCTATTGATTACTAGTTGCAGGAAATAAGTGAGTCACTTTTTTTGCACATTTTTTCCTAAATCTCATTTATATCCAAAATTATAATTATCAATACAATACCTTAGGGTGAATAAACTTTTTTACTAGGTGGTCGGGAAGGGGTCTTTATATTAGTAAGATTAAAAATTTTGACCCCAAAAACAATACGCGAAAAAATATTTCAGTAAAAAAATTCAGGTGAGTCACTTTTATCGAACAGCACTGTATATATATATAAATATATATATATATATATATATATATATATATATATATATATATACACTAATATACAGGGTGTGATGGGTAAATTGTCAATATTTTATATTTTTAATTTCGCACATTGTTTGTTTTGAATTTGTCGACTGCTCAGTATAGAGGGTCAGTTGGGCACCGTCTGTGAGAAAATGAACACCCTAATGCAATTCACACCGCCAGAAATTTTGAAACGGCATGCTGTACTGCTTCGTAATCGCGCTGGAAGCTCCAATTCGAATATTTCAGAGTGTTTGGGTGTCAATCTGAGGACAGTGCAGACGATTCAGAAAGAGTTGGATGAGTCTAATGGTGATTACGAAGGTTTTTTGCCTGCATTCATCTTCAACAGGGCCTCAGACTCAACACGGTGGCCTAAATCAAGTGCTTTGAGAAAGTACATTTGCCCTGAGTCAAGAGGATGGCTGCTGGCAACATGTCTCTACTATATGCCACACAGGCAGGAGAACTAAGTCATGGCATTCAGGCAATTTCTGCGACCACATCAACCCTTACATTTGGCCATATAACTCCTCATGCTGCACTCCACTTGATTATTGTGTTTGGGGCGCAGTTGACTGAAAGACCATCAAAATTCCTTTTAAAACCAAAAATGAACCGAAGGCAAGGATTATGACAGCATTCACCAATTTAAACAAAGAGACCTTTCGGAGGAGTTGCAGGAGATTCCGTGATCGTCTGGAGGAGGCGGTTGAAACCAATGGCGATTTTATTGAATAAATCTGCTTTAAATAGCTATTTTTGTGTTGTAATTTTGGTAAATGTATCTGTTAAAATGAGATGTCAGTGTTATTTTCATTTTTGCGTAATTTAGACGACAATTTCTTCATCGCCCGTTGTATATATGCGCGCGTAGTCAAAAGGTTCGCTTTCCAACCATGAGATTTGAGTTCGAATCTCCTCATGGACGGTGGATTGGTTTTAATGTTACCTGGAAGCGACCCTAGTGTGAGGCAACGTTTGGAATGTCCTTGACCCAAGCCTTGTGAGTGAAACTGGGGAGATGGATTTGATCATAAGTGAGTGTGTTAGCACGAAGTGACAAGTCATCGTGACCGAGGGTTTGAGCGTAATGCCATTGTTCATACCAGATTATGCATTGTCTACCGGAACCTATAGCATAACCACACACACACACACACACACACACACACACACACACACACACACACACACACATATATATATATATATATATATATATATATATATATATATATATATATATCAAGAAAATACCTTAAAAATCATTTTGGTTATAATTTATTTCGAGAATATTATGTTCATCTCTTCAGACCGAAAGTTCTTAATCTCTAAATTCACACACACACACACACACACACACACACACACACACACACACACACACACACACACACACACACATATATATATATATATATATATAAAAGTGGACATGGAAGTCAGCACTTAGAAGCGACAGTCTGTTTCATGCTAGTGCAATCGTCAGGCGATTGCACTAGCATGAAACAGACTGTCGCCTCTAAGTGCTGACTTCCATGTCCACTTTTATATTTACACACGCTCTATCTCTGATATTGAGCACTTTATCCCATAAATATAGCACACTTTAAGACTATATTTCTGCATATATATATATATATATATATATATATATATATATATATATATGTGTGTGTGTGTGTGTGTGTAATTTTTAAATGGATCTATTTAACCCAGCATTATTTCATTATATCATACACCTTATATTTAATGGGCCTAGACCGAAAAAGGAGAAGCAGTTTCGATTTTTGACACACGGCATATTTTTCTTTCGCTTCAATTCTTGATCTAGGCCGGTTGATATTAAATTCGCTGCTTAAAGAATTAAAAATCAGCGATAGCAACTCAAACACGTGCACCTACTACCACAACGTTTATATTAATAAGAACTACAGACACAGATAGACAGACGAAGACATACACACATCTATATATATATATATTTATTACATTGAATGCCAGTTTTGATGTATTTATTTATTTAATATAACCCATAGCATCACTGGCTAAATATAAATACGAATGATACTTCTATAAGATATCCAATGTGGCATGACGGTTAGTATTAGAGGAAACGGAATGAGAGAATAGGTGATTCTATCATAACTAACTTATTTGTCCTGGCCGTAGCAGCACAATCATTAATCGACATTGTTACCCTTGATATATCAAGTACTTGGAGTCAAAGAAAACATATTGCATAATGAGTCGTCATTTGATTAGTTATAAAGACACTTTATGTAGAAGTAGATAGATTGATTGATAAATAAACATACATTTACTTAGAGTTTGTTTTTTTAGCTCACTCTCTTTCTTTAACACACACAGGGACACACCTAAATAGGCATATTTACCCGGCCTCCCCACCTAGGCTAGATGTGACACAAGGTCGTTTTAACACTTATGCATATGGGCCAAGAAGGAAAATTGATTCTTGGCCAGCCCCCATGACCATCGTCGCGCTGGCATTGGTATTAAACCGACCCAACCTCTTCAGTGCGATGAGGGAGGTACTGCCAAAGGGTTCGAATCCCCGGGCCTGAGCAACTTCTCTCATCTAAAATGAGGAGAATCATAGCTCCACTTACAGCACAGTAACGTTAACCATGCTTCAATAAACCCTGATTGGCTAATGGTTAACTCGGATGATTAAAAAAATCCGTAGCCTAATGTTGATAAGTATTTATTTTAAACAACAAAATATAAGATCAAAATTTACTGAATAACTACATATCAGATACTGACTTATTGACACATTCTCCTATCTATCTATCTATCTATCTATCTATCTATCTATCTATCTATCTATCTATCTCAGTGTGTTCATATCTATCTATCTATCTATCTCAGTGTGTTCATATCTATCTATCTATCTCAGTCTGTTCATATCTATCTATCTATCTCAGTCTGTTCATATCTATCTATCTATCTATCTATCTATCTATCTATCTCTCTATCTATCTATCTCAGTCTGTTCATATCTATCTATCTATCTATCTATTTCAGTCTGTTCATATCTATCTATCTATCTCAGTCTGTTCATATCTATCTATCTATCTATCTATCTATCTATCTATCTATCTATCTATCTATCTATCTCAGTCTGTTCATATCTATCTATCTATCTATCTATCTATCTATCTATCTATCTATCTATCTCAGTCTGTTCATATCTATCTATCTATCTATCTATCTATCTATCTATCTATCTATCTCAGTCTGTTCATATCTATCTATCTATCTATCTATCTATCTATCTATCTATCTATCTATCTATCTATCTATCTCAGTCTGTTCATATCTATCTATCTATCTATCTATCTATCTATCTATCTATCTATCTATCTATCTATCTATCTATCTATCTATCTCAGTCTGTTCATATCTATCTATCTATCTATCTATCTATCTATCTATCTATCTATCTATCTATCTATCTATCTATCTATCTCAGTCTGTTCATATCTATCTATCTATCTATCTATCTATCTATCTATCTATCTATCTATCTATCTATATATCTATCTATGGATGTCCGGATGGCGCAAAAATGCCTTAAAATGAGAAATTGGAGAGTCGAGTTTAAATTCCAGTCGAATTCGTTACAGTTAATTTACCGCAAATGACCTAGGAATGGTTTGGTTTGTTTTGTTTTACGCCATATCAACCTCAATGGGTTATTTAATGTCGACAAGATTTTTATTTCTGGTCATATTTTTTCCAAAAATGTATTTCTGGTATTTCATAGTGTTTTGACCCCAGTTTGGGGGTTAACTATTTGACCATAGCTAGGACCATAGCGTGTGATACCACCCTGGGTCAAGGTGGATCTGGGAATATCAGCAATTAAGAGGTGGTTCCACGCTCCTCAAAGCCTCCTGATCAGAGGCCTTGCTGCTGGATGTAGTTTATCATCATACCCAGGATGCGGATATAGTTTATTGTCATACCCAGGACGGAAAAGGTACGGACCCCTCTGTTCTTCACCTCTGGGTTAAATAGTAGGACTTGCATCTGGGAAAATATTTCTTATTCTCCAAATATTGTTAATGCAATATTAACTCATAAAAAGATAATTATTTACACACACACACACACACACACGCACACACACACACACACACACACACACACACACACACACATATACACACAGGTAGGCATACGAGCGAGCAATTGCATACAAATACATGTAAATATTCTATAGTGTAAGAAAAAACAGTGCTCAATGTTAAATAACAGAGCTATTTAATATATATATATATATATATATATATTAAGAAAGATACATAATACTTTACATTAATTGCACAACTCCGAGTTACATGCCGAAGTAATTGTCAAGATAAGTATTATATATATTTCTTAATATATATATATATATATATATATATATATATATATATATATATATATATATATATGAAAAAATTCTCAGAGTTAACCTGTAGAAAAAGACAATAGGAAAACTGTAATATTAGTCGACGCGTTTCGTCCAATGTGGACTTTTTCGTTTTTGCCTTGAAAATGTCCACATGGAACGAAACGCGTCGGCTAATATTTGAATTTTACTATTGTCTTTTACATTTGCATATACATATATATATATATATATATATATATATATATATATATATATATTTCTTCACGGAGTAACGTTAGCAAAAATGACTTGCTGGAGATTGTTATTGTGTTTAGCGCCCATTTAGCAGGTTAAGTTCAGTAAATACATACAGCCACACGCATATATATCCAGTGTAAAATGTGTCGAAGGGACCTTAAAATACCTATGTTGGTGTCCTGGTGTCCGGTTAAACCATTAAGGAGGGGATAAATATATATATATATATATATATATATATATATATATATATATATAGAGAGAGAGAGAGAGAGAGAGAGAGAGGACTTAGTCCTTATTAGGACATCCCCCTAGGAAAAGGAAAATTCTGATTTATAACCTGCGATCATTTTGCTTCTTTGATGGAGAGAATCTGCATTGTGCTGCACAAGCAATGGCCGCTATAAAACAAGTCACGCGTAAGTTGTTCAGTAAACTGCACCCTTTGGGAGACGTATGCGTCTCCATAAATGTTGAACACCTCTTTATTTTACCGTACTCTTATTTGTCGTCCACGACAAGAGAGTCTACTTTATGCCTTTATTTCGTCCACTGGAGTAGTTTGTTCTAGTTACACGTGCCATGCCTTTTTGGATATTTCAGTTTCATTTATTTCCCTTTAGTAACTCAACTCCTCAAGTTTTTGTTCACCTCTGCTGTGGACAGGTATTGATCTCAAAACTCTTTGTGTTAAGCCACTGCATCACTTCAACCAACGCTTTTATCCACTGAAAATAACTGAAACAGAGATATCCAAAAAAAGGTACGGCACGTGGAACAATAAGAGTTCGGTTCGAAATTCCAGCGTATATCAGCTGAAGAAGGGTGGGGTGTACAATGCCTGAATCGTCGTGAATATGACATTCAAGGTAAGGATGTCAGTTTGAACAACGTAAATAGTGTAAATGGAAATTTAATTTTTAATTATTGGCGTGAGATGTGTCGAGATTTTCAGCCAGCCGACTTCATTAAGCTTCCCAATAATTTTGTTCTTCTCATACACACACACACACACATTTAATTCCGGTCGAGCACTCTGGAGAGAAAGCACGAATTTGTAAACAATGACTACTACTGCTATTACTGCAAAGATCTTCTCGGTCACTGGCATGTTTATTGGAAAAATAGGTATCTAAAAAATTGCCTTCCTCTCTACTGGGTGATGATAGGTCAGCGGCAAAATCAAGTCGTGATCGAATGACAAATCAGTCGGGTTTCGATCTCGGCTTGAGGCAATCGGATGTCTAACCACACTGATGAGCTGTGATATAACGAAACAGTCTGTCCGTGGATGATGATATATATATATATATATATATATATATATATATATATATATATATATTTATATATACAAAATATATGTGCTTTGTTTTTTTGCGTATTTGTGTAATTTCTTTTTATATTGACACTTGAAAGATGAGAACGTATTTTGATTCATGATGTTTTTTTTCTATATAAAAAAAAAATACTTGTCTGGATCGCGATGCAACCGATGAGGGGGAATCTTGCCTATATGCAAATCATTCACATGTGTTCGCTGTAGCAAGTCAATTCCTGTATTCGTAAAATAAAATATATATATTGTAAACAAATATCAACATCGTAACGTACAGCTTCCGCCCCTCCCAATGGGCACACACACACTCTCTAACACTCCTCCACGCACACGCACGCACACACACACACACACACACACACACACACACACACACACACACACACACACACACACACACAGAGTAATGCGTATATAATGAGTCGACCTGTCACCTATGCCTAACTCTCTATTTCTATGCACAAGCCCACCTGTTTAGCTGTGTCGGTTCGTGTTACTCAAACTATCCAACCTCACCACGCGCAGTCACACAGAGACGAGACTTTGTATGTCTGTTGACACACAAAGTTTGTAGTCTAGCCAGAAGAAAGTAGCAGCAAAACTCCTGAAGTCAGCCGGACACAGACAAGTCTTTACAAAAATGTAATCAAACAAAACGCTTCTGTCATGTTGGAATTGTAATAAATTTCTCCAGTAAATGAAAAGACAAAAACATAAAAAGAGACCAGGGAAAATAGTCTTACTCGTTGAAAAGTTTACGATACGAAGTAGCCATGTCTCTGAAAAAATTTAAGGTAAGTCCTCCGACTTGTCAATTAGAAAATTTTTGGCTTAGATGTAAAAAAAAAAAAAAAAAAAAAAAAAGAAACAAACAAAAATAGCTGTTATTTATATAACATTTGACTTGTTTAAGTCTAGTATACAGATTGAATGAATCATGGGTAATTTTTATTCTGTATGCATATATCAAACGAGTATATATGCATACACAAACACATCTGGAAATATATAGGTTTTACATCAAATTTGTGAAGAGTAACATATATTATTATTATTATAATTATTATTACAGGACCGTAGCAGCCGGAGGCGGGGGAGATTGGGCCAGGTCACTTCTCAATTTTTTTTACAATGGATGGGGCAATAGCTTAAAATATTCTTGTTTTAAATAAAAAAAAACTAAGTAAAAACAAAACAAAAAAAGTCGTTCCTTCATTAATGAATTTATATTTTCCCTGTAAACATTCAAAAAAAGTTATTTCATTATTAACACAGACGATTCTCTATTATTTCAAAGATGATTTCTGCCAATCTCGAAGGACTGGAAATTTTAAATGTTCTTATCGCTAATCATGTTGGCGGCCTTTTGATAACTCCCCGCAAATATCAATCTCTGCTTCGGCCCTGTATTATTATTATTGTTATCATTATTATTATTATTATTATTATTATTATTATTATTATTATTATTAAATTATTATTATTATATATTATTATATATTATTATTATCATTATAAATTATTATTATATATTATTATCATTATAATATATTATTATCATTATAAATTATTATTATTATATATTATTGTCATTATAATATATTATTATCATTATAAATTATTATTATTATTATATATTATTGTCATTATAATATATTATTATTATCATTATAAATTATTATTATTATATATTATTGTCATTATAATATATTATTATTATTATATATTAATATTATTATATATTAATATCATCATCATTATTATTATATAACATAATTGTAAATAAACTTTGCAAACCAGTTCGCGCCATCAGTGAGTTCGATTCTCAATGGGAGTTCTATCTATGTTTTGTGCTTTTTGTGGGTATAGTATGTAAATGACCCTTGTGCAAACGCACGATTTCATAGAGCACAAATAAATTGTTTTATTTATAAGTTTGTAATGAAATGAGTTTACACATGGACACATTAATATAAAGCAGAATGTCACGCAGTGATTTGAAGTCTAAATATATGTGCCTACATCAGGCCTACTTCATGAGCGAAACAGTCGCGTCTTTCCAGCTGGCAAGATACTCGTTAAATATTACGGATTCTTTGTAAATCATAATTGTGTATAAACAATACGAGGTACTGAAAATACTTGACCTGAGCCACTTCCCCAAATCTGATGAAAGGACCAAACAACAGATTTGATTTGGAAATCTTTTATTAGACGAGACTTTTTCAATAGCCTTCGTAGTATGCATCTGTGCGCTCCCACGTGTGTGTGCGTGTACACGTCTGTGCGTATATTTGGCATATACAGTTAATTCGTTGACACTTTAGAGATGTCAACGAATTAACTGTATATGCCAAATATACGCACAGACTGCCTCAGTGTCGGAACAGTCGTTACGACTGTTCTTTGCTGTCGAACTCTCTGCCTCGGCGGGGAGGAACTCGGACGGGGCTTTGCCGCAGGGCAAAGTGCCGTCCGGGGAGGTTGACAGTCCCTGAACCCGTGTATACGGGTTCTAATGGGTATATTTTTGCCCGAGCCTACGGGCTCGATACGCCCACACTAAACCGGCCTTGTGCCACATCCGACACACGTGGGAGTGTTGTTAAATACCGACACTTTAGAGATGTCGAGCGCTTTCATCTTTTAAAGAAGGGGGTTTCACTTTGCGGGGAGTCACACATACACACAAACACAAATATCTATCTATCTATCTATCTATCTATCTATCTATCTATCTATATATATATATATATATATATATATATATATATATATATATATATATATATATATAGTCATATATTCATAAATGAATTCAAATCGGAACTAAATAGATCATGACCCCATACACAAAAGCACACAGCATGCACACATGGTGACCAAATACAGTGATCAAACCGCTCTAATACATGCACGCAAGCTCACATGCGGGTATCTGTGGTACA
>OZ038483.1:83011996-83099496 GCA_964036315.1 Acanthosepion esculentum
TGGGTGGCCAAATATAGTTATATCATAGTTATATAAAAAGGAGTTCACGTTGTAATTTTTACAGTTATGCACCCCTTACTTAAATTTCCTAAACATCAGACTGTCGATGCATCTATTAATACCGCATAAAACATCCACTCCATGTTAAAAAGATAATTTTTTGCGATATTTTAAACTACGATTAATATTTATTTCAATTCGGATCAATTAAGCTTTAAATCAGCTAATTCTTTTCAACGTTTCACAAAGTATATTTATTTTTGAAAGATTTGTAATAAGAAGAATTATGTTGTGTTAACGGATTTGTCAATAGGAATGACTTTATAGATTTTACTGAGAATCAGAAAAAATGATTCCAATCAATTTAAATTCGCTTTGAAATACAGCAAAGTGTTTTCCTTCTTTAATTTATGAGCTTGGAATTAAAACCAAAATAAAAAGCTTCCAGAAAGATTTGTCATTTTTTAAAATGCATTTTAAACTTTACGAGCCGCTTTTCTTATGGGGGTACCTAATTTTAACCAATGATTTTATTGATTTTTTAACTGTTTCGAATATCATATTACTGTTTTTATTACTCCATCGAGATTTGTTCTTGCTCATTGATTCATATTCTCTTAAGGATAACCCACAAATTTTCTCTTCGATTAATATCTGCAGAGTTGGGTGCATTCAATTTATCTGGTGCCTTTGAAACCTTTCTTTGACAAGGTTGACATCAGCTTGCCAGAATGTGAAGAAGCTTTGTCATACATGAATACACTCTTCCAATTAAAGCTCCTTGGTTTTTATGTTTATGTTTTGTCCCAAAACTTAACAATAATTCTCTACATTTATATTGACACTATCATACTATGTGAGGGGCCCTATAATTTTACTGCCCACAGTACAAGCCAAAAATATTTACCCTATTCCCATCCAGTTTTGTCTTCTAATTATTAGTTAATTTTGTCAATGAAGAATCTAATCTCTACTCCAGTCACCAGGTACAGCCAATGTAGCTCTCCATTCATCAATTTTCGTCTTTCTTACACGTTTCTTCTTTGAATGTTTACTTTATGGTGACAGTTTTCTGGAGGTCTTTCACATCAAAGTAAAGCAACGCATTATTAATAAAAATATTCTTTCAAAATAGATACAATCATATTAATACAGTTTAAACTATAAAGTCATATATGCTACGTGACCCGTTTCATTGTTATAACAATTGAAGTTTGAATTTCAAACTCAAAACTATCGACAATAGGAACACCATCATAGCAATTTCTGAACGTTCAATCTTGTTTTGTTTGAAAACCTCAAACAATGGCTGAATGTACTCGGATCTTAACACATAATGTCGCCAAATTCCTTTACAAGTTTCCACCTGAATTAAACGGTCTAATTCGGCACCAGGGCAAACTCACCACAAGGCTCAATACGCATTCTCTTTATTGTATTAAAAAGAATGTTTGAATGAAATATTTCGGTAAATTACTATTATATATATATATATATATATATATATATATACCCGAATGTAATGAGAACGAAAATAATATAAATTCTAACGTTCAAACCATTAATTCAAAAGAGGGCTTAATACCAAGAATAGAGCAATAAATACTTATTATAAATTTACATACAGACAAAGCATACTCACTACAAAGATGCATTCTTGTTTCGATGCGCATGCATCTCGACTGATATTTGGTTTTCCCCCAGTTGAGATTCATGCGCATCGAAACAAGAATAGATCTTTGTAGCGACTAAATTGTTTTGTCCGTATGTAAAAATTATAATATATATATATATATATATATATATATATATATATATATATATATATATATATATATATATATATATAAGAAATATATATTGAATATCAAAAAATAAATTTTGTACTTTATCATTCGGTTCACACTGAGCCCCGGTCTTTTGAACAGGAGTAGAGGTTTATCCGTTGTTTTCGGTACGTTCTAAAATCTTTTCCTTCTTTTTTACTTCCTTTTTTATCTTAGTGGCATTGTCGCCTTACTTTGGGTGAATTGATTTAAAAACAATAAGGAAATATTTTCTATATACCGATTGGTTGGTATACAAAATGAATAATGAAGTACTGATTTCCGAAGGGAAACCTATTGCAGTGAAAAAGTGTTTGCTGATACTATGTGGTGAAAATGTGGTCGCTAACAGGATCTTAAAAATTGAATTAAATGTTAGATCTGTATTTAGTGTCAATTGAGCACTATTTTATCTATTACTTTTAAATAGTGTCTGATTATTTTATACACTTTTCTCATTTTTATAATAGTACATATATATATGTGGACATTGAGGTCAACATCAGGCGGCGATAGTCTGTTTCATACTTAAACGCAAACATCAGACGGCATGAAGATTACGTTTAAGCATGAAATAGACTGTCGCCTCGTTGTGTGTTGATATCAAAGTCCACTTTTATATTTACGTACGCTCTATCCCTGATATTGAGCATTTTAATCCATAAATATAGCATACCTTAAAACTACATTTTTATCACACACACACACACACACATATATATATATATATATATATATGTATATATATAGGTAAAATAATTCCACTGTATATAACATTTAATTTAATAGAGTAGAGCTAAATATTATTTATTTTAGTATATTAAAACATCTTTTAATATTCTAAAATAAATAAAATATTATATATATATATATATATATATATATATATATATATATATATATATATATATATGTATGTGTGACAAAGTGGAAAAAAAGTTTTTGTGACGAGTTTCATCCGTTAGGACTTCATCGGACTGTGTTTGTTGAGGTTGTTGGGACTACACATGCGCAAGAACAAGAGACGCCGTGAGTTTCAAAATTTAGAAATAATTTTTTGTGTAGTTACAACTATATTTTAAAACAATAAAAGACTTAATCGATGCAAAACAAAACAAGCCAAAACTTGAAGGAGGAATTTACTCTATCAACACACAAAACGCATTAGTTTTTTAATAACAAAGATGATTGAAACAAAAAAAAAAATCTAGATGAATTTGGCGAGATGGCAAAAAAAGTATTCTTTCTAAATTTTGAAACTCTCGGCGTCTCTCGTTCGTGTGGATGTGTAATCACAACAATATAAACAAACTTAGTCCGATGAAATCCTAACCGATGAAACGCTTCACAAATACTTTTTCCAATTTGTCATACATCATTACTTTCAAAACTGTTCTTGATATCTAAAAATGTATATCGTTATCTCATATGTTATAGTATTATTAAAGAAATTATACCCTCCAACAGCGTCTAGTTTGTAGAGGAAACCACTCTTATTTGATTGACTTTCGACGGCTCGGCCACAGAGCTTTACATTCCAGTAAGGTTCAATTACTCCTAAGAAACATATACTTCTAGTTCAAATCTACTAGAATCACATGTCTGCTAACTTTATTTTCGTATTCTAAACGTAAACAAAGTAATTTATATTGAATTAATAGATTTTAATTCCAATCAAACATTATTTCTTAATACTTTTAAAGCTATATCTAGTCGATACATATATTTGGGTGCTCCTATAGCGTGAGGTCTACCTCAGTATAGTGTGAGGTCTACTTCTCGTTTCGTCTGTAGTGTGACGTCTACCGCAGTATCGAACTATTAATTGTATGTGATATATATTTATTTAAACCTTATATTATCATTTATATATCTATATACTATTTATATTAAAGACAGAGAGGTAAAAATAAACACGCTATCAAATACAACACATACATTTATTTTAGCGATAAACACTTCGTATATCTTATGAATGCCACGAATAGATCATTAGAATTTTTTCTCATCATCTTCCAACAAAAATGATCAACATATGACTGAAACAGCTGACTACCAACACCTCGCATCTGTTTCCTCTGTCAGGATAACTCTTCTATAAAACTCCTTCAGCAAACATTTTGAAGTACCCCGAAGTTCTGAAATATTTATTAACTAGTTCAGGCCATGAATGTTTCTGATGCCCATGACCTCATCTGACATGATGGCCATGTGAGGTGAGGGGCACGGTAGACCTCCGCGCTGGACCTGGGTAGACGATATATTGAGGTAGACCTCGCTATAGTAGCACCCATATTTGAAGAGACACGCTGCTTTTAAAACAGTATAAATTACGTCTGTCGGCCTGCTCATTCGAGAGTCGGTATATATATATATATTTATATAATTGTGTATTTGGGCAGCAAATCCCTATTTCATTCAAATTTCATTAAAGAAGACTGATAAGGTACTACGATTAAGCTTTTTTTTTTATTCAATTTGTCTTTTTCTCGTAGAAGTGATTTCTTTTCTGGAGTGTAAAAACTACCCGAATGTTCTAAATATCCGAACGCTTTTGGCTACTCTATTAGCCATTATCAAGGACGTTTTTTTTTAACTGAATATGTTGATTTTTATATATGTTTCTAGTGTTATGGTCACAACACACTCGTAGGAAATACAAGGATAATAGCCCCACCCACATGTAAAAAAAGACTAAAAATAATGATAATGCTAATCATAAAATAAAAAGCCAACACCCAATAACATTAACTATGAACACTCTCAGCACGACAATGATGTCTACTAGAGCGGCTAGCCAATCCCTATTGCAGACGCCTGCTCTGTTGTTTATACTGTAACTATGCTGAGCAGATCTTTGTTACAGCTTCTGGGAATGAACGTGTTATCTAGCGTGATCAACAAAGTGAACAAGGCCAGCGTGTTTGAAAAAAAAACAAAAAACATTCCGATAACTTGTGACTTCGTGCTAGCACAGCTATCGACGACCTCCAAGGGTTCCAACTACCCATTTTCGCTCACATGGCTTGGGTCAAACCGTGGTATGGTTTTCAGGCACTTTCCAAAGGTGCCGCATGCTGGGATCGACTCCTGCAGTCCAATAGTGTCAAGAAATCTCCTTTCTGACAAATCGACTATGGGGAGATTCGAACCAGGGTCTCATGGTCAGAATACGAACGTTCTAACAACACGGCCACCTATATACAACCGCGCACCGAAGTTAACTGTGAAACACAGTTGGCATGTCTGTATAGCATGTGCTTTGTTAGCACATCATACGGGTTTAAATTCAGAGTTGTTCTTCTAGGTTGGTTGTCAACTACTGATATAGATCCCAGTCTACTCTGCCATTTAATCCATAGCTAGGGAGAAATTTGTACCTTTTCCAAGGGCATTTGTGCTAACGTAAATGTAACGAACTCGATTAGATTCGAACTTGGTTTGCCGATTTATCGTTACGAGTCGTTAACCATTTCATTACCTGAACATCTACAAAAATTGGTCTTTTTATATATGCTGCGTTACTGGAATGGTAGTGCCAGAATTTAGCGTTAAAACATGAAAGTGGTTCCATTCTGCTGTGTATCAAAGGTTCAAGCTCCTGGAGGTGTACTATGGTAAATATTTTCTTGACGTATAAAGTCGAGAAAAAGCAGAAGCATATTTTGTATTGTACAAAATTTATTTTTATCTAGTGAATATTGCCATAACAATCTTTGGAGATAACAATTATTTTTTTACATACAAATCCTACTATTCAACCCATTAATGTGTGATAAGAGAGATGACATTATAACTTATTCAAGTGTATATTTTTGCGTAAAGAATCTAACAAACTTGACTGGAATTTGAAATAAACTCTCCGATTTCGCATTCCGAGCGGCTATCCATTACACCACACGCCCATTCTTGTTTCATAGAACACATTAACGATTTTCCTGGGTTAAGGTGGCTTTTACAGTCCCCGAACCTCAGTTCCATAGAGCACCTTTGGGATGTGATACAAAGGAAAATTTAAATTCCGGATGCGCTGTCAACCAAATCTAGAAGAACTGCAGGATGTCATTATAACAGTATGGATCCAAGTTTCGAAAGAGTGATTCCAGAACATCATCGAATCGATGCCAAAAAGAATTGAAAATGTTCTAAAGGTGTTATGGGAACTTACCCATAATAATAATGGACTATTCCGGACGTCATAAAGAGGGAGCAGTTTTCAGAGTCAGTCAGAGACTGAGTCGAGAGTCAGACGATTATTGTAAGACATTGGAATAGTGATACTTGTCGAGACAACATAGTTCACTCTAACCAAATCTGATAGTCATTACTAATACTTCTACTTCTTTGTACATATTTCTGTTTGTAATATATCTGTGTTATTCCATACCTGTGTTCGAGTTATTCTTCATTGGTTCTACCTTGGACCATTACCGTGGTACAAGGAATTTGGACCATAACAAAAGGTAAAAGGGTAACTAACAGGAAACTAGAAATGTGCAGCTAATAAAGTGACCGGAGAGGGTATTTCTTTTCTTTTACTTTAATCAATTCGCCCAAAGTAAGACGATAACGCCACTGAGACGCAAGGGGCTACTAAAAATGAAAGAGAAGGAAAAAACTTTAAGGGAGCCGGAAATCCAATCATAAACAGTAAAAGAAGGCTAAACCTTTATTCTTGTTCTCCTATGCTGGAAACACAATTTTTAAAGGTAAGGTCATAAGGGGGCAAGGTAAAAGATTCTGATGGCTGAATAATGATGCGATGAATTTGTATGTATTTTCTTTTAATCGGTATCACCTCTTATAAGGCAGTAAAGCCATTAAGGCATAATGGATTACAGGGTGTGGAAGAATTATGAACAGAAACCTTAATAATGAGGAAAAAGAGTAAAGATTATTCAGGATGGCAATAGATAGCGATTGACATTGCATTTAAATTATTTGCAGATTGTTGACTGGGAAGCGTGTAACCGGAAGTGGGCTCCACAAGCGAGAAGTTAAGAATAAGAAACTGTTAGCGTAGAACTTACGGCTATATCTAGCCAGCTCAATTGTAAATTGATGAGATATTGACGCCAGTCTAGTACTGCGCTTAAATTCAAAGAGTCTGGGTACCATAGCGAAGAACCCATCCGAACAATGACCATACAAGTATTTATAGAAAAGACACAAAGAGGCAACCTTACGGCGGTGGGAAAGTGACTGAAGCCGAACCGCCATATCAGGACCAATAATATCCCTGATTCTTCTTTGGATTTTATCAAAGAGTTCAAAGTAAATAGCTATGTGGCAGCAATATTCTAAGCATGGATGAATGGTAGACTTATAGATAGATTCTGGAGAGAAAAATTGTCTTGCACGACACAGGGAACCAACTTTCTTAGCAGCTGACCTAGGAAAGGATTCCATGAAAAGATTTTGTTTAAAAAAAAACTGGAATTTTTTGCAGGAACCTAATGTTAATATGTGTAGGTGTCTTCAAGTATTTAAACATATCTTTCCCTGATTTTCAGCAGAACCCCACCTCTAGTTGATCTTGTTCATTGTAACAGAAAAAAAACAACTAAGCTTACGTATTGTACCTTCAACAGTTGCGCATCTCGACGCTAAAATTTCGATAAAAGCCAAAATATTTATTGCTATTTTCATAGGCAGACACACCCTTTTTCTTCGTGTCACAATTTACCTACCCCTGTCCCCTTCTCCACGCCACACCTAGCCTTATGTGACATGAAAATCCTATTTGTAAGGAATGTTGGATTCGAACAAAAGTTCGTAGCCTTTTTTAATACGTGGCGTTTGAACACGTGATTTCGTTTCAAGTGTGATTAAAATTTGTGGCGTATATACATATTCCAAAATGACGTATATACATATTCTCAAATGGCGTATATACATATTCCAAAATGGCGTATATATATATTTCAAAATGTGATATTTCAACGCATCTTTCTACACGATTCGAGTGCGGATTGTGAATTTTAAATATTTTTACGTAAAAATGGAGGAAACTCATTTTCGTCATTTAACACTCTTTTCTTCTACGAAAAGGAAAAAAAAACACTGATCATCATCATCATTATCATTATCATCATCAGTCCCATTACCGGATATGGTCGTAAGGTTACTGCGCAACTGAGAAGCTCACCAATTACTTCCACATATTTAGGTTAAAAGCCAGTAAAAGTATTCATTCCTGTGTAGCGTTTCTTGGACAAATAAATCTGAAGGAGCCCGTTCCTCTCCAGTTTAATCTACAACCAATTTCCTCCAACTTGAACGCTTTCCTTAATCAACATAAGAAATATACTCCCCATATCTTATATATATACTATAAGACATTTGAAAAATTTGATCAACAAAAAACTTGAATCACTACCATGTTTGTGTGCTTCATGATTTAACGGTAAACGAATTAATGAAGCGCATTTTCTTCTTCGATACTCTGCATAAACGCAACAAAAACGACTCATTTTTTAAAAGAATGATTACAGGCGATGAAAAATGGATAGTTTACAACAATGTGGAGCGAAAATTCTCCGTAGGAAACGGAATGAACTCATCCAAAAGCTGGTCTGCATCCAAAGGTGTCTCTGTGTATCTGGTGGAACTAGAAAAAAACTGTGTACTACAAACTACTTCCGCAAAAACGGACGTTGAATTCAGACAAGCACTGTTCCTAATTGGCAACACCAGCTCTAACGACTCTTTGCAGAACCTGGGATGTCCTACTACACACACCTGATGAGTACTCACCTGATTCATATGACTCACCTGACCTTAAATTTTCAGATTACCACTTATTTCGAAACTTATAAAATCCTCTTAATACGAAGAGCTTTAATTCGCAGGAAGTCTGTAAAAAACCACTTCGACCACATTATCAATTCATAAAGCTGCGTCAAAGATGGCGGAAAGTAGTGAATAAAATGGCACAGAATCTGTTTGAATAAATCTTTGTACAAATATATAAATATTGTCTTTGAAATTCAGTTAAAAATCACTAAGTTTTGTTCTGAAAATATCAGAGAAATATTAAAGAATATATGAACATAAAAAGGATCATTTACAAAATAATACACGCAAATCTTTTAGTTGTTCATCGTAAAAATTATTATAATTTGACTGTAATTTCGACTTAATGCAGTTGTAATTAAAAGAAAAAAGTAATTCATTATGGTGGACATTTATTTAAAGTACATTGACTTCATAAGCTTATACGATACATCTACGTTCTGGATCATGAAACTCATATTACAATGTATCATGTGTAAAAAACAATAGAAACAAGAACAAATCACAAGGAGGTCAGCTAGGTCATTCATCTAGATACATCAGGTGCGAAAAATGTTTTAAATTTTTAATCGAGTTCACACCAAGCAGGGTAGTTAAGCCACTAAGATACAAGGAGTTACTGCGTGTGGAAATATTAGAAAATAGAAACATTACTAAGGAACAAAGGAAGAGTAGTTAGCAGGACAGCAAATAGCGATTGAGGCTGCATTTAAACTTCTGGAGATTAAAGTTGACTGGAAAGCGTGGAGCCGGAAGACAGTCCCACAAACGAGAAGTGCGACAAAAGAAACTGTTAGCATAGAACTTGCGGTTACTGAACTGTAAATTGATGAGAACTCGTCTCCATTCTAGTACTGCGCTTAAATCCATAAAGTTTAGGTAGGATGTCGAAGGGCTCATCCGAAAAATGACCATGAAAATATTTATAGAAATGGCACAAGGAAGCAACTTTACGGCGGTGCGAAAGTAACTGAAGACGAGACGCCAGATCAGGAACAGTAATATTGCTGATTCTTCTTTGGATTTTATCAAGGATCTCTAGATATATAGAAGGAACACCAGGTCATATGTGGCAGTAATATTCGAAGAATGGGTGAAAGGTAGATATATAGATATGCAAGATAGATTCTAGAAAGAAAAATTGTCTTACACGACACAGTGAACCAACTAACTTTCTTAGCAGCTGACCTAGAAATGGATTCAATGTAGTCTCTTCCATCTTGGGCATTTTATTGATGTATTCTTTCCCCTGACGTATGTTGTAATGTGTTCTCTTCTGAACATATATGTGATTTTATCGATAAAAACTATATTTAGTTTGAGGAAATCCTTTTGAAGAACGAAAGGTGCCACATAGGTTTTTTTTTATTTTGCTATTCAATTACACACCAAAATAATTGTAATAAATCATGATGTTGGTTGAGCCTACTATCGTAAGTGACAAGGTTAAACCAGAGAACAGGGAAATAGAAATTGCTTGATCTTGCAATTTAAGATGACCTAACCTGTTTTGAAAATCAGTTTTTACTTTATTTAGCTTTTTTATCTGAGTTTAAAATCTAACAAGTTTGAAATACGGAATTACGTCAAGCACCGACTGATAAATAGAAACAATCGTTTTGTATTTGTGCATATGTGTGCATTACCGTATCTGCATACACGCCCTTGGATGTGCGTTGCCGTGTGTCTGTGTGTGGGCGTGAGTGTGTGTTTGTGTATATGTGTGCGTAATGTGGTTATTATTCATCTCGGTATTTCAATTTTGTTAGAAGGTCACAAACCTTAAATGCCAAACGAGGATCGATACTTCTGCTAATGGCTTGCGAAACTTCTTCCCATATATAGATTAAAGAAAACCTCTGAATTTCAAACAGGGGAAAAATGCAAAGGAAAACCACTTCATTATCTTTCCCTATAACTAAAAAAATGAATCTAAAGAATCAGGGTCGTCTACGTCTTGAAGGAACATGACATTAAAGAAAGGACATAATAATAGCAATGAATTAAAATATCATACAATAATATCTATGGAATATAATGTCAATGAAATACGATATCCTACAATAATATACATGGAATATAATATCAATAAAATATAATATGCAATGAAATATAATATCAATGCAATATAATTTTTTCTAACCATTCTTTGCTTATTAAATTTTTGCTATATTCAGCGACAGAATTGAAATTTTTAAGTCAATCGAATCTTTATTCAACATGTTTATTTGACAAAATATTTAAGAAATGTAAGGAATCCTAGTGAAGAGCACTGAAGTATCTTTAATGTAATTAAAAATCTTGACCGTCACAAAAGTTTAAGAGATAAACACCAACCCACGGAAACATTTTTGCAAGTATTGGACGTATGATTACAAACAAGAGTTATGTGTGAGTTTATACCGAATTATTTATTATTGAAGTTTATTAAGAAATAAGACTTTTATAATTAAAATGAACTTTATGACCTCATTTACTGGAATGTACACAAATCGAATAAAACGAAAAGATTCTATTGAAATAAGTCTTACAGCGAAACAGTACCGCAAAGGGGAGAAAAGCCCAGATGAATTTTCATAGAGAATACACTGTTGTTCAGTATTTGACATTTTTGTCTATTAGATGAATATAATATAAAGTTTTTTTAGTAAAAATGTTTATTAATAATAATAATAATAATAATAATAATAATAATAATAATAATAATAATAATAATGTACAGTACATCCAGATACAATTGATTACCTAATATCTGGTCATGGCGTACAGGCTCCAACAGTGCACTCACAACGAAATGGTAGGGCTTCTCATTGGTCATATGCTGTGCATTCAAAGAGACTTGGTGGGAACATCGGCCACCATAACTTGCGGTCAGATTGATAGTGAAATCCGGGTAAATCGACCAAGTAATTGTGAAAAGACATCTTGAAAATACATGTCTTCTGATAGATGTTGCAGTTTCAGCGGACAAAAAAGGCATGTTTGAAAACGTTTGAAAAACTAAGGTAATACAATCTGTAGAATGTGTCGGCTTCTCAAGACAACAACGTTACCTTTCGTTATTGGAGTTTTGGGAGTGATTTGAAAAAGAGCAAACAAATATGATGACAAATTCTAAAATATGTGAATTACAAAAATCATACTAATGGGTAATTCTCAATTCTGGCGTAGATTTCTTTCCATGCAATGGCCACAATTAAATTATTTTTTTGATTGCACTGTATCTCATCTGTTTGTGTCTTATCATTCTAAAACTTGAAGTCTCTAGTTGAGACTTGGTGGGGGAATCTCGTATTACACAAAAACAACAACAACAATAATAGCTGGCCACTCGTATTCGAGAATACCCGTCTACTAGGGTGGTTAGCCAATCCCTATTGCAGACGCTCGCTCAGGCACATTTGTGTTTATTCAACACCCACAGAACCCAACTATGCTGAGCAGACCTCAGTTACAGCTTCTGGGAAAGAGCATGTTATCTAGCGGCATGTTATCTAAAGTGATCAACAGTTTGAACAAGGCCAGCTCTCTCAAGCGCTCGGTCACGATGACTTGTGACTTCGTGCTAGCACGGCTATCGACGGACCCTAAGGGTTCCGACTACCCATTTTTACTCACTAGGCTTAATGTATGAATTATATGAAGATATGTCATTGCTGTCAATAACCCATAATTTCGTTTGTTTTGTTGCAAATAATAGCTGAGCAGTTTTCAGGTTAAATGTTATGAAAGTATCAAAGATGTATCACTAAATTTATTCATTTGAAGAATTTTCAACCTTGGACAATCATCGATACTTGATGAACGTTTACGGAGGCTAAACAATTGATATGAGTATAGTTAATCATTGTAGTCATACGTTTCCATCCAGCAGCCATACTTCGAAACGAAAAGGGTCTTGAACATGCACAGGCAACAGTGGTGACTATGCGGAAAATAGTATTTTCTTGTTAAAATATTACCCAATTCAACGATGTTATTGCACGTCTCTGTATCTGTTCTAATTTACACTTTCAACTGATGTAACTCTCATAGCCATCGTTTAAAATTTGAAACCCTTTCATGCTGCGTTCGCTATTATTATTAATATTCGGTATATGTGTTTTATGCGTTTTGCTTTCAACATTTGCCAGATTTTCACTTTTTTTAAAAACAAACTGAAATATTGAATTAAGTGACAAGTCTAACAAGTAGAGACGGCAAAATCTATAAAGGAGTATTTCCGTTTTGTAAATATCAACAAGTGTAGTGTTTCGAAAACTTCACGGTATTGTGGAGCACTCAAGCAGGATAAAGATTTTTTGCGGAGTAATAACTATTTAATCTTTAAAAATATACATGAAAAACGTGTATGTTTATTTTAACATTATTTACAAAAAAAAAAAGAAAAAGAACCCAAGCTTAATGAATTTAAACTGCAACTGTTGTTTTGAAATACAAAGAATTTCAAAGTCGGTTATGATCGAAATCAACTTGAAATCTCAAACTTTCTGCAGTTAGTTTATTTCTGTAAACGCAATTTAATGATACCTACAGAGTATTAATCTATATAAATAAAGCATAGTGTACGTTTATCCGTCCGTCCGTCTTTCAATCTCAGCAAATCATAAACAAACTGAAAAAACAGGTAGGAGTAACTACTGTAGTTGCATGAGACTAAAAATTAAATAAATAACTTATTTAAAGTTAAATTTAAATATCGAACAGTGTGAAAGGTTTAAAAACAATACTTTATTAACGGTTGACTTTAATTTCGCTTTTTGTTGCAATTGCAATTGATATCATCTAATTAAATCGTAATAAAAAAAAACTTAAGCAAGGCACAGTGTGTTGCTCATAAGTTTTTTTCTTTTTCTAGCACGCGTATTGTGACATATTCGAAATATTACATAATTTGGTTTCCTTAGTACCTTTTAAGAATGACGTTATGTGAAGAGATCATAAAGAATTTTGGTTTTAAAAGAAAATAAAAATTTCTCGCGAAATAAATGTAAAAAAACTATGGAGATCAGTTGCGTATAAGAAGAAAGATTATGCCGAGTTAAGGCGGGTTCTAGGCTAGTCTGAAATATTATACAAATGATTTGATAGTCATTGTCTTTTCTCCCTGGTGGTTTCGGTAAAAATCCTGTATGTATATATATGAAATTCACCCTGTTAGCTTGTAACACTAGTTGACTATTAATTTAAGTTCTCTAAAGCCCAACCTTCTTCCGGAAAGCACATGGCCAACTAACCACTTGGGCTAGATTTAATAACTCATGTATTGCAAATTGTTCTTCTCAGAAGACCACCGGCGAATATTCCCTTAAATAAACAACCAATACGACCTGTTGTTTGAATTTGGCCGAGTTTTTCGAAGAAACCTTTTTATGAAAATCATTCTAAGAAACCACACCAGTCCGTAGTAAACAATTTAATCTAGTAAACAATTTAATCTAGTAAACAATTTAATCTCAAGCGTTTTATTTTAGAGATAATTTCTAATTCATTACTAGTCATAATTTGCACCCAACGTAGCCAGTGTAGTTGGTGGATATAGAGCAGTAACCAGTTATACAAAATTACTAAATTTTCTCTTATATTCTGGTTCGATTACATAACTGAACACATTTAATTTTTTCTAAATTACTTAATTTAGTTTCACATTTAATTTCAATACTCATTCTCACGTTTTCCACGGTTATATACCATAAAACTGGCTATTCTACTTTTAACGTTGTTCACGAAACACTATCATGTCTACATTTGGCGCTACTCACCCAGCACGAGTGGGTCACCACCTACCTCGTCACAGTCAAATATCGCACAACTATAGACACTATATCTGGTATTTAAAATAAATGTAAGGCACTGAGGTGTAAATTGTGTGTTAGCTCTTCCATTTATTACTATTAATATTCTGAAACTCAAAATCACATATGAAAATAATTTCTTAAGAGTCGCATTTTTTCATCATAGCTGTAAATGAAAGATTGACTTTTTTCCCAACCTAATATATCTTGCAGACATTGGTGGAACAAGCTTTCTAAATTCTCCAAATGTCCTCTTGTCGGTCTCAACAGTGTCGCGCATTTGAGCAACTCATTTTTTTGAATTTCTAATTTTTCCAGTCTCTTTGCAAGTGTTCATATGATTATTATTGGTACTACTTTCACTTTTAGGCTCCATAATTTCCTCGTAAATATCTTGATATAGAGGTATATTTGTTATTCATGTAGAATATATATTTGCATTCAGTGATCTGCTGAAACTGTCATCTTTCTTTCTCTCTTTCTCTCTCTCTCTCTCTCTCTCTCTCTCTATATATATATATATATATATATACATATATATACTTTTAAGGTATGTTATAATTATGGGTTAAAGTGTTCAATATCAGAGATAGAGCGTATCCAAATATAAGAGTGGATATTGAAGTCAACACCCAGAGGCGACAGTCTGTTTCATGCTAAACGATTGAATTTAGTATGAAAGAGACTGTCGACTCTGGGTGTTAACTTCAATGTTTACTTTTTTTTATTTAAAAGACTTACGAATAAGGCGCACTTTTCAAAGTTTGTATATAGAAAATTTGTTATGTCAGTTTTCTAAAATCAACCCAACATTTATTGTCGATGATTGAAATCAAACCTTTTCTCCTATTCAACAAGCAAAAAAATATCTTGTATATTTCTGGGTCTTGTCCGAGGAAGCAAACTTTTTCGATTAATGACCATCAACTTGAGGAAAGGTATTTCATCAACGAAATTAGACAACAATCAAAATTGCAAAATCACTGAACTTTATATTTACTATCTACGAACGGATTGTGTATTGCAACGGTTCTCAACCTTTTTTTACCGATGGACCACTTTTATTCTAATTGTTTTTGGTGGACACCTATAACCATTCGATAAGAAAGGCTTATTTTATTTTTTACTAAAGATAAGTTTAGGAATCTTTATATAATTTTCCTTTATATATATAATCATTCCCTTATATATATTTTCAGTTTTTCTTCAACTTTTACAATCAAAACATCCAGTAGAGTAATAATTACACTAACTTACAGCGCCTGATTTCGTTTTCTGCTAGTTTTAGAGTTGGCATTTCTATTTGTAGTATTTTAATATGGCGTAGATTAATTCTCAGTTGTAATAACCGTTAAGAAGTGAATTTGCCCTTTGGACCACTAAAATATTAACGTGGATCTCCAATTTGCTATTTTTTGTGTGAACCCCCAATAATGTTACATGGACCAGCCCCCCAGTGTCCGTATAGACCCCGGTTAAGAACAACTGATGTAATTGGTAAGTTATTACAGACAGAAGATGGATTTAGTACCTAAACTCGCCACGATTTTTATTGAATTGGAATATAAGACCTAATCTCTCATATGAACGAAAATGCTGGACATTTTTCTCATAGATGAAGAAGAGATTTTAAGCGATAGAAATGCTTTTCTATAGATATATGCTCAGAATAACATGGACGGAAAATCTGATCAACGAGAAAGATTTAAGTAAAATGGAAACAAAAAGGTCACTTATATCTAGAGTCAGAAAGAGACAAATGAAATTGGACACATGATGAGGGAGGAGAATTTAATACTCATGGGAAAAGGGGACAGAGAAAAGCAGCGAATAACCTACTTGGTTTTATTTAAACTAGATGGCAGAATAGGGACTGGAATGGATGATAAGGGAACAAACATCCAATAAGCAATAAAGGACAGGAAACTATGGAGAGCCACGATCGCCCAAGTCCTGATGTCCACTTGATAAATCCAGCACAATGAGATTCGAACCCGGGTATCATGGCTGGAATGCTAATGCTCTAAACACTCTCCAAGCATCCATATGAGGAGACCAACAAATCTGGGTATTTTAGGTTGAAATTTGATCATTACTGTATAACCTTCTAATCTATTTGATCAATATTAACTATCTTTCTAATCAAATCGTTTAATCCTTGCTTAGATACCATTCGGTGGCTCTAGTAGTTTTGTGACATAAAGTGGCCGTTAATAATTAATTATAACTCAAAACTTCAATGTTAAGATAAAACAGTACAACTGCAAATAAATACTTAACAAGAACAACGAAGTAAAAGTCAACCAAAGATAATTAACCATTTCAGTGAATACCTTGTTAGTAGAGCGGCCCGGCTTAACGTCTGGTAAATTCTGAATCAAAACCCAAATCATCGACGCACAATAATTCACACTAATTCAACTGGATAGTTCCATTCAATAGACATTCAATAATCACTCAATAATCACTACAGTCAGTAGCATGGCACCTCTATTTATACACCTGGCGGAAAACATATATTCATAAATCCAGAGTGTCACGCTCGAACCTCGGTGTCGGTAGTTATTCATTTTCAATAGATATCGGTAGATATTCAAGGTAAATCATTTCTCCTTGTTCGAGAGACTGAGGAAGTGCAATTGTAAAAATTATGCAATGTATTATTCATTATGCATGACTAAATAGGAAAGAAGATGAGTTAAGCTAGAATTCTGATGGAGACTGCATTCCCATTAAAGAAAAAGGCATAACATCAACTGTTTTGGTGCTATTTCCAATCATCAGTTATATTGATCATGCTCTTGTTACTGAATAACGACGATGACAGAGAAAATAGCGGATAAGTGAGTACATCCGCAATTCACACTCACAAAAATTACTTCAACTATCCTGGAAGTAGCAGAAAAGTACCCATTGATAATAGATATAACAACTAGCATATAAACAAACAGAAAACGTTATAAAGTGCTTGTATTTCGATTAGCTTTTGTTTAAATGGTGGATCAAATATTTCATCACCATAATTTCTGCTACAGCGCTTTTACTTACAAATACTACTAAAAGTTATAGTATTACTACTACTACTAATAAATAATATCTTGATGCTACACCAGGCATGGATATATCTCGATGCAATACCAAATATGGATATGCCCTGATGCTAAAGCATACAGAGATATTCCCTGATGCTACACCATGCAGTTAATATGCTCTCCTGCTACACCATGCAGGGATATACCCGCACGCCATATCAGGGGCGGATATATCCTGATGATACACCATGTATGATACACCATGCAGTTGTGTGCCGTCATGTTACACTATGCAGACATATGCGCTGATACTATACCAGATATGGATATGCCCTCATACTACACCATACAGGGATATGTCCTCCTACACCTGGCATTATTCTCACAGCTTCTGATCTTAATTGATTGGAGGTGTTAACACGTACATGTATTGTCTAATTGACTTAAGATTGACTGCAATAAATATACTGTTTATTGCTACAGATTTCCCTGTCAGTTGCCTGACCATAACCAGTTGACGTACTGTGCATCTGTGTTCATACGTGGGAGTAGTGTGGGAACATCATAGCCGGGTGTCGAAAAGGTTGTTTTTTTAAGTCGGAAGGATGAGACCACCATGACAACTTGGGTGTAATATCGAAATACTTGGATACATGCCCGATTGTAAACAGTCTGAGCAGTTTGGTTTACTTGACCTGAATATATTTCTATGTAGGTACACCTGCAAGTTTTAATCAAGATCTCTCATCATTTAGGGAATATTTGGCTGGGAGACATGTATCTGATATACACTTATCAGAATGGTTGTCATATATTGGGATTTGTATATTTGGACCCAGCGTCACGTTTTTTGGTGAACTGCTCTTTTACTCAATAATAATTACAATAAGAAGGAAGAAGTTTCCATGGCGTCAAGGATTACTCATACTCTGCTTTCATGTGACTGCACAAGGAAGAGTAAGGAAATACTATTATGACAGTCAAAAGTTGCATTGAAATTGACGCGAGCACAAGTGGATAATCAAATCCAAAAATCCGAAGAAAATCCTTTCAAGAGAGAAACTGTATCCCTATTAATGATAACAGTAATATTAGCCTTTTCTCTACAAGGAAACATTTTACATTCATTGACTAAGCATTATAAAATATTTCTCTTAAAACGATTTTTCAGGAAAATAGATTTTTCAAGTATTTATAGGGTTTTCTGCCTAACCTTTCATTTGAAGTATTGTGGAATGTCATCATCTTAAATATTTTCTTTCAAATAACGTGTACTATACATTTTAGTTGTTTCAGCTGTTGATAATTTTCAAGTGGTGTGGTTTCTATTGTTTGGTATAATTCTTTGTTTGTGATTCTGTAGCGCCATTCTGTAAAGTTCAAAGAAGGATGATCTTTGCCAAGGTCCACAGGCTTTACTTGCTCAAAACCTTTTATAAACCATTAGTTCTTTTGTCACTTCTGTACATACTTCGACTGTCATAATTAATATTTTCTTACTCAT
Organism: Acanthosepion esculentum; assembly: GCA_964036315.1. Taxonomy (NCBI): domain Eukaryota; kingdom Metazoa; phylum Mollusca; class Cephalopoda; order Sepiida; family Sepiidae; genus Acanthosepion; species Acanthosepion esculentum. The sequence goes on from OZ038483.1 coordinate 83,030,949, forward strand.
ATTTGTGTAGTCCTTAAGTAACTTGAAAACGGGTTCAATGTAGTCCTTGACGCCAAGGAATCTTCGTTTTCCTTATTATCATTGTTAACGTCTCTTTTTTCCGCACGGTTTTTCTTTCTCAAACGGAAATATTGCATTATGGGTATACTCTATCAAGTCGTACGATCTCAAAGAGATAACACCTTTTGCAGACCTAAGCAACGCACACTTCTGAAACGATGTGATATTATTATTGTTATTATTGTTATCATTATTATTATTATTATTATTATTTCTTTTGATTTCTGTTGTATACACATTTCCTTCGGTTCGAAGTTGCAATCACCTGAAGAAGACCGGAGTGTACAATAGCCAAAACGTCGTGAATATAGCAACAAACATGTAAATAACCAGTGATTTTGTATATAAGATTTTACTCGTATAGTACGGAGGCTTTAAGGCTTATTACAACTCAGCCGGTTTCAGTCGGAGAGTGAAAGTTAATAAGGTCGTATAGCAGTTCATTTCTTTAAAAACAGTTCACCACCAGATAATTTCACTAAGACGCAGCGGGCTACTGGGAATGAAAGAGAATAAGAAGACTTTAGAAGGAACCGGAAACACAATCCTAAACAGGAAAGAAGGGATAAACTTCTACTCCTCTTCAAAAGACCGGGGAGGAGTGTGAACAGGACAATAGGCAAACCGATCTACTGTTTGTATAATGAGCTCGATCCTAACTGTGCTCTAATTATGTGGCTATGTACCCGAAAAAAAAAATTGAACTTATATCAATTTACAACAGCTTACATTAAAATCTCATATCTCTTATTTTTTCTCCCTGAATTAAACCTCACGGGCATTAGACTTCTGCTCTGATCAAGAGAACGATCAGAAGCGATAAATTTATAGCTTGATTTTCACTTGCATTGTACTGTCTAAACTTAAATTGTCAGCAATATCCGCCTTTGTTGTATTCTAGGAAACAACAGTCTTTCATTGCAGCCGCACCTGGTCAAGGTTCAATAAACAACTCGACCATGGTATTTATCATTTTTGGAGACTGTGAATAGAATGTTTATTTATTTGTTTATTTATTTATCCATTAATTTATTATAGTCTACCTTTAAAAAAAGCCAGTAATGATACCCGACTTTGCACCGGCCAAGTCCCTTTACGTTGCTCAGTTGAGCGATGCTGCTGTTTGGAAATGTCTGTGTTTTCTTCAGTCGTAAAAGCAAAGTATTGTGCTGCAGTGTGCCTGAATAGTCAAAAGAGTTAAGATTAGTGTTGTCTTTGTTGGAGCAGGTTCGGAACTTCCTGCTCTCAAATTTTTCATTTAATAACAAGTATTTATTTAGTATTCAATTTCGAAAGGAAACAAACACACACATTTTGAGCATTACGTATTTGAATATTAATTTCTTTATTTAAATTTAATTTCTTCATTTTAATTCATTTATTTTGATTTTAAATTAATTATTCCAAATTTTATTTATTTATTTTAATTTATTTAGTATCTGAAAACAAACACAGCAGCGAAATATTAAAGCGAGAAAATTCAGTTTTTCACTCTTTTTTGTTATATACAAAAACACTTTTTAACAGTATTTAATGATATATTTCAACTCAGTAAAGATAAACAAAATAAAATTATTAAATATATTTATTAAATAAAAATCAATAAACTGATTATTTTTGATGATCAGAACTTTAAAAATAAATATTTCAGAAATGTAAATGCAGATCTTTTAGATTTTAAAATATTGTTATTCTGCCATCATAACCTTTACTACTGAACTACGCTTTTCTTTAATTAAAGTCGTTATCACATTCCCACATCCAGAAAAAGAAATAACTTTATTTGAATAACCATACCATTTAAAAAAGCTATCAACAAACATGCGTTTATTTTTAAAGACCACAAAACATCGAACTGGAAAGGAAAAATAAAACATTTAAAAATAAGTATATTTTCTTCTTGTTTATAATTAGTATGCATTTTATTACGATATAGGAGATTAATATGTTTGAGATTAGTAGAAGCAATATTATGTACAATTTGCTTAGAATAGAGATTTCTAAGAAAGCATCTTATTTGTTCATCAACTATATAGTTTGGAAAGCTATTATTAATAAGTGTTTGTTTTATATTCTTTAGTTCACTGTAAAAAATCTGTTTTGTGGATGAATTAGTTTCTGCACGATGTATTATATTTTTTATAATTGCTATTTTGTAGTAATATGGGCATTCGCTCTTGTAGTTAAGTGTACATGAATTTATGCTGGTAGTTTTTTTTTGTGTGGCGAAATAGTAAATTGTGTTTATCAATATGTCAAGGAAAGGAATTTTATTATTAGTATTGAGTTCATACGTGAATTTAAGGACAGAATTATTTTGGAACCGTTTTTGAAGTTGAAGTATTTCATCTGTATTTTTAACTAACTTAAGAATATCATCAACGTATCTTAGGTAAATGGATGTTTTTTTTAATCTGTAAATATCTTATTTTCGAGGTTCGACATGTAGAAATTGCTAAATTAGAGACACCATCACGTTGTATATATATATTATTATTATGATCAAAGAAAGGGACTTCAGTAGTACAAGCTAGTAGTAGTTTCCGTAATATATTAGGATTAATTTTAAGTAGGGTAAAGATGAGTTACTGTATATATTTCTTATAATTATGTCAATAGTTTCACTAACAGGGACTTTGGTAAATAAGTTTTCAACATCAAGTGAAGCTATGATTTCGTTGTTGGGTTTTTCACTTTTTAGGATTTGGATTACTTCTAATGTGGACTTAACACTATATTTCCTAGGAAGGTAGGGAGTAATGAGTTGGTTAATGTATTTTGCTAGCTGATATACAGGAGTTGGAATTTGTGATATGATAGGACGGAGAGGATAGTTACGTTTATGTGTTTTTATAGTGCCGTATATGTAACCAGATCTATTTTAGGGAGTTTTAAAGAGTTTTGTTCAGCGTTATTAGCATTAATGAGTTTATTAAGCTTTGATTTTAGTTGCTTGGTCGGATTCTTGTTGAGTTTTTTAAACTTTATGTGATCATGGAGTATGTGGTCAAGTTTTTTGTTGTAATCCAATTTGTTTAGGATGACGAAAATGTTGGTCTTATCAGCTTTTTTTACAATTATGTCAGAGTGGTTGTGTAGTTGTTGTGCGGCAATTTTCAGTTGTTTACTAAGTATTTTTGAGGAGTTTCTGCTTTTATCATGCCGATCCTTGAATGCCTCGGCCTTAAGTAAGTCTTTAAATTCTGGTGTAGATTCTATTAGTTGTTCATCCTGGAGTTTAACGATGTTTTGGTATAGGGTCTCAATTTCTATTTTTTTAAAAAGTCGATTGTACTTACGGTATATATGGCAGTTAGGTCCAAGGTTAAGTAATTCTTTTTGGTGCTTGGTTAGTTCATAGTTGGAAAGGTTAATGTATTTATCAGTTTTGTTGGGAAGAGTGATATTACCTTTGTATAATGTATATATATATATATATATATATATATATATATATATATATATATATATATATATATATATATATATATTTCATCACCTGTAGCACAACTCAGAATTTGATGAACAACGCAATAAAAAAAAAAACACACACACACACACACACACACTTCGAACAACATAAATACAGTTATAATTCAAATGCAAATATACACATCTAATAAGTAATTTTAAATATAACACAAATATACACACAAATATCATGACATATCCACATATACAAATATATATATATATATCGACATTTACATAGAAATACAAGGGTGTGCAAACAAACATATATTTATATCTATTTACATATCAACATGCTCACTATAGTATTCATACATAAATATAAATGCACGCAGACAGCCATATTGTTGTAACCTAGAGAGGTTTACTGAATGAGGAATAACCAACACGGAGGTTGGAAATGAAATCTTTATAACATCAATAAAATACAATACTCGCCAGCGCCGTGAAGTTGGTGGACTACTTAGACAGTATATTACCCCCACTTACTATAGTGTCCAACGTGTATATATATATATATATATATATATATATATATATATATGTGTGTGTGTGTGTGTGTGTGTGTGTGTGTGTGTGTTTATATACCTCCATACACACACACACACACACCTAAATATATACATATACACATACAAGAAGACATACATAAAATCATATTCATATATATACATATAGATATGCATGTAAATATATAATGGTCTGTTTACAATCAGCACCTGACGATTACGTTGTGCATGCAACTTGTTGTTCTACCGGTATGGGAAAAGAATGTATATTTATTATTAATATAAATTATAGTTCTGTTATTATACATTGATGCGATAATGCTCAAGGAGTTACTAGGAATGGAAGACGCTCACTAGAGCAGAAAGGACATTAAAAGAACAGAATTCAGGAAGACAAAAGGTAGCGATTGACATTGCATTTAAATTACATGGCGGGGAAGCCAGAAATCGGAAGAGAGTTCCACAGGCATACACACACAATGGGTACCAATGCTACGATACCCATTAGTAAGTATATTATTCATAACACGTATACGTAGGTACCTCTATGAGATCTCTAAAAAAGAGCATAGCATGAAGAAAAATACGCTAAACTTGACGAAAACAAAATTTTATCGTCTAAATGTTCATGTTATTATTAAGAGGAAAGATCAAAGTATTTGGGGGGTATTTTTTACATTTTTTAATCTTTCCTAGCACGTCCGAAATTTTCGTTAAAAATTTTTTTTTTTTTGAGTCATCAAAATTGGCAGATAATCAATCATGGCAATCATTTTTTTCCATTTTATAAAAAAAATGAAAATCTGTTTGAAATTCTTTTAAAAATCAATTATCATTTTTTTCAAAACTTATTTTAAGAAAATCAGAAATTATAATGTTTATTTAAAATATTTTGAGCCAAACTTAACTTAGCTTCTGCTCCGAAAAGATGTAGTTTGAAAATAAAACAAAGCAGGTCATAACCTTTCGCGTCACTTGACAGGTGACGAAAGACATTTTCATGACGTTTTGATAGCTTACGTGAGTATAATTCCTTCTACGGAAGGAGAGAAGTGAAGCTATTTAGATTTAAGTGAACAAATTATTTACCTCGTTATTTTTAAGGAAAACTCTCAGCGCTCTAATTTTTTTTTGTACTTAGCTTTCACCTTTACGTTTACGATGCTTTATGGAAAATATATTATGAAGAAATTAAAATAAGACTGTTAAGAGTGAGATTAAATTTCATAAGAATGGTATCTAATTAATTTATAGGTACTTTTCTTATGAAATTTTATCAGAAGTGTACATAAAATACTATAATTTTATGTACATTTATTACATTTTACTGTGTTATTTGTATTTCGATTCATTTTATTATTAATTTTGATATTTCATTTATGGAAAAATGTCATAACTGAGATTAATAAAAAATAAGATCATATAAATTTCATAAGATCATACTGATACTTGTAGGTACCCTTCTCAGTTGAAATTGAAAAATCAAATTAACTTCTCCACACGTGTTTCGCATTAGTAAAGGCCTAAACAGCGGTGAACAATGCTTAACTCAAATAACGCAACTTAACTGTATTCTGGTTGGTCATCCGTACTTTATAATTACAGCCCGATTATAAACACAAAATTACATTTCTTAATTACTGCGGGTCTTCTGATTAGTCAAAACGATACAATTTACAACGCGCTAAAAAAGATCTATCTCATAAGGACATTTACGAAAGCGGATGTGGATTTTAACTAATTTTATAATAACTTAAATGTAAAATTCTATTATAATTAAAGAAATAACAAATAATTGTATTAAAAATTCATTTTTCATCGAAAAAAATTTTGCTTTCAGAAAATATTGTCCATATTCATAAAAACAACTAAAAGCAAATAAAGCATTTGAAATTAAATAATATCTTTGTTTATTGAGTTTTGTATGTTACAATTCAGAGCTGATTTTCAGGTAGGGGTGGGTTTCAATTAAAAAACAAACATGATTTGCATTCCTCAAAGCCTTGTGCTTTTAAGTATTGTATTCACTAAACTGGATTCGATCGAATTTCTAGAGTTTTCATAAAATTATTTATGTGGGGGGTAATAAATATAAAAAAATATTTCTGCTATGACTTTAATAAAAAAACAACATATTTATAATAATTTCCATCATCTATGAATAGTTTCTGAAAATGTCATTAACATTCGACAATGATTTTTATTTTTGCAAGATTTTCCAAATTAATGCATATCATACAAAAAATGTGCTAAAAATTATATATGTTATTTTACTAGTTCCGGTGATACAAAGAGAAAGAAGGTTTTTTAATCAAACTTTAGAATGTTCTAAAAAGAAGGAAATTTTTTTTAAAAATAATTAAAAAAACTTTGATCTTTCCTCTTCATAATAACGTAAACATTTAGACGATAAAATTTTGTTTTCGTCAAGTTTCGTCAAGTTTTGCGTCTTTTTGATCATGCTATGCTCTTTTTTTTAGCGATCTCATGGAGTTACCTACATATACGCGCATGCATATATGTGAATGAAAGAAAGAGAGATAGAAAGAGAGAGAGAGAGGAAATCTCTCTCTCACACTACTCTCTCTCTCTTTTTTATATATATATATATATATATATATATATAAAAAGAGAGAGAGAGAGAGAGAGAGAGAGGTTGTGTGTGTGCGTGCGTGCGTTTGTCTGTCTGTCTTTCTATTTGTGTTTGTATGTGGGCGAGTTGTGTATGTGCAAGAGGGAAGCTACCTATTCATCGAAAATTTTAAATTCTCTATTATAAACAGTTAGATGGTATACTAAAAATAGGTTTTTATCATGTATCCATGCGTAAATAATCTTATCATTTTTACAGGTATTAAGCTAATATATACATAAATACTTTTTGTATATACCCGCATAATAACTTACATAAAATCTTATCCATATTAGACAGAATGATACAATGAGTTCAACAGGGTATAAAGAATAAGCAAAAAGAATAACACCGGACCAACACCATGAGAACAGCATTTATTTTTCGTTAAGTCACGCTATTGTAAGTAGATAACCAATTTCTTAGAAAAAATTAGCTAGCTCGAAAAAAAAAATAGGTCAGAATAGAAATTTGCTAAACATCAGTTGCAAGAAGACATAATATATCGTCGCCAACAAAACTAAATACCCAAACATGCAAATGACAAAGGTATCAAAATAAAGTAAGTGCAAAAATTTTAATCTCTGGGAAACGTTTTAACAGAGGAAAGTGTGACACCGAAATCCAAAGGCGTATTGGGATAGCAAAAGATGCTTTCCAAAAGCTAAGCAGTGTATTAAAAAACAGGAAAATTTCGTTAGATGCAAAGAAAAGAGTACTGATCTCTTACGTGATATCAGTCTATTATATGACAGTGCATGCTGGACAATCTACTCACAGAAAAAAAAATTACTAAGAGCTACAAAGTGTAGGAAATTGTGGAGAGTCATGATCGCCAACGTCCTGAAGGAACATGGAAAATAGAAAAATAATATACTTGTATTATAGATCTTTCAATCTCAGATGCAAGGTGGGAATATTGTCTAAATGTTTAAAACGTCGGTTGGTGCAATGCTAAATATCAACAGAATATCGATTTATTCTATCAATGATAGTGAAAGAGACAAGGTGGCATATTCGTGTTTCTATTTCGATGTAACACATTAACGTAACAATAAATTTTCATCTTTCATCTTAATTTTTGTCTCTTTTCCTTCCATTTACACAGACCGTCTATTCTATTATTAACAGATTGTTATGTGTTATTGACTTTTGACGAACATCATTTCTTTCATCTTAATTTTAGTTAGTTTTCTTCTTTTTTGTTTTCTGAGAGGCGTGCTTTCTCTCAGTATTAAGTGTCCTTTTTATTTCATAGGTTAGGCTACTTTTCCTTATTATTTGTGACAGACCTGTTTTCTCCCATTATTAGGCGTCTTTATTTCTTAGCTAAGTTTTAATGAAAATGGAAACAAAAAGAACACATATACTTAACATCGGGAAGAGTCAGGAGAAATTTTTAATGAGGGAAGGGGACTTGGAAAATTTGATACTGACAAGTCAGATTGGAGACTTTTGTCAGAGGAAAGCAACGACAAAACCTACCTGGCAAGATTGAGTGAATGGTTTTGGGAGATATAGCAAAAAGACAAAATTTTATTAAGAACTACAAAGCTCTGGAAATTGTGGAGTGCCATGATCGCCAACGCCCTGAAAGGGCACGTACATAGAAGTAGAAATCTAATTGTTCTTTATTATTTCTGACAGACCTGCGTTCTTCTGGCATTAAATGTATTTTTATTTCTTAGCTTTGTCTAGCTGTTAGCCACTATGGTGGGAACCTCGAGATACAGAGAAGCTTACAAGTAATAGATTTAAAAAAAATCCTAACGTGTATAGCTGCACAATAGTCTTATCACTTTTCTATCTTAAGATGAGCTAAGTGTGGTACAAGGCCAAAAGTATAGGTATCTGTCTTTCCAGATCATTGCCTGATTCCATTTCATTGATTTTGTTCATTGAAAGATAACCAGGTATACTTAAAAAAATGAACATGAAATATTTTATGCTAATAAACCTTCCCTTAGTACCGTGGAGTATATCAACACCGGACGAAATATTTTCGGCAGACAATAAGGCGGAGTGTCAAAAGCACGTTGTTCCCCATGACACCGCTCTTATTTTAACTATTCTCACTCCTCGGTAATGTTTATTGTTTTTAAAAGCGATTATCAGAATTGTAATAAAAACTAAACATATGATAAAAGTGAATATATATATATATATATATATATATATATATATATATATATATTGTTCTTGAGAATTTACATCATAAATATTAAAGACTATTTACTAGATTGGTCATTTACAAGAATAATATTATATTTATAACATTCTAAACAGTAATACAATTAAAACTAATGCAATGCAATATTTATCATTTACCAAAATTATAAAGAAATAAATATGAAAACAATTTTTTATTTATAAATATTTACAAGATTATTAAAATATTATATAAAAGAATCACCTAAGAGAATCCTTATTTAACAGTTATAAAGTTCGAATCAATTGGCAATTAGTCGATGCTTTGCCACCATTCCAATAAAAAATTTAATAAATAGTGTAAATAAACAATCTAATAAATAAATAATGTTTATTATTTTTGTTGTCAGTTCTCAAGAACAAAAAAAAAACTGTATAAATTCCCTTTCATATGTTTAGGTCTTATTACAATTCTAATAATCGCTTTTAAAAGAATAAACATTGCCGAAGGGTGAAGGTAGTGAAAAGGTGGAGTCCTAGGAAAAAACGAAATTTTGACACTCCGTCTTATTGAGGGGACGAAGTTCCATGTTTACCCTTTATATTTAGCAAAACGTATTTTCATGAGTCAAGTAACTTTCTGAATACCTCTGTCAAGTAACTATCAGGAGTTCCTAGTATTAGTCATAATATTTATTGAATTACAAACTGTTTTATTTGAATACTGAAAATAAAATGAAACCTATTTTTGCATATTTTGACATTTGATATTGATTTTAAACTCCACTTTTCAAAATAAAACATTTAAAAAAAATTTTTATCCTGCCTATAAAAAGCAGAAAGTCACTCAAGACAATATATAACAGGAAAATTAATAAATAAATGATATATATAGTACAGTTCAAAAGTTTGAAGCCACCTCCAGAATCAGCATGGGATGGACTTGACACAAAAATGAAAGAAAAAAATGAAAAAGCGCACTTAGGAACATTGAAAAAAGAATGGAATCAATTATCAAACTTATACTTTGAGAAAATTTCGCAACGAATGCCAAAATTTTGTGCCGGAGTAATCAAAACTAAAAGAGGATATTTTGACGAGAGCAAAACTTAATCCTAAAATGTTTTTTTTTCTTTTTATCATCATAAAATTTCTAATAAAAAAGCATATCAAACTTTTTTTGTAAACATGTATAATAATTTTATCTTACTTAAAGTACAAACAACTACTTTTGAGGCCAATTTAAAAAATTACAAGGGGTTTCCTCAAACATTTGAGCAGTAGTGTATATTTTACGGGGTGTTTGAAAAATCCATTGTATTAATATTGATATTGCCTCGTCAGTATTAGTATAGGGTTGAACCTAGCTTAGTATAAACCCAGACGCCGAAAAATATAAGTACGAAGATTGTGTTGCTCCATTGATCTGGTAGGTAGGGCTTGAATTGAAACGCTCCAAGGACACACGGCCCAGAGGATAAAGGCATTGCTTAAATCTAGTGACTAGATCCAAAGAGTTGTGAGTTCAATACCAGGCTACAACAGTGGTGAAACAAAACTTGGAGAGTTAAGTTAAAGGGAAATAACTAAGACATCCAGAAGAGGCGTGGCACGTGGAACTAGAACACTCTACCCCTGTGGACGAAATAAAAGGTTCGGTTCGAAATTACAATCAGCTGAAGAAGGCCGGAACGTACAATGGCCGAAACGTTGTGAATATAGCAATGAAGATGGGGATAACAGTCCGAATAATGTAAATAATGTAAGTATTTATGACTCAGCTTAAAAGTTGTTACTATCTGAATAGGTTTTAGGTAAATTCAAAATATTAATGTTAATGTTTTTTCTCTCACACCTTCCGACCTGTAGCTTAGTTACAATACCGCATCTCAGAAATATAGACATGTATAAATAATTAACTGTTAATTATTTATTTAATGTCTCCCATCACCTGATGTCTTCGTATAAGAAAACTGGAAAATTACTTCTGATAAAACAATCGTTATTTAAAAAAAAAGAATACAAAAAACAGAAAAAAATGTAAAAAAACAATAGAAAATTAATAAGAAAAGAGAAAACTGTTTTCTAGCTTATAATATTCAGAAAAATATAAAAAAATAACAACAAAAAACAAACAATAGTAAATTAATATACATTCTTTGTTAATTGTCACTTCTGACTCCTTGGTCGACTAATTTTGACTTTGTTTTGGCATATAACCAACTTCTTACCATAAAATATGAGAAATTTCTTGCAAGTCTGGATTCCTTATTGGCTCCGCATTCAAACACTTAACGTCAATGATGTCGTTTAATTATAATAACTGCAAATCATTTAAACGGGAAAGGATATTTTCAACAATGAGAGACAGAAAACTGTCTTGTTCTGCAACGTTGGTGACATTCATTATTTAGGAATGATTCAGCCGAAAAAAAAAAGAGAACGTGAAAAAAGAAAATAAGAGATACAAAAATCGTGACTTTAGATTTATGCAAGCATGTAACCGCATTCATTAGAACGAGTGCTTGCTTATCTAAGTTCTTTCTCGGGCACGTACACATCTGCAAGATCGTCTCACAGTGTTATATAGGAAAAAGTGTCGCTGTCGACACTTGAGTTTGAACATAGATCGCCAGTGAGCAAACACAGGCGGTCCCATTATTGAATTAAGTAGACCACGTGACCATAGAGGAAACGCATAAGTAGGAAGTCGCGTGACGTCTAAATGATCATTATTTCTATTTTATCCTCTATTACTATACGGACCGCTATTCTCTACTCTATCCACTATACTATTTCTCTATTCGGATCACTATACGGATTATTATTTGAACGAATATTATCGAACAAAGTACTATTAGTGCGAGTGATATTCGAAGGCGTCTGACACCAGTATTGTTCAACGGCGTAATCGGCGGTTACAATGTCTCTACTACAAGAGAAATTACGAAAGTGACAACGAGTATTCGTTGACATCACATAAGTGGCAACGGATGTCCGTTGAGTCACAAAACGCAGCCACTAATCTGTTTGTTTCTATCTGAGTATTAATGAACATATTATAGGCTGCGCTAGGAGTACTTTTGAACCGCAATCTGCGACAAAACAAAAATATTAGCCTAAGAACTCATGTCATATTCTTAAATTGCCTCATCAGATTTAGACTTTAATTTCGATCTCTTGCATGACGTCCAACTCGTTCAGAAATGTCTAAATTATCAGCTATTTTTCTCAATTCAATAATTAAAAATGGCTTCAAGCGAATGAATCATTTAAGTCTTAAAAAAGGCTATCCTTCATTAGGTTTCATTGACTGGGGCGACATAATCGTAATCAAAGACCAAGTAAGAGAAACTACTTCAAGAACAAGTAACAGAAAGGACGTCAACATCTTGAAAATAATCAAGACATTGATTATTTTTCAAGATGTTGACTTTCCACATTACTTTAAACAAAAGGTTAAGAAGGAAATCTCCATTAACAATAGAAAGAGCGATAACACGTAGTGGACTTGAGAAACTTATTTTCCTGAAAAACGGTTTTAAGAGAAAGATGCTTACAAATTTCAAACGACAATAATATTCGTCGTCGGCACCCACTCGCATCCGAGTATTGGGAGAGTCATACACCCTCTTTATTTCCTTTTCCCCTTCTGGTCGCGGTGACGGAGACGGTTGTAAAGGTCTAGCTTACTCCTGAAGAGTCCAGAGCAGGAGTCAGAGAAGTGGACGCGGCTTGGCGAGTTGAGCCCTCCTGAGAATTTGCTGAAGGGTGGTAGAAAGCGAAGTGAATTTGATTTTGGTGGGCACCTTTGCGCGATGGAAAAGCCCATAAACTTGGCCAGAAGCGCCACCATTGTGATTCACTGAAAGTAACATTAACTGTTCAATCAAAGACTGCTGAATGTTTCCTGCATGAAAACGGTTATTTTCACCATTATGCTTAACATTTAGACACTACGTAAATAATGACAACACTGTTACGGCGAGTTAAAAACATTTTCTGGAGACATCCTACCAGGGATATGATATATGGCGATTTATTTATTTCCTTCCTCGTAAAAGCTAGGAGAATCCGGTTTGCATGTCCCTGTCATAGATCAGAGAATAAGGCTAGTTCATCACTCATTCTCTTGGAACCCCAACCCCATGGCAAGAGAACTTCACCTCCTCTGATGTCACTGGGAGGGACACAGGGACTAGGAGGGAGGAATTAGTGGCAGATATGCAAGATTCCGATTACGTATGCAGAGTTGTTTGCATTTTACTCTGTGTAGGCGCCATCCGTTTCCTGATCGAGTATTAATGGCGACCGGCCCAGTGGTCTTTACTACTCGTTCGCATACCACTCAGCAAATGCTAACGTCTGCCGATCGTCGGATTCAAGTATGTGATGTGTATGTTTATTATTGTATATGTACAATAAACATAACAAGCCTAATCTCTGTCCTTAGTCGCAATCACTGTCCCATTTATCCTTTCATTTAAACTCTACATTTGCACATCACCCGTACTGTAGTCACCATGAACCAGAAATTCTCTACGAAATCTTAACTCATTTCATATGTAGAATTCTTGTGGAAGGGATGATAACTAAAAGTTTGAAAAAAATCGTCAATGAATATTTGCAATGTCGAAATATATTTACAAGAAACAAAAGAAAATTTTATTTGTATTAGAAACAATGTGAAGTAATGAACAGCGGCTCGGTTTGAGGAATCGGAAAGCAGCGTTCGAATTTCAGTCAAATCCATTACATTCATTTACGTGCTAATACCCTTGGGAAAAGTATGAAGCCTCTTCTCCCCCCACCCACAGCTATGGGTAAATAGCAGGACAGAGCGGGTTCTATAGCCTTGGATGGCAACTAGTCTACCACAGAAAGAAATGGCAACCTACTGCGGGAAAAAAACTCTGCCTCGTCAGACATGTATCGCCTAAGCGTGTATCACGCATGTCCAGCACATCTGGGTTTGTTTCAACGGTATTCCGCAATGGCGTCATTCACTCTGGCTCTTTGCCTGATACTTTCGTTCCGGGCGTGATCTCTCAGTGAGATTTCTAGCATCAATCTTTTCTAGGCCTCTACACCGTAATTAGTTGCTGCACTTCCTTCTTCGTTGTGACTCAGACACATTTTAAATTGCTTTAATAATTAGATCTTGCATAGCTTGACAGCACCTAAAATATATTATTTTCTGAAATTTGAAACGCTAAATACTCTAAATTCCTCAAATAGCAAACATAAAAAGCAATTATTTATCAAGACTTACATCCATCAAAAACATATTAGGAGAGCACAACTTCTATATTAACAAGTGTTAGTAGACAAAACTGAAATACTATTTTCCTCTTATTGCTAAGAAAAACTTGAAATACTTGAAACTATTCTTAAACAATAGAAACAAGTCACATTAAATATCATGAGGAGTAGAGATTTTATAAAGTCTGTGAAAAAATTAATATATACGTCTCTAAGCGGTGTAAAGTTATATGAACCTACTGGATTAATACTACAGAAAAATATTAGGTTGGTGCAAAAATAATGTCGTTTTTTGACTGAAGTTGAACGTCAACAAACGACATTATTTTTGCACCAACCTAATAGATGTACGTTATAGATATAATATGTTTAACAGACGTTATATATACTTAAATTAATACTAATTTTCCAAAATCTAACTGAATAACCAAGCATCCCATTTTGGATGGGATTCATTTTTGATCGGCCGAAGAACTTATCAACCCTCTCGTATATATATATATATATATATATATATATATATATATATATATATATATATATATATATATATATATATATATATATATATATATATATATATTGTATATAAAATGGGATAACGATATATATATATATTTCGTATATCAATAACAATTTTAAGGGAAAGTATTTATGACAAAGTGAAAAATGTTTTCGTGTGACGTGTTTCGTTCTTAGACTAAGTTTATGTTTACCTTGATGCGAAACGCATCACGCGAAAACTTTTTCCACTTGGTCATACTTTTCCCCCTAAAATATATATATTAGAAAAATCGATAACACCTATATAGGCAGACATTTGAATCAGTACCTATATATATGTATAAGATAAGAGGTTTAGGTTTTGAAAAATATTCCGTTGTTTCTACCAACGGCTGTTGATTTTCTTTAATATATATATATATATATATATATATATATATATATATATATATATTTATTTATTATAATTTTATCATATAGACAAAACCATTTTACTCACAACAAAGATGCTTTGTTTCCTCTGACAAAAATCCAGATGGGTGGAAATGAAATACAGTGTAACCCGGATATAAGAGAGTAATCGGGACCGGAGAAGAAGTGTCTTATATCCGGGTTTTCTTATATCATGGTTTCTCTTATATCCGGGTTTGGTCTATTTTGTTTAGGTAAGTATGGCTCTAATTTGGGATCAGAGAAAATCTCTCTTATATCTGGGTCTCTTATATCCAGGTTACACTGTATTTAGATGCAAAAGTCTTCCAAGGACAAAATTTGTCTTATAGCTTAGAACAGGTTCAACTGGCTTTTAGTATAGTCGAACACTTAGCACTAAGCACCTACCTTCTATATCAAGCAAATATAAATACATTTTTTTTATTGATACCAGCCAATATTTTTATTCTACTCTAAAATCCAGGCTTTCCCCAAGTCTGCCAGACATAGAAAGTAATACGTTTTACCCAATAGCTCTGACCCATGATGTGTTTGTAGGAGTACGATTCAATGTCGAGTTAACCATCTCATAATCTGGCTCCCTCTATAAGCCAAAACGCCTAGTTTTCCCTAATATTTTACTTGTAGCTGTAGGGAAAAATGGATCCATGCCTTTTTTAAGAGCAACAGTGTAAACCTTAGAACTGGAATTCTAAGAATTTCAACTCGGCTTGTTGATTCAAATGTCTGCCTAAATAACCGCTACACACACACGCGCGCGCGTGCGCACATATTTGGGGTGATAGAATTGCTGTGTAAACCTTAATTTCATTTGTTGGAATTATTGAGACGAGGAATTAGCCTTATTAAATGTCTTTCTATTCAGACCCGCATGCTCATCTTGAAGAAAGCTGGATGGTACAACGACCGAATTGTTGTGTGTATAACATTAAAGACGGACCTGTTAATCTGAATAGAAAGGGACATGAAAATTAATTTCATGGCCAACTTAAGAAGCACTCATTGAAAAATACAACCTACCGACACATAGACCCACAAATGATCTACGTATTTTGCAAAAAAAATCATAAAGCCTTCTTTAATGTGCCGTGTCTTTTCCATCCTTTGTAGCTATAAGAATCTTTTTTCTCTTTGCTATTTTTCTAACTTATTATTTTGTCATTCATCTACACAGGCTCGTTAGGTAAGTGGTTACTCAGTCGTTCCCCTCAACCTCTCTTGACTTCAGTATATCCTTTGAGTGTTGCAGTGCTCTAAGTATAAATGTTTATTTTCGTTAGAACTTCCTTGTTGCTTACATGGCACGGCCTCAAGATACTCAGAATCTTTCTGTAGAACAAGATCTCTGTTACCTGATGTCTCCTCTACATCTGTTAGGTAATAATCCATTCACTGCCATAATTGATATGTATTCTCGTTGTCTTTAATGATACTTTTCAAGTTCCTTGATACTTTGTTTAGCTTTTAGAAAGCATCTTTCGCATTTCCAATGCACGTTCGGATTTCGGTGTCACATTTTCTGGCATCTGTTAAAACACAATTCGTAGCTAACATCGTGAACCATTCCTCTTGCTTAGTATCAGAATGCCTTTTTATAATTAATAGTTCGTCTATTATTCTCGTTTTCTTTTACTATATTGTGTAGGAGTTCTTGCCGGTTTTTTTTTTACCTGCCATCAACACGGTGTCATCTGTGTATCTTAAGCAAGCTAAAAATAAATCGACTGACAGCAAGGACAAATATCAATAATTTTGTTTTGTTCAAGGAGGATACAATATTCTATTTTGATGTTGTTTCTTGCTTTCTCCGCGATTGCGTTTGACGGACCATAGTTAATATAACATTTCATGAACCTCAGCTTCCCATCAAACAACTCATTAATCCGGAAAATTAATTGCAACTCAACGTGAAACAGGAATTGCATGAAGTTATATTCCCAAAGGAAGAATCACTTGACGAACGAGTTATTTTTTAGCAATAATACATCAAAGAATATACATACATACATACATACATACATACATACATACATATACATATATATATATATATATATATATATATATATATATATATATATATGCGTGCCTGCATACGTGAATAAATATATAAATGATTCGACATTGCTGCACGTACAAACATTAGTGTAGTCTTCTTTTTGTCATGTGATACTTCTTGTAGTAACGCACTCGACAGATTGCAATTTACTTACAATATTCGTTGAGCAACGGTTCCAGAAGTATAGTTCATTTCTACTTCGTCCTAACAGCTTCATATGCTCTTCTTCAATGTAGTGAGCTGAGCTGGTCTTACTAGAGTTCAACCGAGAAGAAAATTATAACCACCACTTCTGGTTTATAATGAAAGTTACCGTAGCAGGAATGAACCCGTTCAAAGTAGTAGACTGCTGTCTGTATGACAGTTGTATATTTGGCTGCGTGAGGGTGAGTACTTATACATATATATGGGGATATGCGATCATTTACTTATGTGGATAGGCTGTATCAGTATTGAGTGTAAAATATGATAAAGCTTAGATGCATCACCATAGGTGTAAATTTGAACAAGCCATGTTTTCAGAATCACCGAGAAAATATTTTCCAATTTGATCTCAACTTGATAATTATATTCTTCTGCAAACAACGACACTTTAGCAGTGTTTGTTGTCGTTTTTGTTCGGAGGAAAAATCTGACAAAACTCTGCATTATTAAAAGTATTCCCGTTACACACACACACACACACACACACACGCACACACACACACACACACACATATGTACAGATATGAGCACAATCACTGTTTCATAGCTACCTCTTCAAGTGTAAGGTCAATCATTAGACACATACAACAAACTCATTCAGCAGCCCTCTACCTTGAGTTACTCTTGAGCCTTGTCTTGGGCGAACAGCAATAAAAGCATACACAACTATACATGAACGCACACAAACACACTCTCACGGATGCACACACACTCACACGCGCACCCGCATACACACTCTCACACCACGAACGTCCACATACGCGCACGCCCATATACACATTCACACACATGTACACCAACGCAGAGTCACAATAAGCACGTGCACACACACGCCCACCTTGTCACACAGACACGTAACGACATCCACGCGCATTTGCAAATGTATGTACACACCAACACATATACATATATACACTCGTGCACACACATGTTCACACACATGTTCACACGCGTGTAAACATACATACACGTGTGTGCACACAAGTGATCGTACTAACCTTTCCGTTAACACATCTTCAATGTGGCTAATACTTCTTTTTTACTAACACGGTAAGATTTCTTTCAAATTTACCTTACTACCTACGGTCTTTATGAAAATTTAATTAATATAAACAATTCTATGTATATGTTATTTCGTAACATCTACTTTATACATTTAATAACTTTACCTCTTTACCACTTGAAACAAACACACAAAAAGAAGATACGTGTATACGTAGGTAGTAAATAGGATCCATCTAATTTAGTTACGTTAAAATGTTATCTCCCGTTGGTGCGAAATCCCTTGCCTTTGTTATCTATGAATTGACATGCGTTCTTGGGAAAGAGAGTTTTGTGGTTTCTCATTGACGATTTTTGGAATTCCGAATTGTACTTGTTCTAGATTGGTTGCCAACCAAGGCTGGAGATTCCAGTCTGGTCTGCAATTTAACCCATAGCTGGGACGAGGAGAAATGGATTCATATATTTCCTCAGGGTATTTGTGCGAACGTGAGCGCAACACCATTGGTCGGAATTTGAACTCGGTAACAGGTTCCACTTTCCGCGTCGTTGACTGCTAACGTTATCATTAGCATAGATAACGAGTTGAGAAGTGATCAAAGATGTCTTGAACGGCCAATCTGTTCCTTATTTTATTAACGATGTGATCAGTTCTCGACTCGTTATCTATGCCAACGTGTCGTTAGCATAGACTATTTACTCCTGTCTCAATAGCAAAATTGATAGATTCTGATGCTGCTCTCCTGAAGGTTAGCATCATCCGTACTGATTAAATTCAAAGAGGGTTCTTTAAGATGATTAATGGAAAACAGTTTCATTTTAGAAGCGTTAAAATTAACGAGTCACTTGTTGCGCCAGTTAACAACAGATTGTAAATTTCAAAAGCAGCGGATCTCGAAAATGACCTACTATCTATTCATAGCATACGTGTATATATATATATATATATATATATATATATATATATATATATATATATATATATATATATATATATATGCATACGTATATATATATATGCTTTTAGCATTCTGTTGCGGTTTCTTCTAGACTCGATGAATTACTTAATTATGATTATCTCAAATCCTCCTAATAATTTCCATCATATATATATGCACGACTCTTCAACAGAATTGAGTCACTGTCAGTCACTGTGTGTTTATCCGAATCTAAAAATAAACACGCTAAAATTCACCTTCATCCCGTACCGTACGCTGAGGGCTTAGTGGGAGAAGTTCGGACTGACGCAAATTCAGTCGGGTTTCGATCCTACCTAGAGGCAACTGGACGTCTAGGCACACTGATGAGCTGCGAAACAGTCTGTCTGTGGATGACAAAAAAATATATATATATATTGTGTGTATTTAGGCAGCATTTTTTCATTCATACATGTTTCATTAAATAATATAGATAAGTAATGATAATGTTATTAAGCTGATCAGACGATATGAAAAGAACTTACATAAAATATATCGACAACACTTATCTATATTATTTAATGAAACATGTATATATATATATATATATATATATATATATATATATATATATATATATATATATATATATATATATAAATAAAATGTATGCATGTATATATACATTAATTTACCAAGTACCAATAATTCTTACAGCGCCTCCATGAACATAAAAAGCATATATTTTTCTGTTTTTTTTTGACTCGGATAAAAATCATGATTTGACTCGAAAGAATCTTAAAAAAATACAAAAAAATGATAAGATTAAAAAAAAAGAGCGTCACAGAAACCCTCACGTCGTCCGCATTTTCGCTCTTTCCCTTTCCAGAAGGACAATAAGATTTTTGTCATAAATTAAGGCCTGAGTGGTTCATCTATATACATTAGTTAATGTATATAGTTATAATTAGTTAATTGAAACTATAATAATCAAACCAATAATACTAAAATAATCAACATAATCAGCACACAGCTAAAAATATTTTTGTTTAACATTATCTCCGCTTAGATGGATAGATCTGAACAGAGATAGATAGATAGATAGATAGATATTTGCTATTTTTTGTGTGGACCCCCAATAATGTTACATGGACAACCAGGGTCCATATAGGCTCCTGTTAAAAAACACTGTTTTAACCAATAGCGTTTCGACAGAGCTTAGGGAATCTTAGATTCATAACTTACTCAATAACAATTGTATTCAGCGCAGAGATAATTTGATTTATGTCTTATCCAATAGGAATGAGACATGATACAGGGAGAGTTGACTTTATGCCATGCACAATAACGACTGACAAAAGCACAGGAAAAAATGGATTCATGCCTTCCTAAAAGCAACTGCATACATTATGATGATGGGTGGATTTATGTCTTTCTCAGTAGGGATTAAACCCAGTCAGATTGTATTAGATTTACCCCTCACTGAATAGGGATTAAACACAGCGTAGGAAGGGTTGGATTTATGCCTTATGCAATAGTAAGAGTGAAATCAATGAAGAGAGAATTTATTTTATGCTGTAACCATTAGAGATTAAACAATACGAAAGTAATTTGGATTTATGCAATGGCGGTTAGACACTGTAGGGTAATTCTTATTTGAGTGAAAACCTAAAATAGCATAAGAACTTCCAACTAGAATTTGGATTTTGTCCTTGAATTCCACTTTCGATACTAATAACCATTATGCCATCTTATGCTAAAACTGTACATCCTGAAATGATTGTGTTCTTAGTTTTAATTGTTTTTCGTTTGCCTTGCAATCATCTGGGAGATAATTCTATTTTTCCTAAGAAATATCACGGATAGCAACGTCAATCTGTGACAAAATTTCGAATTATTTACCTTGTATATTAAGTTAGATAAACAGTTAGTCAATTGCTTATATCGTCTGGGCAAGAAAAATGTAATTAAAAAGTGTTCGTGATAAGTGAATATAAGAAATATTCCTTAGATTTCATGGAATTGTTCAGTTACAAAAGTTTATCAACACTATACACAATAATATTGAATTTTTACGATCACCTCTAGTATCCTAGTATCTAGTTTTATCATGTGTAAACTTTCAAATATTTTTTACAAACAAATATTTTCGACACATTAATGCCAGCCTTATATACATGAAGGTGAAGTCAAATAATATATTATGCATTTCTTTTTTGTATGATTGTAGATGTTAAAGATTATAGGAAATTATGAAAGACAGTTTTGTGTCGAAACTACCTACAGTTAATTGTACAAAAGATGCGATAAATCGTTAATTAAAACTTTTCTTCCTCATTTGAAACATTTTTTTCCACTTTGATGTTATAGCAACGACAGTCATTGGTCAGAATATTTTTATTTTATTTCAAGTGCAACATTCTTTCGCTTATGTCATGTTTATGAAAGCGTAAAATGTCCAAACATATTCAAATGGATTTGTAAACATAAAATCAAGAAGGTCAACGTGGATGTGATATTTTAAGCAGGATTTTTCCACTCAATTATCTATGCATATATATATATATATATATATCTTCAAAAGATAAAACGCTGACTGGAACATTACCGCGGTTTCGACCGCCAATGTGTCGTCAGGTGGATACCTCAACGAATTAATCAGAGACAAGTAATAGAGGGAAAAGGAGTGGAAAAATGAAGGGGGGATTCTTTTTACAACTTCTTCCGGGTTCGTATAGCCCCAAAGTTAACTTCCTGATTACCTCCCCTTCAACAGCTCAGCTCCAGCTTTGCGTGTCGCAATAGCCAGCTTCTCTTTCTGACGCAGCCTACATGAGTTGCCATTCACTTTACTAGCTTTAAATTCCGTAAAATGCTCCACTTGATGCGTGGGCTTCCTTTATTTTTTTTCTCTAAAGCTCCAATAGTATTTGCTAGCTTCGTATTGAACTTAAGTTCTAGTATTCTAAATAACGAGGTATGGTTATACCACCTGTTTTTAAATTGGCCCTCAGTGCAACCAATGTAGTTTTTGTACTGCCACTGTCATTTTCTACCTCGGCACAATATACTACAATCTTTTAATAATATTGCCTAGGTTGCTAGTGTAACTGTAGCTCAAGTTGCCTGTATTACGTTTAAATAACTTATATATATATATATATATATATATATATATATATATATATATATATATATATATATATATATAACAAACACTTTCTGATTTTTAGCCGTCGGATCTGATAAGGTAACTTAATTTAATTTCCTTACGCACAGTTTTGTCTTTCATTCCGGCATGAAGAAGCCGGGCCCAGCGGATCTCTCTCTCTCTCTCCCTCTCCCCCTCTCTCTCTCTCTCTCTCTCTCACACACACACACACATTCGTATATGTTATATTAATCCTGTATACCGCTCTGTGGCGTATAGGGCTACACACTTATCATTTTAGGTGTTGCTGATGTTGTTCCCATAACAAGTAGGTTTGAAGTTTCCTGTTTCAATTAACAGTTGTCGTTCCCTTGACCGATTGCCAACCAAAGTTTGATGGCCCAGTTTATTCTACTGGGAGAGGGGCGAGAATAGGGGTAATTCATAACTTTCCCACGAGGATTTGTTTGAAAATGAACGCCTCAACTGGAATTTGAACTCGTTATCCACCCCTACTTTATGTGCAAATGGTCGTTACGCTCCGCCTACCGTAGAACCTGAATAGATGTTAATATATACTTACGGGATTTCATGTCGTCTCGATCAAAACTCAAATCGTAGGGTCGCTACAAAACTACATTACTATCACTACATGGTAGATGTCAATTTACTAAAGTCAACTTCGACTGGTACAAGAACTCGACATGTCTTAGGAGACGAGCATGCTAAATGACACTCTACTGTAAGCGCTCTTAGATATATTTGATAGCGAAACTTCAGGATATAGGCGACCATGGCAACTTTCTATCTTGTGGGGCTCTTAACAGTTTTTGCTAAGAGCTATACTTAACCTCCGCTCCGCCATCGGTTCGCGCAGGCTCGTCAGGTAAGTGGTCCGCTACCTACTCCTGTCCTCAATATGCACCTTGAGGGTTAAGTTTTCCAAGGCCTACTTCCGTAGTGTGTTAGCTGTCTTTTCCTGATTTTGAGTATGTGCTCTTTCTGTTGCTATTTGTTTTCAGACTACCTTGATGCTTACTCACTCCGTCCATGGAATTTTCAATTTCCTTCTATAGAATCACATTTCTGCTGCCTCTAGTTTTTTTTCTCTCGTCCGTGGGGTGATTGTCCAACATTCACTGGCATATAAGCTATATATCCCACAACAATCCAACGCACTTTTCTTCGTTTTTAACAAAGTTTTTCCGTTTCTCAGCACCTTCATTAGCTTTTGGAATGTTTCTTTCGCTAGTCCAGTCCTAGTTCGGATCTCGATGTCGCATTTTCCACCTTCTTTTAAAACGCTTCCCAGATATTTGAACTTCTGCACTTGCTTGATCTTTATATCTCCGGTTAGTAACACGCATCTTGTTTTTTTTCTCTTGCTGATAACCAGATTTTCTATTTCTTGCAGTTGATATTTAGTCCTTTGTTCTAGCTTTCTTCTATTACCTAGCGTCATCTGCGTATCTTATATTGTTCAGATTACGCCCACCGATCATCATAGTAGCTTCTCCAGTTCCCTTAGGATAAGCATTGCTGTAGAAAGTGAATAAATCTAGAGACCTACTCAGTTTAACTTTCATCTGTATGAGGGCAATTTTCTCCCAGTATAAGCTCTGGGTTATTCTAACATCTTTACAGAATAGATCTTGTTTTCCCAGAAATTAAAATATGTCAACTTCCATATATACGCACTAATAAGCACATACACAAAACGAAAGCTATTCTAAAGGGCAATTACAGGCCATTCTGAAGCGTAGGAGGTTCGGTTTTCACGGTATTTAGCGGCCTCTCTTTTGATTTTGATTTTTAATCAATTCACCCCAAGCAAAGCGGGAATGCTACTAGTAGGCGGCGGGGGGGGGGGGGGCAGGGAGTGAAAGTGAAATGTACATTGAGGAAAGGACTGAAGACGATTGACGTTGCATTTAAATTTTTGAAGATTGTAATTATCAGGGAAGTAAGGAAATGAAAGAGTTCTACAGGTGGGGGTGCGAGAAACGAAACTGTTGGAGTAGAAGTGGCGGTTGCATCTAGCTATTTCAACAGTAAAAGAGTGGAACCTAGATGACAATCTAGTAGCACGCTTAAATTCATGTAGTCGGAGCATCAGGTAAAAAATTTTTTTTTACAGTTTTCATGAACAGTTGTCATGAAAATATTTATAGAAAACACAGAGGGAAGCCACATTACGTCTGTGAGAAAGTGACTGAAGTCGCGAAGCCTCGTCAGCATCGACCCTTCTTTGAATTTTGTCAAGAATCTCGAGATGTACAGCAGGAGCACCAGACCAGATGTGACAAGAGTATTCAATGCACGGACGATTTGTAAATGTGCAAGATAGATTCTGACAAGAAAAATTGGTAAATAATTTTGGCACATCGCTGTTGAGAAATGGTTAACGTGCCCGTCAGGTTGACTATTACTACTGAGAAGTGAGATTGATTCTCACCGATAGACTCATTCTTGCGGCTTTGTGCCAAATCTAAGCTAACCACTTTTGATAATTTAAATATTATATCTATCTGTCTTAGAAAGAGGATCTATCTATCTATCTTTCTTAAAAATAAGAGTCAACATAAGCTGGTCTCAGAGACATTTACTCGTGAGTTCGAATCTAACTTGTTGGCCTACTATTGTCACTTTACTAGTTTATTAATTCCTACTATCCGTGCTCCTCCATTATGGCAGTGAATTCTGAATTCACAAATGAAGAGCAGACTTGAGGCAACGGAGATTTATCTTTATACTGAGAATGCCAAAGACGGAACATGTGAGCAACGGGGAAGTTTTATGGAAAATGGGAACGAAAAGGATACTTGTGCTTAGGATTATAAAGGTATAATTGAATTTTTCTTGGACGTATGATGAGGAAAGATGGCTTGGAAAATTTGGCAGTATATGATATTTTGAAGGCAGAAGGGTCAAATGAAACAACGAGTAACCTATCCGAAGAGCTTGTGTCAATGGACGGCAGTACAAGGACTGAGAAACATGGGAATATGAAGTCGTGAAACGCCATGATCGCCTACGCCCTGAAGGGACAAGGTACCTAAAAGAAGAAGACGTCCCGCACGCGTGCAGATATGAAATACGAGCCGAAGAAGGCTGAATAGGCGACTGATCATATAGACCATTTTTCCATTTAGTCCCATCTGTATTGAGGGTCCGTGTTAGACTTAATCTAAAATTAGTATTTATCCCCATGCAAAGGGCACCGACCGTAGAGCTGTGAATAGATGTTCCATTACGAGTTTCGGGGGATTTGAACAATCCCTTCATCTGTTAAGTAATCCAATATTTCCTCTGTCCGCTGAACATCCTTTAAAGTCCCTACTCTACAAAATCTCTCTCTTTATCTAATTTTTAGTTGTTTAACGCTTTATTACTTTTAGCTTTTGGCAATCATTGTTTAGAGATACAAAGGAGAGGAAATTGTGGAGAACCATGATCGCCCACGTCTTGAAGGAACGCGTTAAAGCTTAAGTTTATAGAACTTTTGAAGTAGTTTGTATTCTAACCTTGTGCTAGCATAGGTTCAGTAAGTCAATTATGTGCCATGCGTGATATACGCGTAGGCGATCATGTAACTTTCGATACATGACTGACGAGGCAGATTTTTTCCTGCAGTAGGTTGCCATTTCTTTTTTCGGTAGACTAGTTGCCACCCAAGGCTATAGAACCCGGTCTGTCCTGCTATTTACCCATATCTGGAAAGAAGAGGAGGATTCGTACCTTTTTTTCCAAGGGTATTAGTGAATGTCATGGATTTGACTGGAATTCGAACTCGGATCTTCGATTCCTCAATCCGAGCCGCTCTCCATTACTCCATTAGGGTTGCTAAATATCTACTTGGGCATCTATCGTAGTGTAACGGTTAACACACTTTTTGTTGACAGACTACTGGGTGACCCACATATGTGGTCTTATGCCGGTTTAGGAAAACATAAAGATCAATATCGAAGTGTGTGACGGCGCAATGAAGGAAAAAACCGAAATCATAACACGAAAGGTTAGTTAAAATAACAAAATAACAATCACGTATTATTTCATTTTATTTTCATCTTTTTTTCACCTGCAGCTGATCTAAAGGTGAACAGGAAAAAGTAAATGGTTAGCACAACCAGTTATCTACATTCGAGCATTTTAGTTCTGTCAATGTCAGAATGTAATTCCAAGTTCGTTGGAAGTAGAACGACTGACTCATTAAAAACATGTCGTTCCCCACTTTCCCCCCCACCACTTTTCTTTTGTGTAAAATAGAAAGTTAAACTCGTCCTACTTTCTTTAATCTTGCAAACAACTGTTGTATTCATTCACAACCCCACGCATACTTGACTGTGCACAAAGACAGGACTGCACAGCGATGGTCTCACATTTCGAAGATAATATTTTAACATACACAAACTGAGACAGTGTTATGTGATATCTAATTTTGATCTATGTCTATCATTTTCACTCTAGTGTAACCTGGACTTGATTTTCGTTCAAACTGGACGTATCTACTTTATGACGCGCGTGTAAATCGGACGTATGTCTATCTATTTGACCTTCCTTTCAATCGGACCTGTTTACCTGTTTGATTGTCATGCAAACCTTTTAGACACTAGTGTATATCGGACCTATATCTACTTATTTGACGCTCATGTAAATAGGACCTATGTCTACCTTTTTGACTTTCCTGCAAACAGGACTTATGGTTACCTTTTTGACTCTTGTCTATATCTAGCTTTGTGACGCTTGTGCAAATCGAACCTATTTTTACATTTTTGATATTCATGCAAACCGGACTTATGTCTACTTTTTTGACTCTCGTGTAAATTGGACTTATGCCTATATTTTTGACTTTCATGCTAAACCGACCTATGTCTACCTTTTAGACTCGCGTGTAAATAGAACCTCTCATGTGCAAATTAAACCGATGTTGGCCTATATTGTCATTTCTTATCTAAAACTTTTTTCCTCTTTCGATCCATATATTCGCTGTTTCTATATGCACATGTTTTTTATTCCACTTTTTCGCTTTTTTCTATCTTTCTTAGTTCATACACTTTTTCCTTCGCAAACTATGTTTCCTCTTCCTCACCGAGGTTTTGCCATTTCCTTCAGGGTTTATATTATTATTGTTATTGTTGATGTCAGTTATACATAATATTTTCAAATATATACACACAGACAAACGGAAAAACAACTTTATATATATATATATTATTAGATGATTAAAATGTTTTCTGGACTTTTCTATCCCAATGACAGCTAATATTGCAAAGTAAACATTTTAGACTAACCTTTGAAAAAATCAAAGAGATGTTTAAAATGTATCTCAAACAATTTATTTGAACTAGGTCCTATGAGCATGAATGTAAACCTTGCATGCATAGTTAACCATCTGCTTAAACAAACAACCATATTTTCTGTTACCTAATCATATCCAGCAAGTGGTTGGTTGACGTTATCAATTTCGAAACCCAGTGTATTCCTCACTTGTAAACAAGAATTTCGAACGGCCTGTCACATTTTCTCCGTTTTTTGCAAAACAGTTTATATCCTGAATCATCTTTTTTTTTACACCAGCAACGCACAGACGATTCAAATATCTCTGTCACGGTTATTTGCTCACTGGGTGGTATTCTACCTTTACAAGCCAACATATATTTTTTTCAATGCAGATTCTGCTTTAAGCTAGTTTCGTGTTAAGGTTTCTTTCCCATGAATCAGACACTAATTGATATTAATATGAGCTTTAATAACCCTATTTTTACGAGTCCTTCACAACAAAACTCGCCTGAAAAAACTTTAAAAATCAGATTTGAAGAGTTTCTGGTAACAAGTTTTAAAAGGAAAACTCTCATCTCCTAATTTGGCTTTAATTAGTCTCGCTAGTCAGGCTGTTATCTATATTATCAATTTTGAATTTTACAAGATTGGTTTGCAAGATTGAATACAAACTAAGGTAATCTTGGTCAAGAGAAAAAGGAAGATAGAAATTTATCTTGAGCTAATTTTCCAAATGTGAATGTCATAATTTCTTTTATAATTTGCGTTCAACAATCATTTTTGTTTAGCTCTAACATCGACCATTGGCATTAGTGTGAATTTTTTAAATACTAGAATTTCTTTCGTAAAACGCTGAAGGCTGTAGAAATCCTCACAGTATTTAGTATTGTTGAAGTTATTGCTAACATTTTTATCAAGATTTACAAACTCTACGTTTCGCTCAATTTTCGCAAACCAGTCGATGAAATTTAAATAATTTTGTTTGGAAAATACTTTGACAGAAACCCTACTTCGCGGTTCAGTAATTTCTTTAATTTAATTTAATTTTATAGGACTTCATGGTAAACAATATTTTTAAGAAAATTTCTATTTTTAACAGCAATAAATAAGTTCTACGAATTTCTTACTCTTGAGCATGCAACATACAACTGGCCATGTGTAAATATTTTTTTCTGGAGCCAAATTCCAACTTTTTTAAGCGTTTGGCCTTGTGATTTGTTTATAGTTCTCGCAAACGCACGGCGAACTGGAACTTGTATATAAAACTTAAAGAAGAGATATGCAAATAACAATATTGCATTTTTATTAAATATGTATTTATTATTCTAATCATTAAATTGTTTTTAAAATGATGGGAGTATTTGGTTTGTTAAATAATAAAACTTTAAATTTTTTTCATAAAAACTGATGAAAATTTAATGTACTAAGCTACACACCATAGTAAAACCAACTGTACTTTGTACTCCTTACCTGTTTGCACTTCTCGCAAAAATTTGGTTTCGATCGGTCAATGTATGGTTATTTTAGAAGGTGTGACGGACGGATTAACGGTAGTGACAGAATTTTATATATAGATTAATACAAGGCGCAATAGCCACTCAAGTAGAGATATACTGTTAAAATGGCAATGAATGAAGTATATAATTTGAATGAAAGCAGTAGTAAGTGAAGATTATGAGGATAAGGAAGATAGATATCCGTAGGCTCTTGAAATGGAGATATTAAGATTTTAGTTTTCAGGGAAGCACTCACACGGGAGTCTGCTTCGAAAAGTGGCAGTTCTTACATTTAAAGGAAATGAATGGCGATCATCTGAACATTTATCATAGCAATAGGCTTGCATCGTTTTGTCTTTGGGAAAGAAGCTGCAGGGTTGAAATAAATCTTTACTAACAAGATAGCGTATATGATTTTGAACTTTATCAAAGTTGGAAAATGCTGATTGAGATGATAGCAATACTCCATTTTTGGGCTAACCTGACACTTGTGGAAATAAAGCATGACAAAGAAGGCTGGACAAACGACTCACAGATGAAAAAGAAAGACTTGAAGCAGCAAAAATATGCTTCTACGGAAGGAGGATGAGAATACAATAGACTAAACCGACAAATTTTTAGAGAAAATGGAAACAAAAAAGACATACTTAACATCGAGAAGAAACAGTTGAAACTTCTAGGAAACAATGAGGAAAGATGGCTTTGAAAATGTAATGCCCACAGATCAGATTGAAGGCAAAAGAGACAGCGGACAATAACGCATAAACTACCTAGCGAACTTGAATAAATAGATGGAGGAACAAAGTTTAGGAGAAATAACAAAAGACAACAATTTATTAAGAGCTACAAAGGACAGGAAATTGTGGAGAGCCATGAGTGCCTACGTCCCGAAAGGACATGGCACATGAAGAAGACTAGATTGGCGTCAAGGTCTCATCATTTTACAATTGAAATGGCTAGATGCAATCGTAATTGATCATTATCGCCAATGTTCTAAAGAGACACTTTACATAGAAAATCAAGATGAACTCCGGTACTTCCGGGAGCAACTGATGAATAAACATATTTTTCATGTAATTAACTGTACACAGATGTATAGTAACTAAATAATCATAGAAAACACAAAAGTTTGATTTAATAGAAATAAATCCCATTTATCCATTTTAATGGGTTAAAAAAGTATTTTTACAATGCAAATTCCAGATTTTAAAGATTTTAAATTGCTTTAATACTGTAGATTATCAAGTGGAATATTCTAGAATCTTCCAATGATGTTATCATTAGTTATTTTTTGCCTAAGAATACAAACAGAACATTCTGTAATTGATAATCTTGCAAGAAGGTTATCATCATGGCAAGAGGTAAAGAATTGACAAATTCGCAAAAAGAATTGTTTACAATGATATCGTTCTTACCACTACACCAGGGGAACCTGCACGTAGCTTAGGAGACAAAAGAAAAACAACTAAAAGTTTTAAACCTATTGAGATGAGGTAATTTCGACAATCTTTATAAATACCATTTTAAGGGATACGCACATCATTCAAGAAAAGATTAAAGGAAAGGCATTCGAACCAGGCAATGCTAGATATCATTCCTAATAAAATAGAATCCAAAATTAGGAACTAGATTTCTCTTTAGGTTCAAGTGGAATTTCGTTTCCTTTACAAGCATAAAACTGAAACAAGAGATTCACAGCATAAAAAAACAAAACAAAACAAAAAAAAAACAACAACATTTTAATCATGTATATGATACGTCTTTGTATGGTTAATTTCTTTCTACTAAGGCTTTGGGCATTGTCATTATTATTTATCTCGTCAAAGATGTGACTGTAGTAATTTGAAGGGCAGTTAGTGAATGAACACTCTAAACTTCTTGGAGCGCCTTAATAACACGATATTAAGCTAAGCCTGTAATTAAGAACGTGTTAATGCCTCTTGGCTGACAAGAATTTCTTTTCAACTTTTTTTTTCCATTGAAAAGCTGAAGACCGCGAAGAAGAAGTAAGACTTGAAAGAGATTCAGGATTTAATGAAAACGGAATTTTGTTGACCTTCGCTTTTGAAAACAAACGCCTCTTCAAGTGCTTGAACAAAAATAAAAAAAAGTAATCCACTGCATTTTTAAAGAGCAGAGTGTTTAAAAGATTGTTTTAGCTTTACTTAATTTCCTAAATTATTTAACAATATAGGAGGAATTACTTGACACAAAAAATTTAAAGTATTTGTATTATTAAACTCAAAAGTTTAAATTGTGTGAATTACTTGGTTCAAAGCGTTTAAAATCTATTAATTGCTTGAATGAAAGAGTTTAAAATTATGAACTGCTTGACTTGAGAGTTTATTCTTTATTTAAGTCAAGTACAGATTTTTGAGTGACATGTGCCTTTCAAGGTTGGCTGAGTGCAGGTTCAAGCTAATGTGTTTTCATGGCGAGGATCACCAACAAAATAGCATAAAATGTAGAAACAAATTCATCAACTCAGCCAGAGAATTATTATTAAGTAATTTATCAACTCTTTCATATGACTAGAAAGAGTTATAGAATCTGTAAGGAGATCCTAGCATAAGACATTCCTGATATCTGCTATCTTATATTCTATGAAAATTTTAGTGTTTCTGTATCACATAAGTATCTGAATTTCTATGTAAAATTTTGTAATTTTATGAAAAAGATTTAAAAAAAAATTCTCTTATCAATATGTTTTAAATTACATACGTTACTGTTCTAGTCCCACGTGTCATGTCTAATGGATGTCAGTTATCAGTTATCTTGTGTTAATTCCCCTTTCCAAGTTCTCCACTGCCTTAACCAGGTATTGGACTCGCAAATCTTTGGGTCCTGTCACTGAATCTAATAACGCCTTTGTCCACTATGTCACTGTGTCATGTATCCTTAAGGACAGAACAGTCTATCCCAGCGGGCGAAATAAAGGGTTCAGTTCGACATTCCAACCATCCGAAGAAGGCCGGAGCGTACATCGGCCGAAAAGTTATGATAAATATGGCAACGAAGATGGAGACAATAGTCCGAATAATGTAAATAGTGTACATTGATTTGAAGCCAGATTTTTTTTTAAATTGTAAGAATTTTTCTTGGCGATAATAATGATTTGCTAATACAAGTATTACTAATTATCCCGCAGCTGGTGGTGGTGGGGGAGACGAGGTGGATCATACCTTTCCCAAGGATATTCACCCGTAACTGAATATAACGCACCCAACTGAAATTGAAACTCAGCATTTCGATTAACAATCCGCGGGCCATTATCCATTACACTACCTGCACAACCAAGCTTACAGCATCTGGTATTGCCAAGCGGTCACTCATCTTGGTATTGTCAAGAGGTCACCCATCTTGGTATTGACGAAGCGGTCACCCATCTTGGTATTGACCAAGAGGTCACCCATCTTGGTATTGACCATTGTTACAAAACAAGAAAAGATTATTAAATTGATATGTCAATATCTAAGCTCTTAGATGGCAATGAATGCTGGACATTCTCTTCCCAGATGAAGAAGGTACTTGAAGTGACAGAGATGTGGTTATAGCGATGGAGGCAAAGAATACCATGGACAGAGAATGTGAATAACGAGTTAGCTTTCAGGAAAATAGCAACTACAAGCAAACTGATATAAACAATCAGGTATAGACATTTGGGCACATAATTTGGAAAGGAGGCTTCGAGAAATGAACACCCAGAAGGCGTATTTAAGTCAAGAGAAATGGCGGAAACTACGATTAACTTGCTTGATGAGTTTCAGTAAATGGATGGCAGAACAAGAATCACAAATCCAAAGAGTGTTGGTCAAAGGAGAATAGCTACTAACTGTAACAAGACAGGAAGTTGTGGGAAGCGCAGATCTGAAAAGACATCAATGAAGAAGTATGGACATTTTCAGAATGTTTTTACAGTTATTGATTAATATACAAATCAAGTAATACATAGGAGGAGATTCCGTTCTGATCAGTTGAACATCTCGGTGTTCACGAAATAAAAATTATAAACGAAATGGATAATTAAAGTCTCCGTGTTTTATTATCCTTATAATGCTCTGTAGTCTACAATGATCTCTCCTTGAATTTATATCCTCCTCGGAATTATTCCTTCCAGTCACAAACTGGTAAAACGTATATATATATATATATATATATATATATATATATATATATATATATATATATATATATATATATATATATATAAATAAAAAGAAAGAACAGTAAGATATAAAATCCGGTGTTCTTATAGATATTTTTATTTTTACAAAATAGTGCTCAATTTCTGAAACATGGTTATCACTGTGTAGCGAAAAAAATATTTTAAATCAATTAATTTATAATATATATATATATATATATATATATATATATATATATATATATATATATATATATATATATATATCCTACGAGGCTGGCATCCCGTTCCCACCCCTTCACCGTTGAAACTGTTAGATGTAGACGTCTCTTCTACTCCAATAGCTTCATGTCTCGCACATCTCGCCTGTGGAACTCCCTTCCTTATTCCTGTTTCCCTGACAAATACAAGCTCCAACTATTTAAGTGTAACGTCAATCGACATCTCCAGCTACCTTGATCTATCTACTTCCCTTCTCCACATCCTTTCACCTTTCATTCCTATCTGCTCTCGCTCCAAATCTTCTGTAACCCCCTTGCCTTGATCGATCCACTATCTTTCTCCACATCCTCTCCTTTGCCACTCCTATCTGCTCTTCCTCCAAACCTTCTGTAACCCTTTGCGTGCTAGTGGCTTCCAGCCTTGCTTGGGGTAATAAGCTTAATATATATATATATATATATATATATATATATATATATATATATATATATATATATGTATGAAATTTAAGAATTCTTTTTCCGCTAAACAGCGACAACAGTTACCCTTGCGCTCGAGTGAATTTAATTTTCTCAGATTTATTTTGTTTTATATCTTGATCGGTTTATTTTATTCATCTTTTTGGTCATTTGTTTCGTTTTTATCTTTCTGCTGAGAGTAAGTAAGTTGAAAGCCGGGCAATAAGCAAACAAGCTGCTTTTTGCTCGGCACGCCCGCCGGTAGGAAGAAGTACGGGAAAGAAAGAACGAAGGATATAAGAAGGAAGAATATGAAAAATGACTGTAAAGTAGAACACGAAAATGAGGCATTAATTCTCCTTTGTTTGATTTACCCGGATTAAGAGTTTAATGAATGTGTGATTTCTCAATCTCCTTCTCTCTCTTTCTCCCTCTCTCTCTCTCACACACACACGCACACACAAATTCACGAACTCTATACCAGGTCATTAACTGTCTCTCTCTTACTGTTATTGCACATATACTTAGATCATCATATGCTCATCTCTTTTCATAACCCTATCTATCTATCTATCTATCTATCTATCTAGTTCTTTGTTCAGATCTATTTATCTATTTATCTGTACAGATCTATCTATCTAGTTTTTTCGCTCTCTCTATATATATATGGAGAGAAAAAGAAAAAAACTAGATAGATAGATCTGTACAGATAAATAGATCTGAACAAAGAACTAGATATGTAGATACTATATATATATATATATATATATATATATATATATATATATATATATGCACATTTCATTGAATACGACAGACAAGGTGCTTTGATTTAGTTTTTATGCAGTTTCTCATGTGATCTAATAATTTTTTTTCTTTTCGGATGATAAATTATATAAAAATTGTACAATTGTTCTTTTTATCCGAGCGCTTTCGGCTATACATTTAGCCATTTTTAAGGTTGAAATATTTTCACTAAGAAATAGATTGTTGTATGTATGTATTTATATAAAGTTTGCATTTTCAAAATACGGTCACGATATTGTGTCCATGTTCTTAGTTGATATTATTGAGTGTTTTTTTGTTTTTATTTAATAAGGCTTCAATTATTTTTAGCCTTTTTTGCATGTAGATAAGAAAGAAAGAAAAGAAAGAAAGAAAGAAAACTAAAAGGAGAGTTAGAAAGAAAGAAAGAAATTGAACAAACGGGAAAGAAAGAAAGAAAGAAAGAAAGAAAGAAAGAAAAAGTAAAGTCAACGAACGGAAGAGGCAGAAAGAAAGAAAGAAAAAGTAAAGTCAACGAACGGGTGAGGCAGAAAGAAAGAAAAAAAAGAAAGAAATTTAACAAACAGGAAATATAGAAAGAAAGATTTTTAAAACTTAATTGATAAAATGAATAGAGCAAAGAAATACTTTTAGGGTAAGGATAGTTCAGCGCATTTTGTCCATTAAAAGCATGCAAAAGGTATGGAAATAATAAAAAAAGAAACATGAAGAAACGAAAGAAAGTTTTACCATCTTTCTTCGTTCTGAAAGGAACAAGAATGTAAGAGAAATTGAATGACAAGCAAAAAAGTAGAAAAAAATAGAAGAAAAATATTGTAAAGAAAAATCGTTCCTTTCCTTTCTGCGAATTTAATTATAATAACTAAAGACGTGTTATTGATGATCTTTCTTCGTTCTTAAAGAAAGAAATAAAGAATCAATGAACTTAAAAAAGAAAGATACTAACAATGAAAGAAACAAATGAAAGTAAAAGTGAATCAGGAACAAAGCAAAAATCTCTCCCCACCACCAAAAAAGAAAAAAAAAACAAGATAAAGTCAAGAGAAAAGTTTGACAGTCGGGCTTGATAGCAAGTTCCATTGATGGGTGCGGCAAAAAATAATAAATCTCATTAAAGGTGACGCAGGTGTGACATGGCAGGGTCTAAACATATTGGAATTGTCATGTGAATGACAGTCAAGGTTAAATCGGGACCACCCTTCTTTCTGAGAAATCTCATGAAGTCGCCAATCACTCGAGACTTTTTCAGCTATTTACTCCTGTACTTCTTAATTGAAGAAAGTCCTTAAATCATTTAATGAGTTTAGCTCAGACATTTCGAACACTTCCGTTTTGTCCCCCCCCAAAAAAAAATAAAAAAAAAATTAAAAAAGAGGATATGGTGTCATTTACTTAAAAAAACATTAGCAGTGCAAAAGGTTCAATACTTTCGGTCGTACACAACTTTTTTTTTCTTGCCACGAATTTAATTACAATAACATCAGCGAAGAGAAACAAATGTAAGGAGATTTCAAAGGAAAGACAAGGTGCTGAGGGAACTTGGGTGAAAAAGGTAAAAGAAACAGAATCATTAATAATGGTAAAACAAAAATTTGTGATAGAGAAGTGGTTAGCACATTGGTCTTTTATGACGTGAAGAGTAAGGTCTAACATAATCAAATGCTGAAGAAATGTAACTTTGTGCCAATATCGAATTTGTTCTTGAAATTAAAAGAGTTGAAATTTTAGAAAGAACTATTTTTATTTATGATACCATGGACGGAACATACGATCAACAAAGAAGTTTTAAAAATGGAAACAATGTAAACGCTTATAATTACAATCAGAAAGAGACAGTAGAAAATGTTATGTATATCATGAGGAAAGAGAGAATTTGATAGCAACAGGGTATATTGCAGACAATATTAGTCTTACCTGGCATCTCGGCTTCAGTCACTTTCCCACTCCATAATGTAGCTTTCTGTGCCTTTTCTGTAAATATTTTCATGGTAATTGTTTTGATGAGCTTTCCATTTTGGTATCTAAACTTTATGAATTTAAGCGCAGTACTTGTATTATTGTTAGCAAAAGGATAAGTCCAAAATGCAGATTAGAAATTGAAGATACCAAAATCAAACACGGACAAAAATTTAAATAACTGGGAAGTGTCTTAATAGGGCACAGAAAGTTGGGATAGCCAAAGATGCATTCCAAAAGCTAAGCAAAGTAAAAAGAAAAATCGTTATAAACAAAGAAAAAAAGCATTGAATTGTTACGCGATAACTGTTGTCCTATATAGCAGTCAATGCTGAACAATCTCGTCAGAGATGAAGACGAGACTTAAAGCAACAGAAATATGTTTCTATAGGAGGATTCTGGGGATACCATGAACCGAACTTGTGAGTAACGAAGACATTTTAGAGAAAACGGAAACAAAAAGAAAACTTATACTTAACATCAGGAAGAGATAGTTGTACTATCTAGGGTACATAATGAGGAAAGAGGGCGTGGAACATCTGATACTCACAGGATAGACTGAAGGCAAGAGGAATAGAGGAAAACAACGTATACTTACTTAGTAACCGTGAGTAATGGCAAATCAAGGTTTAGGAGAAATTACAAAAAGATAAAAGTTATTAAGAGCTACGAAGAACAGGAAGTTGTGGGGGATCATGATCACCTACGCCCTGAAGATACATAAAGAAGACTAGATCAATGGCAAGGTCTCATCATTTAAAAATTGAAATGGCTAGATGTAACCGTAAACTCTATGCTAACAATTTCTTCTCTCGTCTGTGGAACTCTTTTTCGGCTTCTTACTTCCCAATCAAATTTGATCTTCAAAAATTTAAATGTCGTTATCTTCTGTCTACTTAATTCCCGTTCTTTTATTGTTCTCTCTGCTTAATAAAGTTTTCTTTTTCTCATAATATCAAACACTCAGTAACCCCCTTGAGTCTTAGTGGCTTTATTGCCTTGCTTGGGGTAAAATTTACTCAATAAGAACACGACAATACATCGCAAGACAGCAATAGCTGAGCGAGAGAAATCTATCTCAATAAAAGAAATAAAATGTTTCAATTCCCTGAAGATTACCTGGACCAACAACACCTGATGAAAACAACGACCAAACTGCTGTGATAATAACAACAAAAATGTTGATAGTAGCCTAAATGTAAATAATTTAAGCAGCGATTTGGATTTTGTCAAAAAGTGCCAATATAGTCGTTTGTGAAAGTGATCAACTGGAACAGTACAATCAATAACAGAGACTCAAAGATGTGCTACAGAAATTAAAAAATATGTAATTCTTTAGTACCAAACTGATTATACAATCCAGGCTAATGATCTACTTGATCTAGTCATCGTAAACAAGAACAAAAAAAAAGGTTAGATTTTGCTGTTTCACCAAAGGTGGAAAACCGGAAATAAGTAGAGTTTAAGTCTAGTTATTTATCTGGGTTCAAACATCAGTTACTGAAGGAGTAAGAAATGTACATCTAACTGGACTAAGAAACAGGGTTGACAAATAAATAAATAAATAAATAACAAAAGAAATTGAACAAACGGGAGAGGCAGAAATAAATAAATAAACAAAGAACAAACTAATGAACAAAGAAAGAAACAAAAGAAAGAATACATTGAACAAACGGGAAAGAAAGAAAGAAAAAAGAAATTGAACAAACAGGAAAGGTAGAAAGAAAGAAATTGGACAGCGGGAAAGAAAGAAAGAAAGGAAGAAAGAAAGAAAAAATTGAACAAAAGGCAGTAAGATCTGGAAAACCAAAAAAGATCAATACCAGCTAGACAAAACAATTGCTGAAAACAGCTAAAATACTGAAGAAAGTTCTGGAGTACTAAAAAGTCTTGCTGGCACTTGATCTCTAGTGTAAGCAGCAAGTGTAAAGTGAAGTCTGACTACTCAGTGAGTGTACTAATAATAATGGTAGATCAGCAAGAGGTCAGATTTAATTACAGTGTGCAAAGAAAACAAAATATGGCTAACGGTGGAGACAACCTCTCCGATGGATTACAAGGTAAGAACGAAAGGAAATGAGGTGGAAAACATCAAGACCACAGGAGTGAAAGCAGTGCCCATAATCACTGGGGTACTCAGAACAGTTCAGAAACGCTCGTTAAGAGATTTTTATAGCTTGAAATTCAAAGAAATGTTGAAACAAAACGGACACACTTTTTTTCTTTTTATGTGCCGTGTCACTTCAGGGCGTAGGCGATCATGGCTCTCCACTTCTCCCTATCCCTTTTAGCTCTCAGTAAGTTTCGTTCCTCTACCACCTCCCCAGACAACGTTCTGTCATCCATTGACTTAAGCCCGCCAAGTATGTCATGCGTTGCTTTCCCGTGTCTCTCTTTCCCTCTATTCGACTTGTGAGTATCAGATTCTCCTGGCCCTCCTTTCTCATTACATGTCCCAGAATTTTCATCTGCCTCTTCCTGATGTTAAGTATAAGCTTCCCCCTTGTTTGCATCCTCTCCAAAACCTCATCGTTGTTCACACGCTCGGTCCATGATATGCTCAGTATCCTTCTGTAGAACCATATCTCCGTTGCCTCGAGTCTTTTCTTCCTCTTTCAGGAGACCGTCCAACATTCGCTGCCGTAAAGGAAGACAGATGTCACTTAGCTGCTCAGTACTCTTTGTTACCACAGAAATCTTCCTGTCTCGCAATACTCTGCCCAGCTTCTGGAATGTGTCCTTGTCCATCCCAATACGTCTTCGAAACTCAGCGTCGCACTTACCGTCCTCCATCAAAATATTTCCCAATTATTTAAACTTCCGTACCTGCTTGATTTTAGTATCCCCGACCTGCAAATCGCATTTCGTGCTCATCCTTTTACTGGTGACCATGCATTCTGTCTTGTAGTTTATGCTTAGACCCCTCCTCTCGCTCTCTTTCGCCACCTTCTGTGGGAGATTTTGCTATTTCTTTTCTGTATCTGCTATCAGTACTGTGTCATCTGCGAAACTTATGTTGTTAAGATTGTGGCCGCCAGTGGTGAATCCCGCTATGATTCCCAATACTTGCAGAATTGCCTCGCTGTATAGGTTGAATAAGTCCAGTGAGAAGACACATCCTTGCTTTACTCCTTTTCTATTTTTGTATATCTTTTGAATTCATTCTCTATGCGCATGCATGCCGTTTGCTGCCAATATAGGTTCTTGATTATTCTAATATCTTCCCCAAATATATCAAGGTTTCCGAGCAGTTCCAACAGATCTTTGTGGCGTACTTTGTCGAACGCCTTTGCGTCGTCTATAAAACATAGATGCACGTCCTTCTGCATTTGAACTGCACTTTCTGATAACATTCTGAACATTGTTCCGGTGTCCGCACTGTTCTTGTCCTATGTCTGGCCCGATTCTGCTGCGTGCTCTATTCATCAGAATACGGATGATGAGTTTTGTTACGTGGCTGATTGTTTTGTGAAGTTCACATTCGTTTGGGCCTGGTTTCTTAGGCAGTACTATGAAAATAGATCTGCTGAGATCTTCCGGTATATCCCCACTGTTGTAGATTTAATTTATTATTTCTGTCATCTTGTCTATGCCAAATTCATCTAAGGCTGTCAGCATTTCCGTTACAACTGTCGCCTTGTTTCTGTTCAATTTGGCCAGTGCAGTTCTACTTTCGTTTTAGAATTTCAGGTCCGTCGGTAGTTCTGTGTATTACTGGTTGTTTTCTTTCGTCGTGGAAAAGTTCTCTAATATACTCGCTCCAGCGTTGAAGAATTTTCTCCTTCTCTAATATGAGTGTTTCATCCTTTGATTTTAAGCAACATGTTGACGAGCATGTCTTCTGTCCTGTTATTTTCTTTATTTGTTTATGCATATCTCCTTTGTTGGTGTACTCAGTCTCTCTATTTCTGCCCATTTTTTGTTTAACCGAGGAAAGTAAAGTGAAGTTTTAAGAATTTTTGTAACGCGATTTGTAGTGATGGCCAGTAGATATCCCTTGAAGCAAAATAGCGGGTTTAAACAATCGTTTCTACACCTGTCCTTTTCTCTTCTCATTTTAATAATAATAATAAAACCTGCTTTCATAAGTCTGAACTTGACATGCGTTGTTGTTATGAGATGGTAGGTATCATTCTTGCAACATATTGCTGGTCATACTTTTTGTCTATATATATATATATATATATATATATATATATATATATATATATATGTTTTTATATAAAATTAATGTCTTTGTTAGGTTTTTCTTGAAAAGGGTTAAAATTTTAGGAAAAATATGTTTATATATATATATGTGTTTATATATATATATATATATATATATATATATATATATATATATATATATATATATATATATATATATATCATAATGAGAGGCCACGTATACTGAATTCTAAAATTAGACACATATAAACTAGGGGTAAACAAACACGTGGATATTTTAAATCTACATAAATATTTCAACAGTTAAAAATATTTTAAGAAATATTTCTTGAGTTATGGTCAAAAAACCTTTTAAACAACATTTAAGACACTATCATCAGTCTTCCGCCAAAAATTCAAAGTCGCATTGCACATCACGTGACATGCACGCTTCACGACAAACGCTGTAAACAAACGCTGTAAACAAACACACAAACACAGTATCTCATTTGATTTCTGAGGAAAGACCTAGGTGGTCTGAAATATTAAATAAATAAATATATACAAAAACACAGAAATAAATACTTTCATAAAAAAACACCCAATTTTGTTTCATTTATTTTATCCAGATATTATATATATATATATATATATATATATATATATATATATATATATATATATATATATAGTTAGATAAATAGATAGATGGATAGATTGATAGATAGATAGTCTTTGTCCAATTTGACCATGGTTGTTTATAACTTCTTACAGTGATTATTGCTTGAGCAGAGCGGTAATTATGGAAGTGTATTTTTCCATCTTCACACTCACTATCAATCATTGCGAGTAACTATAGACAGCATACCGTTTCCTAAGGGCTTTCGAGCTGAGTATTTTCCAGCTGAAGTTCGAACTCGCTTTCCTTATTGCATTTTTAAAGCCGGTTACGTTTAAGCTATTTCGCACATCTGTTCATAATATAAGCACTAAACATGTCTGAGGCCACAAGGTTTAATACTTCTGTTAATTATAATAGTAGTAAATATCTGATATAGTGTTAAACACGTTATATTTGTGACATATTTAGTGAATACATTGGCGTTTCCACCAGAAAGAGAATAAGAATGCATAGACAAACATTTACGTACAATTAACATGTTTTATTGCTTGAGCAAACTAAGTGGGAAAAAATAGGAACGGAGTGAATGAAAGTTTGATTTAGAGATCTCTTTATAGTACGCACGTATGTGTGAATTTCCCATGAAAGATTGTGAGAGATATAATCTCAGAAAGGTTTTTTTATCTGTTCGTTTGGCACAGTGTAGTTAAATAGGCTTATAATATGTGATGTATTCTGTTATGGGAGCTTCCGTACACCATAAATACTGCGCCTCAAGAGGAAGCTGTAGTGTGAGTTCAGTCCTTTTTGGACGACTCGGCTAGACGGTCGAACTCTCTTCCTCTGGGCAGAGAGGAACCCGGACGAGGTTCGGCCGAAGGGCAGAGCCTCGTTCGGGGAGGTTGACCAACCCGACCCCGTTTATACGGGTTCTACGGACATTTTTTGGACGAGCCTACGGGCTCGGTGAGCCCATATTAAACCGGCTTTGTGCCACATTCGACACACGTGGGCGTGTTGCTGAACATCGTGTGAGTTCAGTCCTTTTTGGACGACTCGGCTAGACGGTCGAACTCTCTGCTTCTGGGCAGAGAGGAACCCGGACGAGGCTCCGCCGAAGGGTAGAGCCTCGTTCGGGGAGGTTGACCAACCCGATTCCGTTTATACGGGTTCTACGGACATTTTTGGGCCGAGCCTACGGGCTCGGTGAGCCCATATTAAACCGGCCTTGTGCCACATTCGACACACGTGGGAGTGTTGCTGAACATCGTGTGAGTCAGTCAGAGACAGAGTCGCGTCAGACGATTACTGTAAGACATTGGAACAGTGATACTGGTGGAGACAACATAGTTCTCTCTAACCTAACCTGATTGTTATTACTAACACTTCTACTTCTTTTGTACATATTCTGTTTGTAATATATCTGTGTTATTCCATACCTGTGTTCGAGTTATTCTTCATTGGTTCTACCTTGGACCATCACCGTGATACAAGGAACCTGGACCATAACATATTCATAGCAACATGAGATTTGCTGGGGACAAAAAGTTCACCTAGAAGGGAATGAAACACCACTCGCTTCTAAAGCATCTTGTGAATAAATAAAATTTGGTTTCGTTTCGTTTGTTTTACGGCATATCAATCTCAATGGGTTATTTAATGCCAACAAAATTTTTATTTATGGTAATATTTTTCTTTAAAAATATATATAGCTGGTAATATTTTTTTCAAAAATGTATTGCTGATAATATTTTTTTTCAAAAATGTATTTCTGGTAATATATTTTTTTTTCCAAAAAATGTATTGCTGGTAATAATTCTTTTTTTTTTTTACAATTTTTTCAGGTATTAAAACTATTTTTTACACTTTCATAGTGTTTGACCCTAGTTTGGGGCTAAAACTATTTGCCCATGGCTGGGACCCGAACAGGTGCTACCACCCCGGTTCAGGGTGGACCTGGGAACGCCAGCAATTACAAGGTGGTTCCATGCTCCTCAAAACCTGATCAGAGGCCTTGCTGTTGGACGTAGTTTATCGTCTTACCCAGGAT
The DNA here is from genome assembly GCA_964036315.1 of Acanthosepion esculentum. Lineage (NCBI taxonomy): Eukaryota > Metazoa > Mollusca > Cephalopoda > Sepiida > Sepiidae > Acanthosepion > Acanthosepion esculentum. The sequence goes on from OZ038483.1 coordinate 83,074,484, forward strand.
TCATATGTAGTTTATCATCATACTCAGGACGGGTGAATAAATGAAAAGCAGATATAACATTTGCGCTCTATTCTTATATACTGCTTTAATAACGATATCTAGCAGTAGTTATTTGACAAACAATCGGGGTAAACCCACAATATCATTATAACTGCAATAACATTCAAGGTGCTTTTGTACCATTTACTCTCTCAGATTGTAGATGATATTGTAGCAGAAAGTACGAACCAAAGAAAGTGAATAAGTAGTAAAATACCAGGATCTCATTCAGTAACCGGAGAAATTATGCAACACGAGAGGAAGGATAGGCCCTGAAAGACAGTAGAAGGAAGACTGGAGTCAAAAGAACTTCCAGTGAGAATTCAGACTGCCTGGACTACGCAAGAATGCTGAGGAAGGTGCTCGAGATTTGGGGAAACTTCCTGCTTAGTTGATCCCCAAGAGATAAAGTGAAAAGTAATAAAACGAATTGGCCTAATCTGTGTGACCTGTTGCGAGTTGCCACGTCACTTGTGACGATGGATAGTAACAAACATTTAAATATCTACCTATGTCTGTGTGATTACTGGTATATATTCATCATACAAGTCCAAACAAAAAAAAAAGTTAAAATGTAAACACTTTCTGCCTTCGTAGGTGGTCTTTTATAAATTCATGAATCCCAAACCAGGAATCTGTGTCGAATGTGCACTAACAGGCCAGGGTCTAGCTCGTTTCTCACGGCCGGTGAGAATGTTAACGTTGATCCAGGCGACATTCATTTCTTCTGAGTCCAGAAGAAACAAAACTCAAGAAGTAAGTCAGTGAACGATTGTTTTGCCATATCTACCTACTTTGCTTATTTTTTATTCGAACACATATTTGATCGTTCACTCTTGACTCTAAATGTAATTAATGATCTGATAAGTTTATTCGGATATTCCGAAGTTCAGTTTCGTACAATATATTTAAAAAACATTACCGTCTCTATCTAAAGCTTTATTAAAAATTATTTAAAGCATTGTTAAAGTTTTCTTTCTTTCTATTATTTCCAATGTAAATGAAAATGTAAACACATTATCAAATACCCGCATTCTTCTATGCATATGCTTATGCATATATGCGTATGTGTGTGTCTATTAATGATAGATATTGATATTTATACGAGACATTCTGAAGCCCTTCCGAAACAAAGCTCTAATTTGGGGAGTATGAAAAGTTCAGAATTTTTCAGTACAACCTCTTATATACTGCACCAGTTCCATTCTTTGAATCTAGGAAATATATCACCACGAAAAAAATCCAAAATGGCATAGCTATGGGATCTCCACTAGGACCTTCTTTTCCTAAATGTTATTTGACAAATCTGAAAAATAAAACTTTTAACACAATTGACACACCTTCTATGTATAACCGGTGCATTAACGACACGTTCCTTCCCACAGACGATCTCGATTACATAAAAAATAAATCAAATCTTTGAAATTAATTTTGTACTTACGAAATCGGCGCCAGTAACAACTTTTTTTCCGGTGATCGCATCGATAATAAATATATGCAATACGTATAAACGATAGATACTACGTAGTTGCATCGAAAAGTCTGTCATCTAAAAAAGAAAAGAAGGTTTACTTTACACAACAAATATTTATTTTTAACACAATCACCTTCACTGCATTTCAACGACGAATATTAATGGCATAGACCGAACGTTACAGAGTGAAAATTTCAAATTAAAATTCGGCTAATAAGCACGTACCAGTCTGCAGACTTGATCAACTAGTGTAGATATTGTATTTAACGCCATAAAAACGCATGGACATATTAGACGCACCTATATTTCAGCAGGGCGTATTCCGAAAAAAAAGTATTTAAGTATGTAATGCTTAACGCAAGCTGTCGGTACATTAAAAACATTCCATGTAGTCATTAGCGATAGCAGAAAACATTTCTGTATATAAAAAGCAGGATAGCGGTGCAGCTGAACATAAAGCAAATAATCACAATACTGAAAATATCCTACATGTTTCAGTAATAAAAAAATGAAAAAGAAAACAAAACAGAAAGCATTTAATAAAAAACAATTTATCATTACACTTGAACATGAAACAAAAGACACTTTTGCTATTACTAGTAATTAAGTTACGACTTTTTTTTCTGTAGTTTACAGTTGGTTAATGATTTATGTTTAATGGGTCAGCTGATTTAACGAACGCTATTGCGCGGTATTAGCACCCACTGAATATAAAACACGGCACAACTGAGTGGGCCATACTGAAACACTTAGCTTGGTTTGGTTTGATTTGTTTTACGTCATATCAACCTCAATGGGTTATTTAATGCCGACAAGATTTTTATTGCTGGTAATATTTTTTCCAAAAATGTATTGCTGGTAATATTTTTCCTTTAAAAAATCTATAATATTTTTTCTTCAAAAATGTATCACTGGTAACATTTTTTAAAAAGATGTATAGCTCGTAATTCTTTTTATTAAAAATGTATTGCTGGAAATAATGCATTACTGGTAATAATTTTCTCTTCTAACATTTCGTGCTGGTAATAAGTTTTTACAGAGTATTTCTGGAATTAAAAAACTGTTTTTACACTTTCATATTGTTTGGACCCCAGCTTGTTGAGTGAACTATTTTCCCATAGCTGGGACCTTAACAGGTGCTACCACCCTGGGTAACATCAGCAATTAAGAAGTAGTTCCACGCTCCTCAAAACCTCCTGATCAGAGGCCTTGCTGTTGGAAGTAGTTTATCGCCTTCCCCAGTACGATGCAACACTTACGGAAAGGAAACTGCAAGAAATTGGTATGAGCACCGCCCAGACCCGGTTACGGAGATAGGACCTGTAACAATTTTATGGAACTTTATAATACCCACAGTCAGAACAATCAAAGCTAATCGCCCTGACATCATGATTAGAGACAGCAAAGACAAAATGTGCCTCCTTATTGACATGGAAGTCTCTGCAGACTGCAATGTATGTTTGAAGATCCTCAAAAAACTATCAAAATACAAGGACCTTGAAATCGAAATCTCATAAATGTGGCGCATGAGGACATTAACAATTCTAGTTGTAGTTGGAGTCCTCGGTTTGATTGGAAAAGATACCAATAAACTCATTAAAGGAATCTCTGATAGCCTATGCCTTAAAGAAATATAAAAAAATTGTACTCACAAGTACAACCTTTACTAAGGGCTTTATCTATGTAAAATATGTGCGTTTTCTTTTTCAAAACTGCTCAGACGAAAATGCCATGATACAATTTCTGACCTTAGGTCTTTGCTCGGGACCCGGAAAGAAATGAATTTACACCAGAAATCAATTATTATTATTTCAATAATAATAATAATAATAATAATAATGATAATAATAATAATAATAATAATGCATATAAAAACTATTAACGTCCCACCCCCGGGGGATGAATAAAATGACAGAAGAGTTCTCTTACAAAACCATTTGATTAATCGCTTTTATTAACTAATCAACAAACTGAAAATTTCAAGATGACAACGTTCCCCATCATGTAACTCACGTTTCAGTTGCATTCTATTCACGCTGGTTGAGTTTCTTTCGCTCTGTCGTGTTGATTACCAGGACAACCGTTTTTCTCAAGACATGCCACGTTCGCACAAAGACTTGTATGTTTGTAAAAAATATTTTTTTACACTTGTATGCAGTTTTTCAACAAAAGTTGAAGAAGACATTGTTAAACATAGTGTCTTTCCTTTTATTTTTATTTTCCTAAATCGTACCCTTCTGTAAGTGTTGCAAAGTACTGGAATAATTACGTCAATCATTTTGTGTGTTTAATAATAATAATAATAATGATAATAAATATCAGGAAACCCTCTAATATCAGAATATTCTGTACCAAATGAATATTATATATATAAATACGGGAAGAATATTTAAGCAGTAAGATTTAATTGAAACAAGTTTTGTTTAATTCAGACAAGATTTGCCTGTTTCATCTTGTTTTGAAATTTTGAATATGTTGAACATTCAAATGAAAATGTCCGACAAACTGTGAAAATTTCGTTAATTTTGCTTTGTTGTGTTCGAGTAGCCATTACTCTCTCAGTCATTATGAACAAGTGAATTTTGTCAGAATGTTAGACATGATTCTGTTCGCTAAACTCAAATATTTTTGGAACTCTACAATTCAAATTCATTTCTTATATACGTGTTTCATATAAGTGATGTGATATGTAAACGATTTCCCTGTGCTTGACTCCACCGGTAAAGAATGTATCAAGAATTTTCAACGTCTTCGTTTTCGTCGTCGTCGTCTTCTTTATTGAAAAGATATTGAAAGATATGTTATTCTCTGTGGGTTAATTGTATAATAATAGCTTCGATTATTTTGATTTTGATGAGCAAAAACTTACGAGAAGACTCGAAAAAGACAATAAGGAATTATATAGACAAACCGTGTCGGTAGAATTTAACAAAAATTGCCTTTATATATATATATAAATATGTAGGAGTGGATGGCAGTGGCGGACTGGGTCTAAAAACATTTAATTTTCATTACGATTAAATAGAATTTGCAAAGTTAACATGTCCTGTTTGATATGAATGTATCAAGTCGCACTCTTTGAGTATTCCGATTATATGAATCCTTTTTATTACCAAAACAGTTGACTGTATTTGTTTTTTATTGCATTTTTATTTTGATATAGGGGACCCAATTTATGAGGGGCCCACTCGCCATCGGGCAAGTTGACACCCTGGTCAGTCAGCCGCTGCAGGATGGTGCCTATAAATATATACATTTTGTGTACTGAGGTTGTACTCTTACGTTAATACATAATTTGTTAAAGACCGCAGAATATTATTTTTTTCTAAAATTTCTTCATTCGTAGTAAAGAAGCCACGACTTAATGAATGCAGGCATTGACTAAATGTATGAGATACTTGCACTCTTACTTTTACTCGACCAGCATGGTGAATTTTGTGCAGAGCTGATGCAACACACACACACACACAAGATATATATATATATATGGGAAATCTATGACAAAATGGCAAAAGTTTTCATGTGATGCGTATATAAGTGTGTATGCGTCTGTGTGTGTCTAAAAATTTCCGACAGAGTATATATGTAAAAGGACAAAATGAATAAAGACAAAAGTCCACTGAGGGACTTTGTCAAAACACATTTCTTTTGTTAAAGTCCCCCAGAGGACGATACGCGTCGGCTATTATAAATTTTCCTTTTGTCTCTATTCATATTCTTTATTCATATATATATATATATATATATATATATATATATATATATATATATATATATATATATATATATATATATATATATATATATTTATATATATATATATATTTATATATATATTTATATATATATTTATATATATATTTATATATATATATTTATATATATATTTATATATATATATATATTTATATATATATATATTTATATATATATATATTTATATACATATATATATATATATATATATATATATATATATATATATATATATATATATATATAAAACTTATATTAGCCGACGTGTATATGTATTTATGTATGTGTGTCTGTATACGACATTATATTCAAATCCCTATATTAACTAAAAGTTGTTCTTTTCTATTTTTCCATGGCAAACTTATCCCTGTATGCGTGTGTTTGATAATTATATATATATATATATATATATATATATATATATATATATATATATATATATATATATATATATATATATAAGCATTATTTAGTCAGATTTGCTGTGTTGAGAACTTTTGACCACCATGCCATATATACTACACAAGTGGAAATATATTCACAGGAAGAGATGACATATCCATGAGATCTTCACTATAATATTCTTTCTGTAATTATTATCTGGCATATCTCGGAAATAATCTTTTTTTTTAACACAACGGATAAACTATCCATATATATCCGGCATATATCGCAAATACCATGGTCACATAAAAAATAAACCAAACATTTGAAAGCAAATCCCTACTTCGTTTTACAAGCCAACTGAGCATGTAACGAAAAATACCTTTCTCCATGTAATCAGCAATAATTCTGATTAAGTTAGAATAGAAAATCTTCCGGTATTAACTTCTATGTTTTGAAGTTTCAAAGCGATACAAGGTAGAAGTAAAAACACCAAAAACAAACAAAAATAAAATAAAAAATAATTTATTAAGAGTGCTTATTTAATCTCTTCCTCTACAACAACTCCAATAGCCAATATTAAACAAAAAATCCTGGACGATGCGATTAAGAAATCCATTATTAGGTTTTTTTAATCATATCGTTGGGAAATAAATAAAAATATTTTTACGGACAATAATCAGAGCAATATACATAATAAACCCGATTGGTAACACGAGAAAAAGAACATGAACTTAATTGTAATTAGATGCACTTCAATCATATAAAAGACGAAAAAGCAATAAAATAATATATATATATATATATATATATATATATATATATATATATATATATAGGGAGAGAGAGAGAGAGAGAGAGGGGGGGAGAGAGAGGGGAAAGAGAGACAAGGGAAAACAACGCGTGACATACCTGACGTACTTATGCATGTAAATGACAGAACGTGGTCTGGTGGAGGAAGCAGAGAGAGAGAAACTTGTTAAGAGCTGCAAGGGATAGAGGGAGATGGAGAGCCATGATCGCCTATGTCTTGAAAGGACATGGCACCTAAAAAGAAAGAAGTAAAAATTCGCTTACAACAAAAAATAAAAAAAATCTCAAACTTGTGGCTATTAACAACACTTTTTCACAAAAAGCCACTTACCAAAAGATTAATGTTGAATACCATTTCTTCTGTCCTTTGGAAGACTATATCTTTATAGTTAATAAAAAATGAACTTAGATGTCTATTGATCATACCATAAAATTTATCTGCGGAAGATTAACCTGGTTAGGTTGTTTAGTACCTGTCTTTAAATTGACTTCAAGCCCAAAGAGTTGGGCAGCCTCTGTAAAACAGGAAGTGTTGCGCTGCGAAGTTCGTTCTGTGTGGGAAACAAGTGCAGCATTTTCGGCAAAGCTCTGATAAATTGCTCCAGGGTCTTCGTGTGTGCTTTTAATCGTAGGAGATTAAACAGGTCACCATCGAGATGGTATCTGATGAACACTCCGTCCGCATCATTAAGATCTTTCGTAGCTTGTTTGAGCATCATTCTGAAGAAAGTAGTGAAGAGAGTCAGCGTCAAGACGCAACCCTGCTTTACACCATTGCTGATCGAGACCACGTCTAACTTGATCACGTCGATCCTCATACAGCTGGATGGTCATGTTCAGGTACCTTGAAGGACATCCGAGTCGCTTTAAATCTACCACATTCCTCCTCTGCTCACTGTGTCGAATGCTTTTATCAGATCAACGAACCTCACATACAGCCGCTTGTTTTGTCCCTGCAACTGCCGGAGAACAAACACCATGTCTGTTGTGCACCTGTTGATTTTGAAGCCGGACTGACTCACTGGAAGGTACTCTTCAGCGATGACAGGTACCCGTCTGTTCAGTAGAATGATTGCAAGGATTTCTGCTGCGATGGAGAGTAGAATAATCCCTCGGTAATTGGAGCAGTAAGATTTTTCCCTTTTGTTCTTATACAGAGCAATAATGACTACATCGCGGAGATCTTGTGATAGTTTTCTCCGCTCCCAGCAAAAGAGCTCGTAAAGTTTCGTATGCAACACCGGGCACCCATGTTTCCAGATTTCAGGTGAGACTCCATCGACCGCTGATGCATTGCCACATTCAGCTGCTTTATGGCTTTGATAGTCTCGCCAATGTTGGGCAACTCATCTACATCCATTTTTACTGACTGTTGGGGAATGCGGATAATTGCCGGTTCCTGGACTGAACGATTAGAACTGAAAATGGCCTGAAAATGCTCCTACCAACGGTTTAGGATGGAAGGTTTTGTAAGGAGCATCTAGCCGTCTGCATAATGCATAGGACCCTGGAATTTATACACATAGCCGTAAACCGTCTTTAAAGCTTCATAGAAGTTCCTGATGTCGCCATTGTCTGCATATAAACGAGTTTATTCAGGGAATTTGATCCATCACCCGTTCTTAATCTCTCGAAGCCTGCGTTGGAGGTCACGGTGTACGAAATAGAATGCAGTTTTGTTTACAGAACAAACTGGCTGAGCTAATTGGCCTGATGAGTTCATCTCTCCCTCACCAGCAGTTCTTGGATCTCCACGTTGCTATCATCAAACCAGTCCTTGTTCTTCCTTGAGGAGAACCCAAGGACTTCTATAGATGTCTGCAGAATGCCAGTTTTGAGTTTTTTCCAAAGTGTTTCAGAAGAGGAATCTGTGGGGATGCCCGCATCTTCGAGCCTTGACTCAAGTGCTGCTTGGAAGTTAGCTTTCACTTAATCTGATTGAAAACTGCCAACCTTGAACTTTTTACAGAGGGGCCCTCCTTTTCTTGGTTTGAGTTTAAAGTGGAACTTGAGTTTGCAACAAATAAGGGGATGGTCGGTAAGATATTCTGCACGAAATCTTGGGCCACTCTGGCGTTGAAATCGTCAAGTATTATGGCCTTATTGTCTGCAGTAGTAGTAGGCTGCGCAGATTTAAGTAAAATTTGTCTTTTTCCACTAATTAGTGTGGCATTTTGAAGATTGCTCAGAGGGAGGCGCATAGAGATGATGCGGTCAGAATAACCTGTTGACAGGTTTTCAAGCTTGGAGGTAATGGAATTCCTGATCCTGAAACCTACTCCCGAAAGACGTCTCTCTGCTTCTGAATTGCCTGACCAGTAGATGGTATATCTGGCGCTGTGTTCTTGTAGCCTGCCTTCCTCTGGGAAACGGACTTCACTGAGAGCAGCATGGTTCTGATGTTCCAGCATGCTACTTATAGTCCTTTCATATGCTTACAGATGGATGTGAACCTTTTCTTTACTGATGCTCGACCCACGAGAAGAAGCCCGTTGACCACCGTTAGCCAACTGTCTAATGTAGGAGACGAGCTTTGATTCAGAACACCTTTGCTAGGCCTCTACTCATGTGGAGCAAGCAGTGCTGTCTCTAGTGCTTGATCAATCAGGGTTCTGCCAAACGATGTTGTCGTCCCCAGGTCAATATCAGACGAACAATATCCTGACCCACTTGCATGCGGGATTGGGACCGTGACTTCCAGTGTCTTCTTCCGCCTGCCGTTTTCGCCCCTTTCTCATTGCTACAGGACTTGGAAATGGATAGTGGAAGTAAACGCCTCCCGCAGTTCTACGAAGTGGAGTTTTTAGGTGAAGTGCAGTGTGCGCTGAACTGGACCCACTCTTTTCACTTGGGATTCAATGTGTTGCCTAGCAAGTTGGGACGATGACAGTGAAGTCCCCGGGTAGTAGATTTTAAGGAGTATCCTTCTCTTAAAAAAGGAGGGCGTCCAATACTCCCAGGTAAATTGTGCGAGATGGCCGTTGGGCAAAAAGCTTCCTTTGCCCTTTTGGCAGGTCTTGTTTTTAATCTTGCAAGGTAGCTAACTACCCTCCTCACGGACAAACATTGGTGGGTTACCGGTTTAGTCGCCGATAATCCGACTAGATAGTACCAGTAGCCCTAAAAGCGACCTGACCTCAACTAATAAATAAATAACAAAAAACAATTAAAAAATAATCAATAAGTCACTATCACTGCAAACACCACCACCACCACCACCATCACTGCCACCACTATTATTATTACTATTATTGCATTCTTCCTATTATCAGTAAAAAAGAACCTAATAACTGTTCAATTCTCTGTCCGAATCAGGTAAAAAATATATTAAGATTTGCTTCTAAAATTAATAAAACTAGTAAGTACCGATTGCATATCAAGTATAGCAACAAATAATATAACTTCTCTGAAATTTAAAATATTATTCATCTAAAAATGTAATGCGCGGTTTCATACTAATAAATGTAAGTATACACATACACACACGCATATATATATATATATATATATATATATATATATATATATATATATATATATATATATATATATATATATATATCCGAGCGCTTATAAAATTCAGATGAACGAAAATTATAAACAGGATGAATGCAGAATTAATAACATTATTAAAAAAAATGCATAACACCAGTTGATAATAGCAAAAAAATTAGATTAATTATTTATTATAAAAAATATAAAACTTCTAACCTTATAGTTAAAAATAAGAATTCACCTCCTAGAACAAAATTAAATAAAGCAAATATTATTTACGAATTCAAATGCCCATTAAGGAATTGTATTCCTCAAGAATCAACTTTCGTAAATAATTGTATAGGCCATACTACAAATTGTTTAACACGCAGACTAACTCTGCACCTTTCTGACAATAGCTCAATTAGATCTCATTTAAATATTCATGCAGACCTACCGGATACTATTCGGAACATACTTGTCGACAACACTAATATAATAGCAACATCCACATGCAAAAAAAAAGGCTAAAAATAATGGAAGCCTCATTAATAAAAACAAGCAAACCAACACTTAATAATATTAACTTTGAACATGGACATAATATCTTGACTGTGGTTTGAAACAAAAAAGTGAAACATTTTATAAAACATACATATAATAATCCTTGAAAATGGCTAAATGTATAGCCGAAAGTGCTCGGATAAAAAGAACATTCGGACAGTTTTTATATAATTTATCATCTGAAAAGAAAAACATTATTAGATCGCACGAGAAATTATATAAAAAACTAAATAAAAGCACCTTGTCAGACGTTTTTAATGAAATGTGCATGAAAGAAGGATTGCTGCCTAAATACACAAATATATATATATATACACACACACATATATATATACATACACATATATACAAATTATTTAATATTATCAACATTATTATTACTACAATTCTTATTATTATCGTTATTTTGTTATTATTATTATTATTATTGCAGTATATATACATGTAGAGAGAGAGATAAAAGCGTAGATCTCTTTTGTCTTAATATCGCATTGAGGTGTGAAATTGTGTCATCATGCAGCGTTGATTGTCATATACACACTATCTACCTACCTCTACACCCCCCCCCACACACACATATATATATATATATATATATATATATATATATATATATATATATATATATATATATATATATATATATATATATATGTATATATAACCTCTTTTCAAAAATATAGTTAGCTTTTCTTTATGTATGTTTGTTTGTGAACTATAACATACAATTGTGCTAAATTCCCATGCATTTGAATATTTTCTGTTTTCTGATTCGTAGACCAATAATAATAATAACGGGGATTCATCCTGAATTCCGCCTTTGCTTCAAGAAGCATAAGATTATGGACACTCCCTGATTCCTGCTCCAATAACTGCGAGAATTTAGCAATTGTTTCATGACTCTTTATGCTACCTTTTGTCTTTTATAGACACGTTAAAAACTATCGTGTTGGTGCTTCATTGCGTAACAAATAAATACCTATATAAATAGATTGTTTGAAAGAAATAGCGATAGTTATGATAAGATGGGAAAATCGTTAGCTGGATAAATAAGTATAAGCAAGCTAGGAGACGTGCTTTGATAAATAAGAAAGCAATAACATAGATTAAGTTGAACAGATTGAGATAGATGTAAACTTATACAGAGTCTTTCATCCAGTTTGTTGTGTCGGTGGAAGAAGTTCTCACAACTATTTATATTTACACTGGCAGTGTGTCATCTTCTACCAAGGACACATTGAAAGCCTTCAGGCACACCATTAGAAAATAGGGATAAACGCAGCATGCCCCCACTACGTGGCAACTGCCACCCAGTGTCAGCTCATGTTTCTTTTTTCCCATGTGACCTTCGTTCGATGTAGACATCGCAAAGTTCCAAAAGGGAAGAGACTGGTTGAAACAAGCACATCAGTTTCTACTATCATTGAATTAACATGTTTTCAAAAGTAAATTTCTATGCGTGCATGTGTGATCTATATTTTTATTTCCTTTGATTTCATTATTTTTACATCTATCTATCTATCTATCTATCTATCTATCTATCTATCTATCTATCTATCTATCTATCTATCTCAGTCTGTTCATATCTATCTATCTATCTATCTATCTATCTATCTATCTATCTATCTATCTATCTCAGTCTGTTCATATCTATCTATCTATCTATCTATCTATCTATCTCAGTTCATATCTATCTATCTATCTATCTATCTATCTATCTATCTATCTCAGTCTGTTCATATCTATCTATCTCAGTCTGTTCATATCTATCTATCTCAGTCTGTTCATATCTATCTATCTATCTATCTATCTATCTATCTATCTATCTATCTATCTATCTATCTATCTATCTATCTCAGTCTGTTCATATCTATCTATCTCAGTCTGTTCATATCTATCTATCTATCTATCTATCTATCTATCTATCTATCTATCTATCTATCTATCTATCTATCTATCTCAGTCTGTTCATATCTATCTATCTATCTATCTCAGTCTGTTCATATCTATCTATCTATCTATCTATCTATCTATCTATCTATCTAAGTCTGTTCATATCTATCTATCTATCTCAGTCTGTTCATATCTATCTATCTATCTATCTATCTATCTATCTATCTATCTATCTATCTATCTATCTATCTATCTATCTCAGTCTGTTCATATCTATCTATCTATCTATCTATCTATCTATCTATCTATCTATCTATCTATCTATCTATCACTGAAATTCTCTGTTCCTGGCTATCTTCCTCTCTTTCGAAAGGACTAGTGTCCACATGGTGCCTATGTTTGCGAACATTCCCCACTGGCAAGAGAACTATCGAGTTTCCGGATTGTTCTTCCATGTAATTCTAACTTTAACTATTAAACTCAGTCAGTTATCTCTTCTTCCCTTATCGTTCCACTTTCCCTCATGATTGCTTTATAGACAGAATTTCTGATAGCATAGGACCTTTCCGTACACTCGACTGCAAATATCTTTGTATTAACAGAATATCTTTCTGTTATCAACGCACTGATTGGGACTCATTTCATGATTTCCTTCGAGATGACCCTTGGATTGATATCATCCTGCAGAGAAATGTGCAGCTGAGCTTTTTCTTCCTAGGGTAAATTAATGAATCTGCGCATGTTTTCAACGAGGCAAAATAACTATTCACTAATTGAATGAGATCTCGTATAGTTTCTAACAATTTCGGTTTTAGAGACTACTAGTGTCTCTGTAAGTGTGTACTGAACAAGAAAATATCCAATCCCCCATCTCTTCAATTAAATTTGCAATGTTTTCATCTACTGCAGATAAAACAGAGTGCTTTGCCCTGAAATCTTCTTCCAATTCCACTCTCAATTCATCTAGTTTCTACTGAGTGATATGCACATACCTCCGTCCATGGTTTCTGCTATCATTTCTAAACTAGATACGCATAAGGCTTGCTGATTTGGCTGTATCTCTGCAATTCTCCTAAATAAATATGCTCCTGAACTGGCTTCTGTTCTCTCCAAACTTTACAATAAATGCCACGCTACTTGCTTTCAAAATTGTTGGAAGTCCTTCTCTGTAGTTCCTGTCTTTAAGAACTCTGGAGAACTATCTGACTCCTAGAATAATCGCTCTATTAATCTCTCATCACTGTTTGGCAACATATTAGAGGCTATAATCAACGCCTAAGTAGTTAAGGGTCTTACTTCGCACGACCACCTTTCGGATAAATAATATGCTTCCGTTTTCTTTAACGGTCATTACTGAATTTGTCTTCCAAGCATTAGATAAGAACTGCGAAGCTCGGGCTGTAGCCTAAGATGTCTCAAAGGAGTTCGACAGGGTTTTGAATGCTGGTCTTCTCCACATGCTCAAGGGCTACGGTCTCTCTTGACGTATATTTAACCTAATCCATTGGTTCATAACAAATGGTGTAATGAAGGCCGTGTTGAAAGAACATACTTCTAGTTCGCTTCATATTAATGCATGGCTCTCCATGGTTCTATCCTCATACCTACGCTGTTTCTGATCTTCATCAACGGCCTTCCTGCTGTCATCAGTTCCCAACTAGATATCTATGCATATGACACAATTATTTACTCCTGTTTCAGTAGCAAGCCTGACAGACCAGACAAACTGACAATTGCTCTTGAAAAGGACCTTCATCAGTGGTTAACTGGGAGAAGGAATGGCTTGTAAAATTTAACGCCTCCAAAAATTAACTGCTTTCATTTAATCATCGCAGGGAACCTTTTCCGGCTACCATCAGCATGGCTGATGTTAATTTCCAAGTGAGAAACTCTTGGGCTCACGTCTTCCACTGACATGAAGTAAAAAGATTATAATGAAGCAACTGCTATGTCTACTGCTAGGAGGGTTCGTTCACTGCGTCGTGTGAGGCAATTTTCCGGTCAGAATACTTTTTATACATTTATACATCTACTATTCGTCCGTCTATATATGGTCTGGTACCCCTACCATATATCTCAAGATTCAAAGGAGGATCTGTAATGTAATCTATCCTGACCTGGCATCTCGACTTCACTCACTTCTACAAATATTTTCATAGCAATTATTCTGATGGACTATTCCCCATAGTACACAGATTGCATGAATTTAAGCGTGCTACTAGATTGACAGGTCTCATTGTTTTAATGTTGAACTAGGTAGATATAACTATCAGTTCCATTCTGATAGATAATTTTCTTTCCCTTTCCGCATGTGAAACTCCCTTCCGATTGCTTCCTTCTTTGATAACTTCAATCTTCGAAAATTTAAATGCAACGTCAATCGCCATCTTATCTCTTACTGAAGCATGTTCCTCTATTGTATTTTCCTCATTTCTCTTCACTTAAGTTTTCTTATTTTCCTTCGCCTAGTAGCATTATCATCTTACTTATGGTGAAACGATTAATATATATATATATATATATATATATATATATATATATGTCTGCAGGTAGATGCGTGTGTATAGATAGAATTGTGCGCTGGGAACTTTTGTATGTATATATATATATATATATATATATATATATACATATATATGCGAGAAATATAACATATACCTGTATGTGGGGTGATAGTTTATACAAAGAGAGTGGACGCTGGGATTTTTTTGCAGATTTGCATATATACGAGAAATATATTAAATATCTGTGTGTACGTAGACAGGTATGTAGATAGAAATAAGTCGCTGGGAAATTTGCCATATATACTTATATACGAGATAGGTACATTATATCTGCATAACTAGCTAGCGAGCTAGATAGATCTAAAACTACATATGAAAGTGCATATGCGCTCGTGAGCACGCATGCGTCAGTGTCTACGGAACATGAAGAAGTAAAAGAGCATCAAGTGGAAAAGAGACTAAGGGAAAACAATGATAAAAAGAATGAACTAGGATAGAGAGAAGCGGAAATAATGTAAAGAAAGAATAAAAGGATAATGTGACGTGTTAACAGAGTAATAGAGTTCGGAAAGTATGAGAGAAAGATACTATGTGTTTGAGTGCAAGGTCTGTCGAGCCTATAATTAACGTATTTAGAGCCACATTTCCTCTTGACCATCCAGTAACAAATCCCCACCCTTTCAGTTAGCTTTGTAACTGGCTAGAAAACGTTCACTTTCTGCCTTTTGAAATTGTAGGTCGTCAAGCGAAGTTCAGGCGGATAGGTTGGGAAGTGACGAGGTTAGATGGTTGGCAGTCTGAAGGGTGTAGAGACGGGTAGACACACAGAGGTAGACAAGACGCAAGGAGACTAACAGGAAAACTAGCAGGATATTGACAACACACACACACATATATATATATATATATATATATGAATGAACACACACACACACACACACACACACACACACACATACACACACACACATATATATATATATATGTTCATTCCAGACGTAAGCAGTTATCCGATCACAAACATACTGTGATAACCAACAATAATGAAATCTGGAATATAACCCCTCGTCGCCCCCTTGAAAAGAGTAATATGTTTTTTTTAATTAATTCGCCAAGGTGATAATGCCACTAAGATTCAAGGGGCTACCTGGAGTGAAAGAAAATGACAACGACTTTAGAAGAAACAACCTCTACTCCTGTTCAAAAGACTCGGGAGGAGCGTGGATCGGACGATAGGCGACCTTGTCTAGTTCTATTTAGCAAAATAATTAAATAATAAGTAAAATTTTTGAGTTTAGGCGCAGACGTTTGGAATATAGAGTGAAGTAAATTTTAAGAGGAACCAGAAAATCCAATCCTAAACAGGAAACAAGGGATAAACCACCTACTCCTGTTCAAAAGACCCGGGAGGAGCGTGAACCAGACGATAGGCGAACCTTTTATTGAATATAAACATTCATTACATTTATTCGCATATAGCTCATACTGTTTCTATCTAAAACCATTAAAAATTTAGAAAACAAATTTCCTGTATACTAAGAGAAATTTAATGGAAAAGTAATCACAACTGACATGATTAAAGCCAAAACACATTGTTTATATATTATATTAACTTTTATTGAAAATGGTGATACAAAATATCCCTAAGCGAATTTTGTGTTTGTCCAACACCCACAGAGCCCACCTGTGGTTTATACTGTAACTATGCTGAGCAGACCTAAGTTACAGTTTCTGGGAGAGAAGCGTGTTATCTAGCATGATCAACAATCTGAACAAGGCCAGCAAGCTCAAACCTTCGGTCACGATGACTTGTGAGTTCGTGCTAGAACAGCCATTGACGACCCCCAATTTCACTCACAAGGCTTGGGTCACCCCGTGGTGTGGTTTTCAGGCACTTTCCAAAGGTGCTGCACGCTGAGATCGCCTCCCCAAGACCCATGACATCAAGAAGTCACCCTCCTGACAAATCGATCATAGTGAGATTTGAACCCGCTCTGAAAGCGAACGTTCTAACCACTCGACCGAGTGCCCATTGTTGGCATAGTAATCACGGATTTAATCCCTAAATTGGGTAGTACAGAGTTTGGATACATAACTATCTGTAATTCAGAAAACTAGAAACGAAAAAGGCGAGATACCCATAAATGTGGAAAGTAGAACGAGAACGACCTATGTAGATTAAATAAATATAATGATTTACTTAGCGTATTTTAGATGTTGGACAAAACCAAAAGCATAGAGCATCCAACTCACTACTCAGCCGTAATTGATCTAGCGGGATAAGCTTATTAACCATACACAACGTCGAAATGTCCAAATAGAGAGATTTACTAAGCATATCTTAAATGTAGCACAAGGCCGAAAGTATGGAGTCCACAGTGAGAATCAAACTCACTACCCATTCGTAATTGAGTGAGCCTCCTAACTATTACACCACATGGAATAAAATAAATCAATAGCCATTTAGTAAGATTAGCTTAGATGTGGTACAAGACCGAAAGTATGGTGCACCCAGTGAGGATCGAAATCACTTCTCAATCGTGATTAATCTAGGGGAACAAACTTACTATTACACCACATCGAAGTGCCCAGGTTAAATACAGATATAGATATATGTAAGTGTAGCTTACATGTGGCACAAGGCCAAAAATGTTAACGTTAACCATTACACCACGTGTCCAGATTGGATAAGGATATGAAGCTTGCTAACCATATACCATGTCCAAGTACCCAAATTAAGTGAGTGGCTTAAGTGTGGCACAAGGTCGACAGTATGGTGCCCACAGTGAGAAGTGAACCCCTTACTCAGTCGCAGATGGCTATTACACCACGTCAAAGTGTCCAAAATAGCTACTTACTCGGTGGTTCAAGGTCGAAAGTGCGGTGCACACAGCGACGTACATGTGTCACAAGGCCAAAAAGATTGAGCACCCAGTGAGGTTCGAAATCATTATTCAGTCGTAACTAATCCAGCGTGACAAGATTGTTAACCATTATACCACGTGCCCAGACCACTTCTTCCACCGTTTTCGTAGTGACATGTCCGACTTCAACAGACGTCTATTTACCTCTGCACGCAATGAGTGTAAGCGTACCCTCGACAATGCCAAGGCACTATTTGCAGCTCGGATGAAGGAACGTATTGCATCCCGCAAATTTGGCTCCAAGGACTATTGGCGCCCCTGCAAGAGCGTTCTGAATAGTAACAAACCCTCCATTCCTCCACTGTTCAATCAGTTTGAGGTCCTGACCACCTCTGCCGACAAGGCCGAATGCTTCGCTCGAAAGTTTTCTTCCAATTCTATGCTTGACTCCTCTGGGGTACCCTTGCCCGACTTCCCTCCCAGAACTGAGGCCCTACTGGACGGCTTGCACATAACCCCGTCGTCGGTACTGGGCATTATTTCTAACTTAGATCCCCACAAGGCTACCGGCGGTGACGGAATACCAGCCATTGTCCTGAAGAAATGCGCACCTGAACTGGCACCTGCCCTCTCTAAATTGTACAACCGCTGCCTCAAGGACTCCTGTTTTCCTGACTGCTGGAAGTCCTCTACCATTGTTTCTGTCTTTAAGAACTCTGGCAACCCCTCCAACCCTTCTAATTACCGTCCTATCAGTCTCCTTCCCATCTTCGGCAAAGTCTTCGAGGCCATTATCAACGCCGAAGTGATTACTCACCTGATATCCCACGATCTGCTCTCAGACAAGCAGTATGGTTTCCGCTTTGCCCGGTCTACTGCCGATGTGCTTACGGCCATCACTGAATTTGTCTACCAAGCTATCCATAGTAACGGCGAAGCCCGTGCCGTGGCCCTTGACATCTCCAAGGCATTCGATAGGGTTTGGCATGCCGGCCTCCTTCGCAAGCTTCAGGGTTATGGTATCACAGGTCGATTGTTTGACCTAATTCAATCGTTCCTATCAAACCGGGATTTGAAGGTTGTTCTCAGTGGATCCTTCTCCAACTCCTATCCCACTACTGCTGGTGTTCCTCAAGGCTCCATCCTTGGCCCTGCTCTGTTCCTCATATTTATAAATGACCTTCCAGACGCCATAGACTCCCAAGTTGGTATCTACGCTGACGACACTACTATTTACTCCTGCCTCAAGCACAAATCTACTGAGGCGGACAAAATTAACCTGGCAGCTCAAATTGAAAAGGACCTCCAATCGGTTGTGGACTGGGGAGAGAAATGGATGGTCAACTTTAATGCCTCTAAAACAAAACTGCTCTCTATTAACCACCACAAGGACCCATCCCTGCATCCCATCAGAATGTCTGAGGACCAACTTCTCGAGAGTTCCTCTCTGCGGCTGCTCGGTCTCACGCTGTCCGCTGATCTGAGATGGAACAAATACATCGAGTCAATTGCATCATCCACCGCAAGAAAAGTTGGTTCCCTGTGCCGAGCCAGGAAATTCTTCTCCCCTGAATCGATCCTCCAAGTCTATAAGTCTACCATTCGACCTTGCATGGAGTATTGCTGCCATTTATGGTCTGGGGCCCCTGCGTGTTGCCTCGGGGTTCTTGATAAGATCCAGAGACGGATATGCAATGTGATTGGCCCTGATCTGTCATCTCGTCTGCAGTCGCTCTCTCACAGACGCAATGTTGCATCACTCTGCCTTTTCTACAAGTACTTCCACGGTAATTGCTCTGAGGAGTTGCTTTCGCTTGTCCCTAAGCCTCGTGAATTCAAGCGTCCTACGAGGCTGGCATCCCGTTCCCACCCCTTCACCGTTGAAACTGTTAGGTTTAGACGTCTTTTCTGCTCCAATAGCTTCATGTCTCGCACATCTCGCCTATGGAACTCCCTTCCCTATTACTGTTTCCCTGACAAATACAATCTCCAACGGTTTAAGTGTAGCGTCAATCGTCATCTCCAATTGCCTTGATCTATCCACTTCCTGACATCTTTCATTCCTATCTGCTCTCGCTCTATATCTCCCGTAACCTCCCTACCTCGATCGGCCCTCCGTCCTTCTCTTTCTCCACATCCCTTCCTTTACCACTCCTATCTGCTCTTCCTCCAACCCTTCTGTAACCCCTTGCGTGATAGTGGCCACCGGCCTTGCTTGGGGTGATACGCTTAAAAAAAAAAAAAAAAAGATCAAATAAGAATATACAATTTGATTCAACACGTTTAGAATTTACTGCTTATTTCTACGTCACTAGAAGAGTCCACTACATATACATCAGCGATTTGCTCACCTTTATCCGGTGGACTCTTCTGGTAGCCTAAAAAGTGTTACGCATACACATACACACATACAAACACAAAAATAAATTTCTACTACGCTATCTTTAACCATATCATAACGAAAAAGCTAAATAAAATCCCATAATGCTCACTATAATGTACTTTATTTCAAATACCAGCATTTTGAACCAAATTAAAATAAATATACAAATAAAAAATGTACAAAAAACTAAATTAATGCAATATATAAATAATAAATAAATATATGAATTAAATAAGAAAATTCAAAGAGGACATTTCGAATCAGAAAGAGACAACACTTCTAGGACAAAATGGGGAAATAAGGCTTATTGAAGACAAGAGAGCATTTGAATAACATACCTAACAACCTTGCGAAAATGGTTTACAGAACAGGGATTAGGAGAGATAGCAAAAAGACAAAAGTTATTAAGAACCATAAAGGACAGAATGTTGTGGAGAGCTATGATCATCCACATCCTGAAGGGACATGGCATATGGAAGAAAAAGAAAGGCCATTACTATCTTCTTCTTTATGTGCCGTGTCCCTCCCAGAACGTAAACCATCATGCCTCTCCACAACTTCCTGTCTCTTTTAGATCTTAATTTGTGTCTTTCTTTTATTTCTCCCAAACTCTGTTCCACCATCTATTCAAGCTCACTAAGTATGTTCTGTGTTGATTTCCTCTATTCTTCTTGCCTTCAATCTATCCTGTGAGCCTCAGATTTTTCAAGTTCTTTTTCTTCATTATGTGCCCTAGAAACCTCAACTGTCTCTTCCAGATTTTAAGTATAAGTTTTCGTTATTCCGATTTTCTCTAAAAATTCGTCGTTCGAACTATGGTATACACAGCATCCATCAGTTGAACCACATTTCTGTTGCTTCAATTTATTAGCCCTAAGCAAAAAGATGGGAAGGGCTTGCTTTACTCAAGGAGCAATATATAGAAGGAGTAGTGACACTTGTTTGAAGATCGGTTGTGGCGCGAAACTGACATATACCATATAATTTAGTTTCAGTTAAAAATTCCTTTTAAAATAAAGATGAAATTGAGGCGTCTATATAAAATATGAGTATCCAATAAATAGCAATCCATTAATTCTTTATATATATATATATATATATATATATATATATATATATATATATATATGATACAATATAGTTTTAAGGTATGCTATATTTGTAGATTAGAATACAGTGTATCAGGGATAGAGCGTATGTAAATATAAAAATGGACATTGAAGTCATGGCCTGATAATTGTGTTTAGAATGAAACAGACTGTCACTTCTGGGTGTTGACTTCAATGTCAACTTATATATATATATATATAGCATAAATATAAAAGTGAACACTGAAGTCAACACTCAGAGGCGACAGGCTGTTTCATGCTAGGCGCAATCGTCATGCCGTGAATGTTGGATTTTTCCTCGACTATTTATATAGTCAGTGGTCAGTGGTGCATTGTGGGTAATCTATTCTGGTGGTTATTTTTGTGGAAGTGGCTTGTTTCTTTATTTAATTGTTTGGGTTAATTTATTTGTTTTTCATTTTCATTTTGTATTATTTACTCTTTTCGGTTTTTGATATTTATTAACATAGTAGAAAAAATGGGGGTTGCTCAGGTCGCTTATTTGATAGTTAGTCTTGGTCTGGGAAGATAATTAAGGCTATTTATTCGTTCAAAGTTTAGATTGCTTACAGTAGTCTATTCTGTTATTTTAGCGGGCGGCATTTTTTTATTTATTTATTTGGATTTATTATTTTTACTTGTTTTTGCTTATTTGTGCTGATTTTTAATTGTTCTAACGGTTATTTTAGCGGGGGCGATTTGTTAATTTATTTATTTATTTATTTGGATTAATTTTTATTTTTTTAATTTATTTACTTATTTTTTTATTTTGTATATTTTTATTTACTCTATTTGGTTTTTGCTTTTTGAGTAACGTATTAATGTTTTTTTTATCATTATATAGTAGTTACAGCTATTTTCACGTCCAATTTTTGGATTGGTTGGTGTAGTCTATTCTAACACTTATTTTGGCGGGATTGGTTTGTTAATTTGTTTATTATTATTTACTTTGTTTATTTATTTGGGTTGATTATTTTTACTTGTTTTTTATGTATTTTATTTTATTTTTATTTATTCTATTTCGTCTATTCTAACGGGAGTGGTTTGTTAATTTGTTTATTTGTTTGGGTTAATTTATTTTACTTGTTTTTTTTATATTATTTTGTTTATTTGTATTTGTTTATTTCAGTAACGTAGTAAAAAATTGTTTTCATGTCTGTATTTTGAGATGAGGTCAGATCGTTTATTTAGTCTGGGAAGGTGATAATAGCTACTTTTTCCTCCAAGCAAAGTTTGTAGGTTTTTGATTGATTGTTGTAGGCTGATGATCTTTTCTTTATTTTCCATGATATTTTGGTGTGATTTGTGTTTTGTTTTTAATTTCCCATATATACTTGGAAAGCATTGTGCTGTTCGCATTGTGTAAATACGCGAACAGTACAATGCTTTCCAAGTATATCTGGGAAATTAAAAACAAAGCACAGATCACACCAAAAATATGGAAAATAAGGAAATCTAAAATGTAATGTTATAAACTAATAGTTTATGAAGGATATTGTGATAAATAAATATATGTTCCTGTAGTCTATATCTTTCGGAGTTTTTTATAAATAAAATATTAGTTAGTACGTAGATTGTTTGCCTTGGAAATATGACACCCTTTCCCCAACATTATTAACAGTATTTTCCAGATAAGGATAGATATTATCAGCTGAAAACTTAGCGATATCTTGCTCATTGTACAGATATATTTATATCTTTAAATTTAAAAGAAACATCGGTTGGTTAGTCCAAGTTTGACTGTCAAAACAGTGACTCACATGAAAAATCCAACATAACAATCGTTTCATTTTGCATGATGTATTTTCTGAATTTATTTTGTCAATGAAATGTCATATCTTTCTGTATATAACACGCACATTTTATCCCCCAAAAGTGATATCCAAATTTTCTTGCGTCCAACACATCGAAAGTAGGAATTATATATATATATGCTACGTATGCAAGACAACAGAATACCAAAAATGCTCATGTATAGTCAACTTGACAGTGGTCATCGAAGCGTAGGCCGACCATTGCTTAGATACAGGGACAAACTGAAAAGTAACCTCTCAGCTGCGAATATGGACCATGCTACGTTTGAGGACATAGCAATTGATCGCAATGAGTGGAGGACTACTTGCTACAATGGCATCAAGACCAATGCAGCATCAAACATCACCAAGCTTCGTCACACTAGGGAAAGGACTAAAATATCTGCTGCTGTACCGGCCATACACTCCAACAATCCACACTCTTGCACAATCTGTAGACTTCTTTGCAAATCACTAGCGGGACTGAAATGTCACTTGCGACTTTTTTTTTTTTTTTTTTTTTAAGCGTATCACCCCAAGCAAGGCCGGTGGCCACTATCACGCATGGAGTTACAGAAGGGTTGGAGGAAGAGCAGATAGGAGTGGTAAAGGAAGGGATGTGGAGAAAGAGAAGGACGGAGGGTCGATCAAGGCAGGGGGGTTACGGAAGATATAGAGCGAGGGCAGATAGGAATGAAAGATGTCAGGAAGTGGAGAAGGGAAGTCGATAGATCAAGGCAATTGGAGATGACGATTGACGCTACACTTAAACCGTTGGAGATTGTATTTGTCAGGGAAACAGTAATAGGGAAGGGAGTTCCATAGGCGAGATGTGCGAGACATGAAGCTATTGGAGTAGAAGAGACGTCTACATCTAACAGTTTCAACGGTGAAGGGGTGGGAACGGGATGCCAGCCTCGTAGGACGCTTAAATTCACGAGGCTTAGGGACAAGCGAAAGCAACTCCTCAGAGCAATTACCGTGGAAGTACTTGTAGAAAAGGCAGAGTGATGCAACATTGCGTCTGTGAGAGAGCGACTGCAGACGAGATGACAGATCAGGGCCAATCACATTGCATATCCGTCTCTGGATCTTATCAAGAACCCTGAGGCAACACGCAGGGGCCCCAGACCATAAATGGCAGCAATACTCCATGCAAGGTCGAATGGTAGACTTATAGACTTGGAGGATCGATTCAGGGGAGAAGAATTTCCTGGCTCGGCACAGGGAAACAACTTTTCTTGCGGTGGATGATGCAATTGACTCGATGTATTTGTTCCATCTCAGATCAGCGGACAGCGTGAGACCGAGCAGCCGCAGAGAGGAGCTCTCGAGAAGTTGGTCCTCAGATATTCTGATGGGATGCAGGGATGGGTCCTTGTGGTGGTTAATGGAGAGCAGTTTTGTTTTAGAGGCATTAAAGTTGACCATCCATTTCTCTCCCCAGTCCACAACCGATTGGAGGTCCTTTTCAATTTGAGCTGCCAGGTTAATTTTGTCTGCCTCAGTAGATTTGTGCTTGAGGCAGGAGTAAATAGTAGTGTCGTCAGCGTAGATACTGACTTGGGAGTCTATGGCGTCAGGAAGGTCGTTTATAAATATGAGGAACAGAGTAGGGCCAAGGATGGAGCCTTGAGGAACACCAGCGGTAGTGGGATAGGAGTTGGAGAAGAATCCACTGAGAATAACCTTCAAATCCCGGTTTGATAGGAACGATTGAATTAGGTCAAACAATCGACCTGTGATACCATAACCCCGGAGCTTGCGAAGGAGGCCGGCATGCCAAACCCTATCGAATGCTTTGGAGATGTCAAGGGCCACGGCACGGGCTTCGCCGTTACTATGGATAGCTTGGTAGACAAATTCAGTGATGGCCGTAAGCACATCGGCAGTAGACCGGGCAAAGCGGAAACCATACTGCTTGTCTGAGAGCAGATCGTGGGATATCAGGTGAGTAATCACT
>OZ038483.1:83104496-83161996 GCA_964036315.1 Acanthosepion esculentum
TGTTTCGAACTATTATTCTTATCTTGGCCGATATAGATGTTATTACAGATACAACGTTTCGACGAAGTAATTTCTGGTCATCATCATTAATGTCCATTGATTAGCTGATGTGGTACTTGGGTTTATTATTGTGTTATTTTGTCCATGTGATGCCAGTTATTGTTCTTTCCAGCTGAACCATGGATCTCTTGTAGAGTAGCTAGCATCCTTTTAGCACTATATCAGATGGCATGGCTCATAGCCTTAAATAGTCTACGATAAGTTGATACTAAACTGGTTATTATTCGAACTGATCTTACTTCGTTTGGCTATAAAGCATTTGGCCCTCCTCTATTCCTTGTAAGTTGTCTTGTTAATTGTTTTGTAACTTATTGTTCTGTGTTTTTGCATGTATCCGTTAGCACCGGATGCTGGTGCTGAATAAGTATATTAAGCATTCATTCTTCTCTGTATCATTCACCTCGACGATACAACAGGATCGATTTGTCATGGTTACTTCTTGACAATATCATCCCAGAGAGTGTTGGGAAGGGCCTAAACCACACCAAGGATTAATTCTAGTAGTGTGAGTAAAATCAACTACTATATTCACTATGCCACCGCCACGAAGGATATTAGCAGTGTATTTTTGGAGTTTTTATATTCGAAACCAGCTGGTTTCAACATTACTCATTGGCCTCGTGATTTGAACGTTAACAATCCGAGCAAGTGATCCTGGTTCGAATCTCTCCTTAGTCGACTTGTTGATAATATCTGCCCGGAGATTATAAGAATTTATTTGACGATAATAATGATTTACTGATACAAGTCCTACTAATTAACTCCTAGCTGGCGGAGTGGGGAAGAGGTGGATTCATGCCTTTACCAAGAGTATTTGCGCATAAGTGAATATAACGAACCCAACTGCTCTCCAATCTCCAATTCCGAGCCGTTATGCATTACACTACCCTCAAATAAAAGATTACAGTACCTTGTAATCCCATCTAGGTAGTGACCAAGTTCAACGTTGCTTAACTTCAGTGACCGTACGTGATATGGCTGTAACCCACCAACATGATATAACCGAAAGCCATCTGGGAAGGTTCTAATCTCTCCATAGTTGATTTGTCAAGGAGGTGACTTGTTGATAAAACCGACCCGGGGAGACGATCCAAGCGTTCGGCTACGGTGAGAAGTGCCTAAAACAACACCGCGGCTTAACTCTCGCCTTGCGAATAAAACTGGGTAGATGATACTGTTCGAAAGACATTGATGTCATAATCCTTGAGCTTACTGGCTTTCTTTATATGTAAATAATGATAACCCTTCTTCCCATAAATTCAGACAGAAATTTATCACTTTTTAAACATTCGGACTATTGAGACGAATTTCCTGATAAGTTTGTTACCAGTGTTGAATTTTCCAAAGATTTTAAATTTATCCCGTAAATTTCAGCTACCTCTGATTGGTTAGTTTTATTGTTATTCTTCTTCTTAACATTTCCTCCTTAATCACGTGTTCTGTACATGGTAGAAGCTAGAAATTGCAGGAAGCCGATCGTTTCTTTCCTGTTGGCTATCAACAGGCTGAGCCATCATTTATAAGATGCATCATTATTTCAGAACATCATAGGAAGTATAGTGAGTTAAAATCACGTCCAGAATAGTGTTTCTTTTGATCTTACCACATAGAATTGATTTTAAGAGTTTAACATCACTTACCGAATTCTGAGTGCTCATTAATTGCTATTTTAAATGTAATCTTTTAATTGTCCATTAAAATTTTATTTTTAATATACATTAATTTTTAAAAAAATCTATCCTTATTAGTCTTTTAGTGCCGATTGCTCTACTAGTGGAACATATTTTAAGACGTTTTTTGATACTAGACAAACATTAATTGTATATGTATAAGTGCTGATTTGGGTACTACGACATCATGTAATGTTTAGCAAATTAGTCTTATTAGATCAGTTACTACTCAATAGTGAGTTCAGTCCTCACTGGATGCTTCATACGTTAAATCTTAGTTTTTTACACTTAGTAAATCACCATGGCGAATGAATTCGCCGTTTTAACGTGGGGTAATGGTTATCAAACTTGTTTTACTAGATCAATTACGACTGAATAGTGAGTTCGATCCTCACTGGATGCTAAACTTAGTAAATCACTATAAGCACCTATTGTATCTTAGTCTTTTCGTGTATACTATTGATATTTTTTACTTTCACCCAAAACAAGGTTCAAAGGCCATTCAAGTCGGAAGGTTGCTAAATGAGCCTTTTTACCGAAAAATCAAAGCAACAGAACTTTGAGTCAGAAATGTCTGATCTGGCATCCTAGAAACCGAGACAAACTCCATCTTCTTCTACTTTATGAGCCATGTCTCTTCAGGAGGTTGGACGTCATGACCCTCCACATCTTCCTGTCCCTTGTAGCTCTCAATAAATTTTGTCGTTTTCTCCCAAACCCTGTTCTACCATCCATTTACTCAAGCCCATCAAGTAGTGATTTTCCAAGCGTAGCTTAGATGTGGAACAAGGCCGAATGTAGGGGGCATCCAGTGAGAATCGAACTCACTACTCAGTCGTAATTGTTCTAGCGAGGCAAGTTTGCTAAACATTACACCACCTCGAGGTGCCCACTCAAGCCCTTCAAGTTTGTTACGGTGTGCTTCTTTTCTGTCCCACTTTCAGTCAATCTGTCCTTCAGATTTTCCAAGCCCTCCTTACGTGCCTCAGAAATTTTAACTGTCTCTTCTTGATGTTAAATAGGTTTCCTTTTCGTTTCCTTTTTCTCTAAAATCTCGTCGTTGCTTACTTGTTTGGTTTATGGTATCCTCAGCATTTTCTATAGAAGCATATTTCTGTTGCTTCGACTCTTCTTCATCTTTGAGGAGATTGTCCAGTATTCACTGCCATATAAGAGAACAGCTATCACGTAACAGTTCAATACTCTTTTCTTTGTTTCTAACGAAGTTTTTCTTTTCAAAAACTCAAACAAAAATAAAATCAAGCCCCCAGTGACAACACAAACCTTCAAGACTGAAAATCGAGAATCCTTTCAAAGATCGAATATATCGCGCGGACTTTGAACTTCATAGAATTTTGTTGAAAACGACTGAAAGACGACAGAAGCTAAGCACCTTAACAAGAACAAACAGTAACTGCGGACGCTTCCTTTATTCGTTCGATAACACGATAAGGAAATTAATCCGTCGACAAGGAAACATTATTAAAACAGATATACGACATAACTTGGTTGCAATTTATAATAAAACTAAAAGCTTTATTACCTAGAAGCACTCAATATACGCAAAGTCGTCTTTAAAGAGATTTATGGAGATATTTATGGGACTTATTCATCAAAGAATAAGTGGAATATTTTTCATAAAGGAAATAAACTTTTATCCTGAGAAAGAAACGAAAAAAATGGAATGTTAAACGACATAAAGCAAAAATCCTTGTCAGTAAAAAATTCAGACAGTACATGTTACAGCACGAACATAACGGAACTCGCAAGTATTTTATATATATATATATATATATATATATATATATATATATATATATATATATATATATATATAGTCATCCACAGACAGACTGATTCACTGTATCAAAGCCCATCAATGTGGCTAGACATACGATTTCCTCAGGCCAGGATCGAAACCCGATTGATTTGCCATCAGTCGGAATTTTCCCCACTAAGCTAACAGAGAGGAAGCTGAATCTTTACGTATTTATTTTGATCAAACATGCCAGTGACTCAGAGTGCTCGATTCATAGAAGAGTTTTGCATTATCAGCAGTAGGAGTCACTGTTTAAAAATTCGTGCTTTCTCTCTGAAGTGCTCGACCGAAATTTATTTTTTCGGGCGCGTATATATATGTATCTTCTTAAATATGCCCTGACATGACGGTGATAGCAGGAAAAATAGAAATAGAAAAATCATTTGGTATATACCCCCATTTAACCGGATGGTTAGCACTAAGTTAGATCAGAAGTTTAATAATTTAATTGAGAAACATTTCCCCAATAATAATTCACTAAGCAAGATTTTTCATAAAAATACACTTAAATTAAGCTACAGTTGTACAGATAATCTAGAAAAAAAAACACAATAAAATTTTAAATCTACACTTAAACCAATTAAAAATCGTTATTTCAAAACAGAAAACAATAATGATAAAAAATCGTGTAATTGTAGAAATCCAAATTAATGTACATTACAGAATACGTATCTTACTGAATCTATTTGAAAAATTCTTAAAATATTTTTTTTTGTTCTAGGTTACTTTATATCTACTTCACCAGTCAGAATTGGCTACATTATTGTTCGGCGCTGACATGTCTAGAGTGCCAATATATCAAGACATGAACTTATAACCCACCTCCCTTTACACTCTGACCGTATTTTTCATTTTTCTATTTTAGCATAGATCTGACTTTTAATTAGATAATTCACACATACCCACAAGTATCAATGTTTCAATTCTGACATTAGGCTTCCCCCTCCCCTATTTTTAACTTTCAAAAGAAGTAACGATTTGATTTCAAATTTCCCAAATAAATCATTTGTATTATTTGTAATCTATCATCACCCGATGAGGAAGGATTAAAGTTCCGAAACATGAAAGTTTTTGTGTAGCGATGTAAAATGTTTTTATTGTAATCTATTATAATAAAAATATTTTGATATATATATATATATATATATATATATATATATATGTGTGTGTGTGTGTGTGTGTGTGAGAGAGAAATGATACCTGGAAAAACCTATTCTGATAACGCGTTTCGTTCTTTGAGAAAAGCTATCGATGGCAAATATACGGTTCCTTGGCATAAAGATTTACCTCTTCTTCATTTCTTTTATTTATATTGTCTTTGTAGATATTATATATATTTATATCTGAATTTCTACACACACACACACACACACACACACACACACACACACACACACACACACACACACACACACACACACACACACATTTATACGGTTAGAACAGAAGTATAAAATTTTAACCTCATGAAGAGTTACTACTATATATTTTTTGTTTTTCGTTTGTTTTTTTTTTCAGATAAATGCCAGCCGGTCCAAGCGGGAAAAGACCGGCAACAAACCAGATCAATTCGACGTGGGTGGCCACATTCCGTCAGTCTTTGGTGACCATAACTCCCAGAAGAATTTAAGGCCGTCTACTAATGGAAGGAGGGCCGATGCCGAAGAAGGTATCGTCATGTTTAAGCGGACCTCCATCAACCCGACGCCAATGGGAATAGAACCGATGGTATGTTCATAATTCTGTCACTTACATTACAAAAAAACTTCCTCTTGACGGCTTTAGCCGTTATTTTTGGATCTGATAATGTCCAAATCGTTACCCATTTAGCATTGAACAATAAGAAATTGCTTAGATTTAATAATTAAACAGTGACTGTTGTTTTAAAATACTTTTAGCCATTCATTTTCTTATATTAACCAGTTAGTTTTGGAGATTTCAAAATCAAGCATATATCTAGAAAGGATTTGAAAAGCCGAAGGAAAATATGACACCGAAATCCGATGGCGCGATGGAATAGCAAAATGAGATTTCCAAAAGCTAAGAAAAGTATTATGAAATAGGAAAATTTCAATAGAAACAAAGACCTCACTATTTTAACCAGTTATATTAATAATAAGCTTGATTCAAGATAAACCGACATCATTTACTCTCGGCCACGTTCTAGCTAAGATTTAATTCATTGCCGTCTGATTCAGATAATATTTCCCACTCCGCGCCACGAGACCATAAAACATTAGGGTTCTAATAGGACCACATATACTGCAGCCATAGTAGCAGTGGCGTGTCTATTGTGTTTAATCTGACGGATTCAGTCCCTTTTCCGTTTGCCTTTGAATTTAGCTATTTCTTCTCCTAGACTAGTTGCTACCACGAGACATGAGAGTCCAGTCAGCCCTGTTATTTAATCAAGAGCTGACGGGGAGAAGAGACGAATTCATACATTTATCTAGGGTATTTGTGCGAAACGGAATGCAACGAACTCGCCTGAATTTGAACTCGACACGCCGATTTCTTTTTTTCGAGTTGTTAATCGTTACACCACCTGCACATCCGATATTTATGAATATCGTTAGTGTCGCATTCAAATTATTGTACGTTTAAAACACACGCACACACAGATTATATGAGGTAAACGTGTAAACTTCGAGGAATATTTCAAATCTCACTTAAACTGGTCTGATAGGTTTTGATCGTTTATGATAAAAGAATTTATCGTCACCTGATTTTTAATAGAAAGCTTGTTCAACCTGATATTTGTATTTTGTTTATGGGAAAATGTCCTCTTTTTGACACACTTCATCACCTATTGTTTTTGTTTTTTTTAAGTATTTTCTGATACAATCATGTCGGGTCACTTTGCTACTGGTAGCATATAATTCAGTACTACCGTCAGAATGGTCAGGTCAGCGGCTTATCTGGTGAGAAGTGTTGTTAGAAAACCTGCAGAATATAAAACAAAAGCTGCTGTTATTCTGATCAAAAGCTATTTGTCAAGGAGTTCAATTCCTGATAGAATCGGTTTGGAGAGACGATCTCTGCGCGTCCAGCGTCGTTGGGAAACGTCTGGAAACCGTAAGTAAAGAAACTTAGGTTGACGGAATTGTTCGGAAGGCGTCTATGGTTGTGCCAGCACGAATTCACAATCTTTAGAGTCAACGTACATTTAGCACGATGGAGATGACTGGGTTCCATATTTATGTATGCAGCTTGATACCTATTGTTGTGTAGAAAGGCGACCGACCTACGCTACACTACATTGGTAAAACTGGACTCTTCCATTGACTATGAGAGGCGTTCAATTTGAGACACAAATCAGTCGCAATGTGTGTCGCATTAACTACGATATTCATTTGTATTTTTAATCCGCGTGATTAAAGAGATGTTAACTAATCTTTTGTTTCAATGGGTTTTTTTTAGGGGGTGTATATAATTAACCAGAACAACGAACTTACTCGAGCATTACTTATTTACAGATTAATCGAATCTCAGTGATTACTAACCTACATTATGCCTGCCATAGATTGAGAGTAACACGACAGTCACAGACAATCCAACTGTGATAGTTATTGGGAGTCCCAGTGGTGTAGCCTAAATCTTTTTATGGCCACACCATGTTGGCATGGTCGTGTGGTTAAACGTTAGCTTTCTGATCAAAAGCTATTTGTCAAGGAGTTCAATTCCTGATAGAATCGGTTTGGAGAGACGATCTCTGCGTCCAGCGTCGTTGGGAAACGTCTGGAAACCGTAAGTAAAGAAACTTAAGTTGACGGAACTGTTCGGAAGGCGTCTATGGTTGTGCCAGCACGAAATCACAAGTCAGAGTGGTAGAGGGTTCGAGTGTAGTGCCGTCGATCACACAAAGTATATAATCTGTAACAGTCACAGGTTGGTTCTATATGCATTAAAGAAACCAAAATGTGTCCTAGAGGCGTCTGCTTTCGGGATTAGCTATCAACCTTAGAAGACGGGTAAACCCGAAAAACGAGCAACCATTTCTTTTTCTATGTGCTGCACCTGTTCAGTACATGGATGATCATGGCTCTCCAGAACTTCCTATTCCTTATAGCTCTTAGCAGTTTTACTACTTTTTCTAAAGCTCCCACCCTCGTCAGGTAAGGGGCTCGCTGCCTTCCCTTATATCTTGTCCTCAATATGCCCTGTGAGGATTAAGTTTACCAATACTTCTTTCCTCTTTCTGTTTTCGCTTAGCTTTTGAAATTCTTATTTGCTAGTTCAATGCGTGTTCGAATTTCGATGTCGCATTTTCCATTCTCTGTTAAAACACTTCCCAGACATTTAAACTTCCGTACTTGCTTGATGTTGAAATCTCCAATCTCGCATCTTGGTTTTTCTTCTTTCCAATGACCACACTTTCTGTCTTATTTCAATTGATGGCTAGTGTTTTTTTCTCGTTTTCTTTTACTACCTTGTCTAGAAGGTGCTGTAGTTTTCTTTCCGTGTCAGCCATCATTACAGTGCCATATGCGTATCTTATATTAGGATTACACCCACCGACAACAAATCGTGGTAGGATCTCTAGCACCCTTAGGATTACTGCGCTGTAGAGGTTGAATAAATTTGGGGAGAGGATACATCCTTGTCTTACGCCCTTATTTTTATGTAGCTACTCAATTCATTTTCCATTCAACCCTTGCTTACAATTGCGATAAAATAACATTCATTTATTTGATGCAACGATTTTCAAATTTAAAGTTTCAGGAATGATCACATTTTTCGTGTAAAGATAAGATAAGATCAAAGTATCAAAGATCAAAGGATCAAAGATCAAAGTTTATAAATGTTTATAATTTTAATATGTTTCGCTTTTATATGGGATTCATCAAAAAATTATTTTGGAAATGAATTATAGAAGAGAACGTTCCGGTACTTTTACTTCTGGGTTGTTTGTTTTTTTCATCAGTCAGGTAGTGTTTATAACAGTGTTTATCTTTTTCAGTCATGGTAAAAATTTTACCTTTTCTTTCGGCAGAGATCAACATTACCGACATACCCGGAAGCAGATTACGCGAACAGTGATATAACAGATAGCCTTCAATCACTGTCTTCGGAGTCTTCGTCTGACAATGAAGTTCGATCTGGAGTTACAAAGAGTTTCACCGTGTATGCCGCGACCAGATTTGAACACAAAGGAATAAATCCGCAAAGTTATATATGCATACCGTTGACCTCTCCGCTTTTGCATCATAAAGAAAAAAGTGTTCAGTTGGTAAGGAGCCATTTGATTACCTATATTATGTAAGAGAAAAATAAAAGGCTTTGAACAAAGGCATCTTTTTAACCTAACTCGATATGTTAAAAGAGATTATTATACTCTGATTAGCTTCTAAGCTGTTGCAACGTGTCTATTACTTAGTTGAGTTCAGTCCACTCTTAGAGTAAGTCCAGGTGCAGATTACTACAGTTTTGTCTGTAACGAACGCTTAATACGGCTTTTGCTGTCTCGGTATTTACTCAAGACCTCTGAACAAGGCCGGTTATTTTACGTGGGACGATTCCGAGCCCGTATGCTCGAGCAAAAATTGCAAAATATTGCCCGGAGACACCGTATACAAGGGCTCAGGTAGCTGTCTACCTCTCCAGACGACACTGCTCTTCGGCATAGTGTCGCCCTTGTTCCTCTCTACCTTCGAGCAGAGAGATCACCAAGCCGAGCACCGGTAAACTCAGAGGTCTGGTGAACTCTGCTATTGCTGTCTCGCGTTCTTTTCTCACATTTATACGCAGTTTATTTCCATCCAAGTTTGCATCAGTTCATTTCTGTTTAAAAATTGACCAGGGTGGTTTTGCAAAGTCATCAAAAATGCTGCGTCCTTTGAAACTTGTTTATTAGGCATAAATGCGTTTTATTAATACAAAACTATGTAGAAAATATGAAGTAAAATAATTAATTCCATGTAGCGTGCATTAATTGTAAATAACCCCTCAACACAACCTCGAAAGATCCTCGATTGTTAATCACGATGTCCTTGGATTTCTTAGTCCTCCAATATTTGAGCTTTAAGACTTGAAGTTTGCCTGATCGAAAATGCTTCACATGTCATAGTCTAGCGGGTTCATGCCCAGGTTTGAGGAGGGACAGAAATCCATTAGCTAGAAATAATTCAATTTAGCATTGCATAACTTGTTCATTTTATTCGCTGTGTAGCTGGAAGCATCATTCTAAGTTCATACATTGTTGCATTCTAGGTAGTTGAACTACATGAGAAAGCATGACACCTGAAGTCATTGTGGCAGGCATCAGCCCTTACCCTTCTCCAAACTTGCACAAGAATATGGTAGCTTTTCTGTTTGGAGGCAACGATATCCAAGACACTGGCTTGAGCTGGATGTCTGGTGCTGAAGTTTCCCCTGATATTAACCCTTGACTCCTCAAAGTTCCAGTCGTTTCAACGCTTCAAAACAGCATCAAAGATTTTGACGTCAGAGAATATCGTAAAAGTGTACGAAGTTATGATACTTAAGATACTTGAGCACTTCCTTGAACCTTCCTGCTTGTTGGCGTTCATTGATTCCGCGAGGACATACCTTGACGCCCCAATGGATGATTTAATAATCATGCACGATCGTATCGAGGGTCTCAGTGTCCGCATTTAGCTCAACCGATATCAGTGCGCTTATCAAAACTGCAATAGACCCAGTATCAGCAGTTTTGATAAGCCTGTTAATCCCCGATCTCCCTGTTTGTTGGCACCGCCTCTCTCTCTCTCTCTGCTTTCTCTGGATGGCATTGCCCATGTCAAATTCTGTTACCGACATTGTAGATATTGCGAAACGAGTATGTTGGGAGATGCTTTTAGGGTTTATTTGCGCGCGAATCAAATCTGACACATTTTCGAAGATATTCTTGAAAAACAAGTGCGTATTAACAGCCGACAGTATACTCTTTGTTCTGAATCTAGTTTGGTGTAATGGTTGATGGGAAATTTTAGTTTAAATTTTGCTGCAAGTTTTCTTTTCTTACACTGGAAACACCTCTTAAGATAATTTCATTGTACGAAGTTAAATTGTACACACAGAGTAATACGTACATAAACACACATATATAAATGAACCCATTCAAAGTGATAGATAGACTATATTTTTATGCATACAATCTAAGTAGACATAAATGTTTATTTGTAAATAAACCAGCCACATAAATAGGCCAAATAAACATATTTAACATATTATAAAGTTACAAATAAATTACTCTTACCGGATGAACTGCTTCAATTTAATGTTTATGAGTCTTTCAGATATTTATTTTGTTGGCGTTTCTATTTTAACATTACTTTACAGGAGTTTTTATTGCTTCCCACTCATATTCTTGGTTTCATAGTGTTTCCCATTCTCATATACGTCTATTTTAATGATGGTCTACCCTGCCAGCCCCGGGAATCCGCTGATACCAGTGCGCTTGTTTATCGTTCTTCATAGTTTGCGTAGCACTCTGTGGACTCTAAAAATTAGACAGCCTTGATTAAATGAGGAGAACCAGTTCAGGTAATTTGGAGACTGCCCCTGCCACATAAGATTCGAATAGTCTGATGATAAGACACTGACAAGGTCATAAAAACTCGAGACTTCATTCCGGCCATTGCTTACAGTATCGGGTGCTCCGAAGTAATCACCATCTAAGTACTGAATATATATATATATATATATATATATATATATATATATATATATATATATATATATATATATATATATATATGAAGAAATATAGTCTTAAAGTGTGCTATATTTATGGGATAAAGTGGTCAATATCAGAGATAGAGCGTGTGTAAATATAAAAGTGAACATAGAAGTCAACACTTAGAGGCGACAATCGGTTTCATGCTAGTGCAATCGTCAGTCTGTTTCATGCTAGTGCAATTGCCTGACGATTGCACTAGCATGAAACAGACTGTCGCCTCTAAGTGTTGACTTCTATGTTCACTTTTATATATATATATATATATATATATATATATATATATATATATAACTGTATATCCTTCTTTTATACAAATGTCATTAAAGTCCACTGACAAAGTATTGCGATTAAGTATTTTATTCCATTTTTCTTCTGTTCGTATATATGTTTTCTTTTCTGGACATAAAGTATGTAAAAACTGTCTAAATGTGCTATATATATCCGAGTGCTTTTAGAAATTATCAAGGATGTTCTTTTGTTTTTGTTTTTTTTCATGTAGATTTTTATATGTGTGTATCTGTAGTGATGGGAATATTTTTTTATTTTCCAAACACGGTCAGCATATTGTGGCCGTGTTCATAGTTGATATTATTGAGTATTGGATTTTTCTTTTTTTTCTTTTTTTTTTAACTATTAATACTTCCATTATTTGTAGCGTTTTTTTTTGCGTGTGGATAAGAATATTATACTCATGTTTTCTACGAGTGTGTTGCGGATGGAATTTTACGGCGTGTTTAAATGGGTCCTAATTGAGCTATATTAATAAAGCCCTGAATAGTACCAATGAAAGCATTAATACTAAAATATGCATCTAAAGAGCCATTCGGCTAACCCTTCTTCAGAGATCAATCGTTGGCAAAAATAATTTCTTTTTATTAATCCAAATAAGAACAGCGAAAACCTTTAGAAGACTAAACACTGGCGCGCGATTAAAAGATCAAATCTTCTAACAATTTAGAAACCAATTTAATTTGTATAAACAAAACGAATAAAATTGATAACTAACCAGAAATAGAAAGAGAGAGAAAAAATAATGGTTAGTGTTCTTCCAGAAGAAGAAGTAAACGGCTCACGTTCTTTTTTGTTGCCTTCACAGGGTAGGTCTTCTACATTTGATTGCAACTGCTTCAGCATATGCCGATAACGTACCCTGTATAAGATGCCTATTTTAGTATTAAACTTGATTTCATCGGTACTATTCAAGGCTTTATTAAAATGTAGTATCAAGTATTTGTTTATATATATATTTCTCTTTCGCCTCTTTCTCTTTTTCCAATTTCTATTTTGCCGGTTTCTGTTTTTCTTCTTCTTTCGTTTCCTCCTCTTGTTTTGTCTCGTTCACTTTTCCCTGTTCCTCTTTTGCCGCTTCTTCTTTTGTCTCTTTTTCTTTTGCCTCTTCTTCTTTCGCCTCTACTTTTACCGCCCTTCCTCTTTTGCGCCTTCCGCTTTTGCCTCTTTCTCTTTTTGCAACTTTCTTTTTTTTTCTTTTCTCTTTTTTCCTTTTCTTCTTTTACCTCTTTCTCGATTACCTCTTTCTCTTTTGCCACTTCTTCTTTTTCATCTTCTTCTGGGGCCTCTTTCTTTTTTTCTTCTTTTTTTAGCTCTTTCTCTTTTGTTACTTTCTCTTTTTTCCTCTCCCCCTTTTGCTTCTTTCTCTTTTGCCGCTTCTTTGCCTCTTTCTCTTTTGCCTCTTTCTTTTTTTTTCCCACTTTCTCTTGTGCCGCTTTCTCTTTTGCATTTTTCTCTTTTTCCTCTTCTGTTGCCTCTTCTTCTTTTTCCTCTTTCTATTCTGCCTCTGTCTCTTTTGTCGCTTCTTCATTTGCCTCTTCTTCTCTTGCATCTTTCTTTCTCTTTGGCCTCTTCCTCTTTTCCCACTTTATCCGTTGCCTCTTCTCTTTTTTACTTTTGCCTGTTTCTCTTTTGTCTCTTCTTTTTCCTAATGTGGTACCTTGTAGGATGTTAGTGGAAGGATTATTGGCTTTTGTGATGTCTCTATTCAATTACATCTTCCCATTCTTGACAGTGATTAGGAGGTCTTCCAATAGGCCTGTCTTCCTCCCGATGGTGTAGCACACTGTCTCATTTGTGATGCAGTCTCCGTATGAATGGTTTACAATGGTTCTGTGGCATCTCATTGCTAATGCTTTTATTATTCACTGTATTTCTGTTATTAAATACACTATTAAACATAAAAAAACTGATCTTTATCTTCACGATTATATACAAAGAACTTATTTAATAAATTTATCTCCGTCTAGTACAAGGCTAATGTTGAGATGTTGAGTGTTTCCACGTGAGTATATGGTAATAACGAACAAACACAGTCGTAGGGAAAAATACTGGTATATTCAGAGAGGTATTTACATCAGAGAGATTAGTAGTAGAACGAACGTAGGTTAGTAGTAACAATAAGTAATAGTAATAAAGTCCAACGGTATCTTCCGGTCGAGAAACGGAAGTGTAACTGATCACTACAGAAGTCTCGCTCTGCACTGCACTACACTGCTCTGCTACACTGCTCTAGAACTATTGTTCTATTTATAATAGTAGGATCAGTCTATTGTGGTTGTGAAGGTGGGTGCGCCCCAACAGCTAAATGAGAGGACGGGGAAGATTGGGGTGTGCATATCATCCAAATGAAGATAATCGATTTATCACGAGAATTAGCATTCGAAATAATTGGCTTTAACTTAGACCAAACCCCGAGCGCTAGTACAGGTAACAAAAACTCAATAACAAAGCAGTCTCTACGTGGACGTATAGATATCAACGCAACTAAATCGACCGAAACGCACACGGCTGATGCGCAGAAAGGGAACCAAACTTATACTCCATACTGAGTTCCATCTTTCATAAAAGCGGTAACCTTAAACTAATCCCTTCTACGAGTTTTTACTTGTCGAGTGCTTGCTCATTTGTTCCGTAAACAGTTCAGTAGATTTTTTTTCACGGATTTAAAGGAGACTTGAGGCAACAAAAATGTGGTTCTACAGAAGGATGCTGTGAATCCTACAGAGTGAACATTTGGGAAACGAGGAAGTTTTAAGGAAAATGGAAACGAAAAGGAGACATTTGTCTAGAATCAAAAGGAGACAGTTGAAATATTTGGACACGTAATGAGGAAACGGAGCTTGGAAAACCAGACACCCACATGACACATTGAATGCATGAGAAGCAGGTTTAAACAACGAGTAACATAATTCATGAGTTCGTGTAAATGGATGAAAGAACTCGATGGACTGGGAAGAATAATAAAGGAACAAACATTTCTAAGGGCTAAAAGGAATAGGCAGTCAAAGAGATCCATGATCACCAATATCTTGAAGAGACACGTCACATAAAAGAATAAGTACGACTGTCCCAAAATAATAAAATGTTTTCTCACTGAACCCTTTATTTCGTCTACCGAGGTAGTTTGCTCTCGGTCCACGTGTCATGCCTCTCCCTTTTACTGAACCTCCAAGTTTTTTTGTTCACCACAGCACTAGCCAGGTATTGAACTTACAACTCTTTGGTCAATTCCTTAGATCCAACCAACGCTTTTATCCACTAGGTCATGTGGATAAACGAGTTGATCGGATCTTGTGATTGACCCAAATGTACTGATTCACTTACCCGACAGTTTAAACTATTTTGATTTATTTGCTTCTTTGCTTCTGTCTAATGTTTGGCAGAGATATGTTTTTATTTTTATATTGTTGAATTGATCCACACCTAACAATATCGCAGCCTTTTCTTTTTTCTGCCAGATTTAATTTTTTTATCTGTTTTCACCTTCCTTGGGGTTAATTATTTGATGAATGGTGATAGTCTTGACAGCACTGTCGGCCACCAATTCTCGCACTAGAAATCTTGGTAATCCATGTAATCCTTGTTCATTTTCACTATCCGAATCAATGTCAACATATTGCCGTTTGAGTTGTTTATATTAAGTCATATTCAGTGTAAATTCTCTCCACTTACGGGGGAGAAATTCCATTCGTTTTCATATAACAGGTATGCACAGACAATATACTAGTAAACACTTAAGCACGTTACCTAAATTTTAGTGTAGCATCAGGTATTTTTCAGCCATGTCTATGTTTTTGAGTCTTTCGGACTGACTGATCCTCACTTACTGACTTTGGACAATTATGTATAGAAATAAATTTGGTGCTGATAGTATTTGAATTGGAAACGGCAGAATAGTTTAAATGTTTGTCTAAAAATGTTAGAACATCGCGTGATTGATCACTGTGTAGCGAAAAACCCATATTTTAAATCAATTAATTTATAATATTATATATATATATATATATATATATATATATATATATATATATATATATATATATATATATATATATATATATATGGTTTTATTTAAATAACTAAGTAATTTAATCAAAAACCTATCACCTGTTATAAAGCTCACAAAGAACAAGTTGGAAATTAATTTTTAAAAAAATCAGTTATTTTTAAGACTGATTTTTATAAATGAATATGCAAATATTCTATATTAAAAAAAAAACCGCTTAGTTGGCTAAGATATAACACATATGATGGGGGGGGGGTGCTCGGGATGAAATAGCACGTTTCTGGTGTCGTTGTTTTTTCACTCAACCACACACAGACGGATAAGTGACCATCTTTTATTTAATTAATTTTCATATTGTTCATCATATTTTTATGTGAGGCAAATAATGAGAAACACATAAAAAGAAGCTTCATTTTGTATTTAAAGGCATCCTTATCAGCATGGGTTACCATTTTAAGAATCATGGGAGATCTGCCTGACGCTGATGATTCCAACATCGAAATTATCGGGGTAAGTTCAATTATGACTATAACTTTCTCTCTCTCTCTCTCTCTCTCTCTCTCTCTCTCTCTCTCTCTCTATCACACACTTAAAATCTCATAGGTAATATTAGGTTGGTGCAAAAATAATGTCGTTTTCTCACATGAAGTTGAACGTCACAAAACGACATTATTTTTGCACCAACCTAATAATTTATATTTCACGAGAGCTCTAAAAAAAGCAGCTCTCAATCTTCAAGACCTACAAACAATTGCAGGCGTGTTTATTACATTCACTTACGTGCTAATACACTTAGGGAAGGTATATATCCATCTCTTCTTTCCTAGCTATGTAGATAGGTCAACAGTAGGACAGACTGGGTCCTATAATTTTGTATGGCTACCTGTCTAGGAGAAGGAAAACTCTGAAAAAATCTGAGGAGAACCATTTGAGGATCTTGTGGACGTTGTGCACCAGTTCTCTGTATTCGGCTCTTCCAAAATGTCTGGTCTGTTCTGCACAAGCCTTCACCTTATGTGCAGTGAATTCGGCAGTCATTAGTTAAATTTTGATCTGAAAATTTTATTGCATAATGGTCAATATGTATGATTAATAAAGAAGTGTTGGATTATGTTTCATGGTAAGGAAGGAGTTAATGTTTTTAAAAATAATATTTTATGCAAAATAAATGCATTTTCACCATTACATTTATACGTTTGATCTTCCTATATTATACACACACATACCCGCACACACACACACACACATATATATATATATATATATATATATACAGGGTGTCCATAAAGTTCGTGTGCACTTTAAAAAATTTATAACTTTATTTGTATTTGCGATAGAAATAACCTGTAAAAAATGTTATAAACTTTAATGTACCTAGTTTTAAGTATAGCTAAAATAACTAATGTGATTTCAGGCATTACTGTAAATCAGTTGGCAAAGGTTTTCCATGAACTGCCAAATCGTATTGCCCTTTGTATTGCTAATGATGGAGGAAACTTAAATAAAATTTCAATAAAACCTTAAAAATATAGATTTACTTCTTTCTAATCCTTTTTACAAATTATTTCTATCGAACATACAAATAAAGTTATAATTTTTAAAAAGTCGACACGAACTTTATGGACACCCTGTATATATATATATATATATATATATATATATATATATATATATATATATTGAGCACTTTTATCCATAAATATAGTATAGTATGAGGTAAAAGTGCTCCATAGAGATTGAGCATGGAAATATAAAAATGGACAATGAGGCCAGCACTAAGCGGTGACAGTCTGTTCCATGCTTTAATGTAATCTTCACGCTATATGTGTTGTTTTGACTCGACTATTTATATATGCTGTCAGTGGTGCATTATGGATAGCAAGTCCTATTATATTATCCTGAATGTTATAGGGTGAGCGGTAATATATATATAAATAAAATATATAAATATCTTCACATCGCACATTGCATGAAAGTTCGTTGAAACTACCGTCGCTTGATGTTGACCTCATTGTCCACTTATATATATATATATATATATATATATATATATATATGTGTGTGTGTGTGTGTGTGTGTGTGTGTGTGTGTGTATGTGTGTGTGTGTATGTGTGTGTGTGTGTGTATGTGTGTGTGTATGTGTGTGTGTGTGTATGTGTGTGTATGTGTGTGTGTGTGTGTGTATGTGTGTGTGTGTATGTGTGTGTGTGTATGTGTGTGTGTGTATGTGTGTGTGTATGTGTGTGTGTATGTGTGTGTGTATGTGTGTGTGTGTGTATGTGTGTGTGTGTATGTGTGTGTGTGTGTATGTGTGTGTGTGTGTATTTGTTTGTGTGTGTGTGTGTGTGTGTAAAAGGGAAAGGGGATATAGAACACAGCGGCTCCTACTGTTCCTAATAGTATCTGAATTATCTGCGTTGAATCAATAACATTAATTCTACGTTCCTATTTATTTGTCTATGCAAGTTTTGCTTCGCCTGTTTGCATAAGCTACTTCTTTCATTTCGTATTAAAAGAAAAACAAATTTAATGAATCCCTTTTTGTTTCATTATTGACATTCTAATTTCTACCATTATAAAAAGCATTAGACCAAATTGAACGAAAATAACGTAATTCTAGATGAAAATTATTTACAAGCCATGGTTATCTATCTATCTCAGACTGTTCATATTTCTCTGTTTCTCTCTCGCTGTCTGTCTGTCTCTCTCTCTCTGTCTCTTTCTCTCTCTCTCTCTCTCTCTCTCTCTCTCTCTCTATCTATCTATCTATCTCGGACTGTTCATCTCTCTCTTTTTATCTAACTATCTATCTCGGACTGTCCATCTCTCTCTTTTTATCTATCTATCTATCTATCTATCTATCTATCTATCTATCTATCTATCTACATAACTTTGGGCGAGATTAAATATTTTTCCGATAACAGCAATCATTCTCCGAATTCTGGTGAAAGTGATTATATTAAATCCTTATTTTCAAGTCTTCTATTTCCCACTTAAATGTTTGACAAATTGTAATAAATAAATAAGTAAAATATAATAAGTAAAATAAAAGTATAATAAAATAAGTAAATAAAAGTAAAAGTTTTCCATGGCGACCCCCGCTTAAATATTTTAAAACCGCGTACTAAAAACTCTTAATGAACAACTAATATTATATTTAAGTCATTACAAATACCCCCCAAAATTTGATAACATTCACGTAAGTTTTTCTTATATTCGCCGGCGACGTGACATACAATTTATTTTAACTCATTGTGTGAAATCACATTATTCCGACTAGTGTCTCCATCTTTGTTATTTCATCATAATGTCTTGGTCAATATGTTTTCTTCTTTCCTCAAGTGTATATTCTAAAGATTGCTGACAGATATAAGCATAAGGATTTAGAAAAAATCAACCGAAATCCATCCGTTTAAAAAACGGTAGAAACGTGGTTTTCAGATATCAATTCCAATTTTTATTTTATTTTAAGAATACCATTTTATGGAGTTGGTGAAAATCTAAATTATCGTAAATTGGTTTAACTGAAAAGAAAAAAAAAAGCAACTTAAATCTGCATCAATCAAAACAAAGATAAAGTATCCGATAATAGCGTAGCAAGAGGAATCGGTAAGCCGATTTCAAATTCCATTGGGAAAGGCATAAATCCGTCTTGATATTGATTTGTCATTCGGTTCCGTAAAATTGTAGTTTTTTTTTGTGATATACGCAAAAGAAAGGTTAAAAAATCTCTCGGATGAAGAGTTGCTACAAAAACATTCTTTTTTAGATTAATCTATATTACATTTTTAATTCTTCTTTCTTGACTTTTAAATTTAGTCTTGTCCTCTATTGGTGGTATATCTCCGAGAAAACTTCAACAAGAAATACACTAAAAAAGATGTCGATGACGCTGCTAAAAAGTATTTTGAGATGGTATGTATATCTTTATATTCTTATTCCTTGATTTCTATGCTCTAGTTACTCATGATTTCGCTCCTCACAGTGACACTTCTTCTATGCGCCGCATCCTTTCACGACATTGGTGATTATGGTTTGGTTTGGTTTACGGCATATCAACCACACTGGGTTATTTAATGCCCACAGGATTTTTATTGATGATAATAGATTTTTCTCAAAAATGTATTGCTGGTATTATTTTTT
The DNA here is from genome assembly GCA_964036315.1 of Acanthosepion esculentum. Taxonomy (NCBI): domain Eukaryota; kingdom Metazoa; phylum Mollusca; class Cephalopoda; order Sepiida; family Sepiidae; genus Acanthosepion; species Acanthosepion esculentum. The sequence continues at coordinate 83,124,188 of OZ038483.1, forward strand.
CCAAAATGCATTGCTGGTAATATTTTTTTTCCAAAAAATGTATTGCTGGTAATAATGTATTGCTGGTAATAATGTATTTCTGGTAATAATTTATTGCTGGTAATAATTTTTTCTTCAAAAATTCATTGCTGGTAATATTTTTACAAAGATGTATTGCTGGTATTTAAACCTATTTTTACACTTTCATAGTGTTTTGAAACCAGTTTGGGAGTTAACTATTTGTCTATATCTGGGACCCTAACAGGTTCTACCACACCGGATCAGGGTGGACCTGGGAATACCAGCAATTAAGAGGTGGTTCCACGCTTCTCAAAACCTCCTGATCAGAGGCCTTGCTGTTGGATGTAGTTTAGCGTCTTACTCTCGTCACACCCAGGACGTTGGTGATTATGGCTTTCCACAGTTTCCTATCCTTTGTAACTCTTAGTAAGTTTTATCTTTTTACTGTTTTGACAGTCATTTACACAAAGGTCATTAGGTAAGGTATTCGCTGTTTCCCGCTGTCTCTCGTGCCTTCAAGTGAGTGTCAAATTTGCCAATCTCTCTTTTCTCATTATGTGTTCTAGAAATTTCAACTATCTCTTTCTTATTTCGAATATAAATTTTCTTTTTTTCTCTAAAATTTGGTCGTTGCTCATACGTTCAGTCCTATTGTAGAACCACGTGTCTGTTGCTTTTAAGTTTCTTTTCCAACTGTGGTAAGTTTAGCACAAGGCTACATGTGCAGGCTACTCAGTGAGAATCGAACTCATTAGGGATATTCGACTAGTCCAGCCTCCCTAACACTAGCATTCACTGATATTACAGGGCAGTTCAGTACTCTTAATGATCGGGTCTCTAAGTAAGCATTGGTCGGCTTTATACTTGAGATATTACATAGCAATTCAGTACTCTTATTGATCAGGTTTGTAGGTAAACATCGGTCGGCTTTATACTTGAGTCTAAATAAAAGTTAGTCCTCCATACAAGCAAGTGTCCACTCTGAAGGTGGCCATTTTTAGTGGAGTCTTACACCTCCGTAGGGAATGCAGTCGGCGTATATTCGAGGTCCACGGACAGAGGGAACACAATTCGGGGATGATCTAAATTTGTGAGTGTTTATAATGTTCACTACCGTGAAAAATGGATTGACATGCAATAAATTATGTTACGTTAATCTTTCATGTTGGAAAGTCAAGCCTGTCTACAGTAAAAAAAACTCTGTACATGAAAACCAGACTCTAACTCTGTTCGAACACAAATCACCAGTGGGGGTGGAAAGAACGCTGTCCGCCATGAAGCAGTTATCGTTCGCAGATTACATTATACTATTTTGAAGATAAGCTGTTAAAAAGGTTTGTGCCTCGACGTCGGTTAATTGTTAGGGAGGCTGGACTAGTCGAATATCCCTAATGAGTTCCATTCTCACTGAGAAGCCTGCACGTGTAGCCTTGTACTAAAGCTAAGCTAATTAGGTATTTAACTGCACGCCAACTCTAATGGAAAGTCGAATTTAAATTGGGTTGATAGCCAACATGTACGCGGTACTTCTTTTTTGGGAAAGCCTCAGTTGTCAGTTAATGATTCTAGCTCTCTTCTGGAAAGAAAAGTATTGTTTTTTGGGGGGCGGCGCCCTGGGGCTGAAGTCCAATCAAAGTAAATAACATCTGAAAGAAATTAGCGGTACTAAAGTCAGTATATTTCGTATTGTCACTCAAGCTTCATACATAAATGCTCAGTTGCATTAAATTGTCTGGTTTAAATTGTTCTTCTTTTGCTTCGGCTATTTAATACAGACCAAGAATCCCATGTGTGATATGAAAGATGTGGCTTTTCTTCGAAACTATCCGCAGACTATTTTGGAAAAAATCCAGTTCGTCTGTGGCCTTGGAATGTATAAATCTGACATCAGGTAAAAAAAAATACTTCATTTTCTTTTTCTTGTCATTTCTATGCGTTTATTTGAAATAAGCATTTAAATCCTATTGTACTTCCATATTTTGGTAGATGACTAAGTAAAATGATTCCAAAGATGACACAAAAAATCAATAACAAATATCTATAATAAAAGGCAACTTATTCTACCCGGATTTATAATATCACAGATAATAAATATGCATAGCTTAACGTGAGAGTTAATAAGGTCATTGGGCAAACCACTTCGCTAATGTTCGATTTTCACTAATTACTCCAAATAAATTGCCTTTGTGCCAGACAAGGCTTAATAAATGACTACACACTATATTACAGTAAAAAAAAGATCCCGTATATACTCGAATATGTCGATATACTGTGTAGGTCTAATCTTGAATAGTAATTATCATGGCTTAAATCGCAAGTAGATTGGGTCTTGGATGGACACCAATCTGAGAGAAGGAAAACTTGAGACAGATAGTAATAGTATACATGGTAGCACTCTGAGGGTGACCTGAAATAATGCTATTACACTGCAATTATCTATATATTTGGTTATTTTGTTTTTAGCCCAAACTCTGCTCTGGCATAGGGCGCCACGTTATGATATAGTTTGGTTGACCATTAGCATTAAATGCCCTACTTCATGCCCCATACTTGTGACCTTGTGCCATAGTAACTAGCAACTGGAGTTAAACAAATTTTAGAGATTATCAAGTACAATAATGAAAAAAGTGATAGTCCTAAATACTATTTACTTGCATTTGGAATTGTTTGTAAACATCAAACATTTGTAAGAAAAAAAATGGTCGTAAAACCGACTTATAAGTTTTTAAGTTAATTCAAGACAAAAAGCAATTATGGTAAATTGGTTTATTTGAAAAGTTGAAAGAAAATTAAAGCTGCACCAATCAAACCAAAGATAAAGTGGCGGATAATAGCATAGAAAATGGAATCGGCAAGTCGATTGTAAATTCCACTGAGAAAGCCATGAATACGTCTTGTGTCCCTCCAGATACAGGTTAAATAGCAGGGTAGATTGGGCTCTCTAACTTTGCAGGAAATCTCTGAATTCCAAATATTGGCGAAGTCAACAGAAAACCGCTACATTAAGAATGCATAGTAGTTCCCAGGTAAGAGTCATGACCATCTACCCCTGAATGGACATGGTATCAACAACGTACCTAGCGTTCGTGAAGCCCAAGGCAGTCGCAGAATTTGCCGTTCCTCTAAACAGCATCTCAAGACTGGAAAACATCTACAAAATATAAAGAAAGATTACAACTAAAGCCAACAAAGCATAAGCGCACAAAAAAGGAAGCAAGAAAAGTAGACAATTATTATGATAAAATGCTATTAAATTTACAATTTAATTACTATAAAAATCCATAAGAGTAACTAATTCGTAGAGTAAAGCTCAAAGTAAATTTTCAGTGTATTCTTCTTCTATGAGCTGTGTCCCTTCAGAAAGTGAGTGATCTCTACAAATTTCTATCAGTCGTCGCTCTTAGCTGTGTGTCTTTTTACTATCACTCCGCATCCCTCTTCTGTCATTCAGTCACACAACATAATTAGGTGGATAACTCGCTGCTTTCCTCTACCTCTCTTGCCTTCAATATGTCCTGTGAGTGTCAAATTTTTCAAACCTTCTTTCCTTGTGTGCGCGAGAAATTTCAACTCTCTTTCTGTATAATTTTCCTTTTTTATTTCCATTTCCTCGTTGCTTAATTTAAGTATAAACGGAACAACTAATTTTTCATATTAATTCATTATAATAATTCACGTAAAGGCCTAGAAACAAAAACCCGGGGATGACTGCTCTTCCGCCTTCTCTAGGCTCGCCAATGCATGGCATTAAAATAATAGCAGATCAATAAAAAAATAAAATAAAATAATAGTAGATAATAATAGAAATCGCCAATGAAATTATTAACAAAAACATTTTAAATTGTTATTTCTGAATAGGTTATCTATTACCTATAAACATAAGGAATATATACACGGTTATCTTTCAGAGTAACCTTCTTTCGTTATCTCTCACAATTGTCTGTGACAGGATTTTCAGATGAATATAAAGAGAAAAAGTAACTTTTCAGAATTGATTTTTCTGTGGATTGCATGAATAAGCATCTAACTATTAACCCAAACTTCTAACTCTTGTTTGTTAATCAAATTTATATTACTTATAAATATGTTTTTTTTTAGAATTAGATTCGTATCTTATGACTCTTGTTGTTGAAGAAAAAATATAAAGGGAGATAACTGGTGTATAACACATGATATCTTGGCTCGCCTCAAGCAAAGAACTGGAACATTGTTCTATATTCTTTAAATAGAAAACATTGCAAAGATATCGATCGCAGCCGACATGGGAAAATAAATTCTTAACACTGTTAGTCATCAACGAAGCGATTTTATATTAAATAGTTACATCCTTGTCAGAGTTGTGCACAAACAAAGGCGTTATTATGAAAATGGATTGTGCAGGAACATCCTTACTATTTTTTCTTGTCAGCAGTATAACAAACAGGTAAAACAAGTTTCAGGAAAGCTTAAGTTCATGCTTTTCCTAAGTGCGGTAGATTGGAGTGATAACAGTGAAATCAACAGAATTTGAAACGGTTCTGTCACTTCGATGTTCTTTTGTCATATCCTTTCGGCCACTTCAGATTACTGATTACGTTTTAATCGCTTTTTTTAATAAATCTCTCGATAACAAGTCGAGACTCGTTGTATGTGAAAGTGTTGGTTATCAAATGTTTACTTCTCTTTCGTGGATTTGTGAATAAACACCGATGAGAATAAAATCCTGATTCTTGTTCTCTCCGTTTTGTTCTCTCTTTTCTTTTCTTCTCTTGACTACGAACCTTTCACACGCAGGCACATTTGCAATAAGAATACATACCCGAAGACATGATTTTAGATAAACAACGTCACGTGCTTTAAATTCTCAAAGATCAGTGTCTTGCAAGTAAGACTAAGACGTCGACCAGGTAGGTTTCAACATGAAACTAAATCGGCAGTCTTTGTCACGAACTAACGTGCCTTCAGTTTATTTTCTTTACAGTTTTAAACGTTATGGCTTTTTATTGGTCATTATTACGCATGAGTACGCACACACATTTAACGAATGGTTCTTAGTATCACGTTTATTTATTTTTCTGAAAAAATGAAGGTGTTAGAAATAAATCAATATGTCATATGAATTGTGTTTTTTTCTTCTCTTTATTGATACTAGGGATGAGCTGTACTGTCAAGTGATGAAGCAACTGACGAATAACCCATCGCAAAACAGTGTGTCGCGAGGATGGATTTTACTTTATCTCATGGTCGTATCATTCGTTCCAAACGAAACGGTAAAGCACTGGCTAATTCTACTGAATCTTCCGTTTTAAAACATTGTAAAAATAAACAAATTTTAACCTAAGTCAATTAAATAAGCTAAAGTCATTCCCAATGTAAAAAGCAAAACTTTCTTAAGCCAAATACCGCTGCGAACTGCTGTATACCAAAACCGAAACTCAAATTCTTCTCTCTTAGTAGAACGATGAGATTTGATATAGACCTCCAGTTTTGGGTAAGAGTTGCACTATGACTTGGCTTTTGGTAAAGAACACCATATTCATGGTTCATAGTGTGTTACATTTGTGCATAACTGAAAACGCGGTATCTATCTATCTCTCTATCTATCTATCTCAAAACAAGGTGTTTTGGAATTTATCTTTTCTACACAGCACACACTTTTACCTACCTACCTCCTTACGTTTCCAACTATCTATATCTGCTTCCCTATCTATCTATCTATCTACATGACTTTGGGCGAGATTAAATATTTTTTCCTATAACGGAAATCATTTTCCGAATTCTCAAATTATTCTGTATCTGTCTATATTTATAGAACTAGAACAGTCTACCCCAGTGAGTGAAATAAAGGGTTCAGTTCGACATTCCAACCACCTGAAGAAGGCCGAAGCGTACAATGGCCGAAACGTTGTGATAAATATGACAACGAAGATGAGGACGATAGTCCGAACAATGTAAATAATGTCTCAAATTATTCATATGTGTATATATTTTTTAATTATTTCACTCCAAGCAAGGCGATGATTCCACTAAAGCACGGGGGCTTACTAGGATTTATAAAGAATGTGAAGACTTTAAGAGAAAGAATTAGAAACCCAATCCTAACAGGTTTCAATGGATAAACCTTTACTCAAAAGACGGGGAAGCAGTGGGAACCGTGCGATAGGCAAACCTATCTATTCCTATTAATATATATATATATATATATATATATATATATATATATATATATATATATATTTCAATAATTTCCGGTAGGATTTTTGCAATGAACAATTATTGCTTACATTGATTAATTCGAATTGCACGGTGGCGTAATGGTTAGCGGCACGGAATTAGGAATCAGAGTGCCGAGTTGGAAATCCAGTCGAGTTCATTACATTCTTAAATATTCTATGAGTACATAGCAGGATCCTATAGCCTTGGTTGGCAAACAGAAGAAGAATTCTGAATTCAAATCAGTCTGAGAGTGGGTTGGGTACCCTCGGGCTATCTTGCCCAAGACTTACCACTGTTGTTGTAACTGAAGTACATGTGATGCACTGGTGACCGTAATAGGTTACGGGACTCATGATCGTAATGTCCTCAACTTGTTTGTTATTGTTCATACGATCAGCCGTTGCAGTCTTCGAGATTGTCTCGATGTTTATCGTATTTGGTAAACCGTCTAGAAATGTCGAATCGAAATTTTCATTCACGGGAGAATATCCTAGTAGATATAAGTGTTAAGTGAGTTTAATCGCTAGGTAAGACAGTAAATATCGCCTGGTTAAGTGGAATTCTCGGCAGGTTACAAAGTACGACAGGCGTCTACATATTTCAATTTATTTTCTCCTTCCTACTCTATCTCTCTTTCTCTCTCTCACACACACATCCACACACAAATATATATATATATATATATATATATATATATATATATATATATATCTCAAAGGAAAAAACTTAACACATCATCGAAAAATCCGGTAATAAATTTATTTCAGTAGGTAAGATTTTAATACCCGCTTCATCAGACCGAAATTACAAAATGGTTTAAATTTATCCATATAATATGTTAACAATTATTTTAAAAGTAAATCACAAGAGAACAGGAAGTAAAGCCTAAATTACTTGACCTAGAAAAATTTTTTCCTCAGATTCATGTTATAGAATAGAGGAGTGGGGAGAAAGGAAAAAGGAGAAGCAATGTGTTAACACAATGAACAGGGATGGTAGGGGAAAGTTAGTAAAATATATTGGAATTAAATAAAACTTTACATCATCATTTAATTTACGTCAATCTAATAACAATCAACATCATATATATAAAAAGGGAATGAAAAATTAATAATATAATATACAAAAAACTTTAAATATAAATAAATATATATAAGAAAGAAAACAAAAATTCAGCAACAACAATAACAACTTACTTTTGTTTATTAAGCTTTAAATGATATCGCTTAACGTCTTTTCCATAGTTTACCTTCACTTACACAGTTTCCTTTGAGAAGTATTTTAGAGTATTATTAAATTTAAAATTTTGAAAACCTAATGATATTTTCCCTTCACTTCTGTTTATAAATACATGTTGCAAAATAAAATCCTTACATTTACCAGTCACTCAGGCGGTGAAACGCGTCGGTAACGAAAATTTTTCTTTTTGTATTTATTCATATCGTCTTTTACAGATATATTTCATTTATATCTGAATTTTCACATAAACACGCACACGCAAACACACACACACACACGCAAACACACAAACACACACATATATTTTTAAAACAATGAATGTTTCAAAATCTGACATTGTTTCGTAATTTTATAGATGTTTAGTGGAAAAACGTGTTTGAGTAGACAACCCTATTTTAAACAGCGAATGTTTACCAGCTTACAGATCAAATGTCTTATTAAAGAATGTGTATCTCCTGACAGGAAACGAATTTGCATTCCTTTTGTTTTTGTTTTTTTTAATCTGAGAAAGCACTTTCGAGCCAAGTGTGGTTTAACACTGAGCATCAAAAGTTCAAATAACTTACCCGAGAGATGTACATCTCTTCATGGGACCTTTCTAAGTCTATATCTGATGAATTAATTTTCGTACTCGAAGCGTAAAGAAAGTAATTTTAAAGTAATGAATGCATTTTTTTAATCCGGCATTATTTCATATTACTATAAATATTATCTCTAGGCATTAATTTCGCTGTTTAAAATAACAGCAATGACCAGTCAAACAAATTTAGCCACTAAATTTAACGTTTATAATAATAAAGAATAATGTCGGATTACAAAAACATGTTGTATACAATTACTGTCGAAAATAAAGTTAACCGATATAATATCCAAAATGTCGCAATGGGAGATATGTATTTCTTAAGTAGGGTAATTGAATTGCTGTGACGGCTTCTCGTGGCTCAATGGTAAAGCACATTTGGCTTAAAAGTAGTTTCCCAGATTAGAATTAGATTCGGTTCTTATCAGGAAACGTATTCTTTAAAGAAGATTTTCAATGGCTAGGCCAGTAGACATTATTTATCTGCCTAAATATAACGTTTTGTATGATTATATGGATAATCCTATGAATTTGTATTTAAACCTGTTTATATCTATATATCTATATCAGTCCATTCATGAGTCAGTTAGACAGTAAGAGATTATCTATCTATCTATCTATCTATCTATCTATCTATCTATCTATCTATCTATCTATCTATCTATCTATCTATCTATCTATCTACTTTCAGTTCGTACCCTGTTTGTTGCAATTCCTGCAAGATTCCCAAACGGAATTTTCACACAAAGTTGAACGAGGTCTTCGACGGACTTTCGCCATGGGAACCAGAGGATTTCCTCCAGGATGGACCGAATTTCAGGTTTCTAATTTAACTGATTTTATACCCCCCCCCCACTGAACCAAAATAATTGTCACTGTTCTCAGTCATTTACTTCTAGTATTATTTCGAAATAATGTGTAACAGTAACCCTTTTTCATTTGATAGGCATTGATATATAGGCTTATTGATATAAAAGAAACCGTAGCTTAATTTATCACATAACTAAATGGAGATGGCCGACCTTTTTTTATTGGCGAAATGCATTTTTTTATTTATCTAATTGCTGAAACCTCCCGAACGATTTTATTGATGAAATCAGTATTATATATAAAAAGCTGAGGAATAAATATAACAAAAGCCGGTTGCAGTTTATTGTTTTCCTTCCCCAAGTTTTTATTGTGGTAAAATGAAATAAAATATTAGGTTGGTGCAAAAATAATGTCGTTTTTTGACGTTCAACTTCATGTGAGAAAACGACATTATTTTTGCACCAACATAATAGATAAATAATAACAACAACAACAACAACAACAATAATAATAATAATGAATAATAAAAAAAGAAAAAGAAATACATTTTCCCATGATGTTAAGAGTAAAGGAACTAGAAATATGATTACTCCATTTGGCTTCGTCAAACGTCGTTAGGTGGCGCTGGCTCCCTCTCTTTTCTCCTCCCTTGCACCATGATGTAGTACTACGTGTTAATTACGTTCCCACTGGGAACGTAGTTTCCCCAGACAATGACGACTGAACTCTATTCCCACTTTCCAATCCATGGCGCTCGCACGTGGTTTCCAAAACCTCAGTCTATGAACTAGGTCAAGCTTTCTCTTTGATTGTTCCCATTCAGAGCGAGGCTGACGAGCGCGATCATTGTAACGATGCTTATACTGACCTACGCTAACTTCTGGACAAAGAAAAAGAAAACGGATATTTCATAAGCATTTTTAAACCCGCAAATGATAAAGCAAAGAGAAACTTTCCTTTAGTTGTTCCAACTCGGCACAAGGCTGAACATGGATACGATCCTTAAACTTACCTACCCTAACTTCTGGATCAGAAAGAGAACAGACATTCTCAAGAGATATTGAGAACTTATTTTTATTAAAGTCACCATAAAAAGAATAAACGTCCGTAGTAGAGACTTAAGTTTTGGATGCTTCTATCTTTGTCTACATATTGAACAAGTACCCACATAAAATACATACACACACGCAACCTGTTAACTTCCATAATATATATATATAAATGATTCTATCAATTAAACAATTATTTGTCTAAAGAAGGTTTTATTCCATTTGTCTCTATTTAAATGCTTGCCTTAAAAAATTTACAAAATTCTCCACTTCGTGATATTTAAAAAATGATTTAAAACAAGGTATAAACAATTCCAATAAAGGGCTTACGGTCATATACCTAGATGTGTGACCTCTTGGAAATACCAGGGACTGTAAGCTTGGATGTGATGGTGGTGTAATGGATAACAGCTCGGAATTGTTAATCGGAGAGCCGAGTTCTAATTTTAGTTTGGTTCGTTACATTCATTTATGCGCAAATATAGTCATGCACCCACCTCTTCTCCTCCAGCTATGGGTTAATTAGTAAAATTTATATCACTAAAAGATTATTATCTCCTACCCCTCAAATAATCTTACAATCTAAAAATATTTTCTGGCTTTAAATAACCTGAAAGTCTTTGATAAACTGTAGAAAACGAATCAATCGAAATCACAGAGATATCTTGAAATATATATTCACTACCTTTTGAGTAAAATTCCGCAGGTTTTGAAGCGAAAAAGTTTGGACAAATTATTGAATGTGGTTTTTATCAGAGAAAGTTCTCCCCATCGAAGCATTTTGCAGTGATCAAAAAAGGTAGTCATTTGTTGATGCAAGGTCGGGTAAATACTACGTGTTGGTAGAACAGACCAACCGAGTTCCAAATTTTTTCCTTGTGTTGTTCTTGTTTTTAGATTGTAAGAATGTGTTGGAGATAATAATGATTTACTGATTTTCTAGCCCTACTACTTAACCTGTAGCTGAGGGGACGAAGATGTAGATTTATACCTTTGCAAATGGTATTTGCGTGTAAGTGAATATAACAAAACGCGACTGGAATTCGAACTCGGCTCTCCGAGTTCTCATTCCGAGTTGTTATCCATTACAACACCTCCACACAATACAGTAGTGAAAGAGACGTATATGATAATAGAAAAACATTCAAACAAAGATCTCTGAGAAGCAATAAAACTGTAGCATGTTAAGGTCGAAATAGTAGAAAAGTTAACAATATCCGTGGACCAACGATTCATTGAAAGTTATAAAATACCACATCGCCCATGTATACAAGCAAAATAATAAAACAATTGATTCGTGTATATGGAACACTGTGTTAATATCTTTTGGATTTATTTAAGCCGTTATCCACGCATTTTAGCTTACAATGATTTCATTTTGTTATTTATCGATTTCGTTTCGTAGGCAATCAAGAACTACAAACCAATCCTTATTCCAGTTACGTTGATGAATGGACAAAGACTGCTGGTCCCAGCCGACTCAGCGACGACAGTTCAAGAAATGTGCCAAGCCATTGCAAGAAAAATCGGCTTGAGAGAAACAGCTGGCTTCTCTCTTTATGCGGCGATCTATAAAAGAGTAAGTTTTATATATTTCATATTGCAGCTGAAGAAAAGAAATCAGAAAGACACCACGAACAGTCGTTCTACCAGCATCGTATCAACAAATGACACTTTTTTACACTCCCACACTCGAATATTATTTACCTCCTCCTCTATTGTGGGAAAGATCTTACAGGTATTCGATTTAACGTGGGATGCTCATACGCGTACATACAGACCAAGAATAAAAATGACCCACTCCTTGCTAACATCGACATCCGTCATCACTACCTCTTTAGTAAAATGGGGAAGGTGCTGCCACAAGGTTGAAATCTCCCAAACCAGGCTTAACTTTAAGCTGCAAAGAACAGACAATTTTGATCACAGTGCAAAAATCTGGGTAAAGTCAGTGTGAGGTCAATCAGCTCTGCCTAATGTAGGCAACAGACCCGGGGTCACCAAATCTTTTAGACCAGCATGTACAAAAACATCAGTCATAATTTTTAAGTTAAGGGCAGAACTTCCATTGCCTTTTTCTTCATTATTGTTTATCGATATGATTCAGTTTAGCTACGTTTTCTTATTCTTTTTGCAATTTCTATTTTTCTTCTACTAGACGTGTTTGTTCGAATAATAATAATAATAATAATATCGTGATCAAGGACCACAAAAACTGAATGTACTTTCTTCTTGGCATGGCAGTTCCTGCAGACTGTAATGTATTTTTGAAGATTTTCAAAAAAGCTATCAAAATACAATGATTTTGAAGTGAAAACGTAAACAAAATGTGGCACACGAGGACATCAATAATTCCAATTGTTGTTGGGATCATCGGTGTCTGTGATCTTAGATTGTCTATTTTGTTGTCATGATGTCATTTCTGACCTCAGGTCTCTGGATGGGACCCGGAAGGAATTGAGTATACAGCAGAAATCAAAGGAAATAACAATAATAATAATAATAATAATAATAATAATAATAATAATGAGAAAAACTTATATAGGTAATACTTCAATTAATATAGCATTTTATCGATTTACTTGATATCATTAATGGGAAGGACGTGTTCAATGAACATTAGCAAGGACATTGATATTTGCTTTGAAATTGGTGAGTTTTAGTCGTAAATCACCTCAATTTATTTATTGACACCTTTTTAACTCCCAGGAATTTATTGACCCCCTGGATAGTCTTATAGGCAACAACGTTCGATACCAACCGCATTGGTGACCGCTGCAGTAGATGTACAAGCTCAGTAAAAGAAACGTACAAGCGAATGATGCTTGTTAGTATTAAACTGTTACGAAATATCCTCTGAGCATGAAAAACAGGATTAGAACAATCTAAACTCATTGACTGAAAAAAGGTTTCGGTTCAAAATCCTGTCAAATTTACATACCAATTTGCGAAATTTGACTTAGGAGCTCAGGCAGAAAGGTTAAAATAGTTCAGGAACGCAGGGCTCAAAGAATTAAGAACAACAGATCACTAACGGATTCGAACACACCACGTGTTCGACAGGCCCCCTTCTCTCTTGATTTGGCACCTTGTGACTTCTGGCCCTCCCCCATTCGAGAAACCGCGCGATTTCCACACGCGATTTCCTAAATTCTTCGTTAAAATGGAATGCACGGATCTTCTGTTTATACCCAATTTCCTGCATTGTTACGCAACGGTCTTCCACTGAAGTTCGGTCATGTTTGAAGCGGTTGTACCAGTCCTTGATCTGAATTTTGCCCATGGCATAATCATCATCAAAGGCCTGCTGAATCTTCTGGATGCTTGGAGCTTGTGTATCACCAAGCTTTTGGCACACCGTATATAATCTCATGTAGTAAATGTGATCAAATTGATATTGGTGACGTACAGTTTAAGAAACTATAAACATAAAAAAGCCAGAAAAATTGGAGTTTCATTAATTTCCTAAATCCCCACCTATATAAAAATGCAAATCATCCTTTCGATTTTAAAAAGGGCTAAAATGGTTAAATTTATTCATCATCAATTGTCAAGAAGAATTCTTGAATCAGCTCTGATATCACAATTCAGTTCGATCAATAAAAAACACATTTTCTATCTAGTATAATACTTAGAGAGAACAATATTAAAATAGATACTTATAAAACATCTTAATAAAATTTTAATTAAATGTTATATTTACCTTAACACCTTTATAATATATAATCATAAATAATGACTAAAATTACAATTATTAATTATTTTCTTTTGATATACATACATTATTTTTTGAGCCATAACTGTCTTTCATTTATTTTTATTTTTCTATGTCAGATCACAATATCTACAATATTTTAACATTTTTCCGACGTGAAAATCTCATTGATTTATTTATGCATATATTTTTTTTAAATTTTATTAATTGTTTATTTTGTTTCAAATTGGCCATAGCGTTTGTAAGTATCTATATAATCACACATTAAATCATGGGTTTAGTTAGGAATTCCCTGTAGGTTACCCGGATCGACATACACCTAATGAAGGCCGGAGAGCACAACGGTCGAAACGAAAGAAAGAGTGTAAATAATGATGACTCCTCATCCCTGAAATTCAGACAGAAACTAGCTTTGTAAACATATTCTGATTTTTTCTTTTGTGCAGATCTCGTGTTTGGGAGATGGCTTCCATCGAATCATGGATACAGTCACTGAATGTGAACAGTACTCCAAACAGATGTCCGTAAGAGAGAATCATTCTCCATGGCGCCTCTACTTCCGGAAAGAATATTTCACTTCCTGGGAAGAAAGTTTCTCGGACCCAGTAGCTGTTGACCTCATTTATAGTCAAATGATGCGGGGTATATCAGTTTCGGAATATAAAATCGATGTAAGTATTTATATATATATATACATACATACTCAGCCAGAGAGCTAAGGTCACAAATGGCATTATGACATTTTCCGGTGATCGTTTTTGTAACAAACAAAGAATAACTAAGATCACATACATTTTATATAAATAAAGCTCTTTTTAATGTGTGAGCTGTACTTGTGAGTACAATTTCTTGTCATGGGCTACCAGGAATCCCTTCATTGAATCTATAGGACACTTTTCCGATCAATCCGAGGGCTCCAACTGCAGCTGGAATTATTGATGTCCTCATGTGTCACATTACTGAGATTTCCATTTCAAGATCCTTGTATTTTGATATTTTTTGAAGATCTTTAATGATACATTACAATCTGCAAGGACAGCCATGTCAATAAGAAAGCACATTCTGTTCTTGTGGTCTTGATTACTATATCTGTGCGATTACCTTTGATATGTCTATGTTTATTGTAAAATCACATAAAATTGTTATAGGTCCTATCTCTTTAACTGGTTCTGGGCGATGTTCATACCAGTTTCTTGCAGTTTCATTATTATTATTATTATTATTATTATTATTATTATTATTATTATTATTATTATTATTATTATTATTATACCTTTGGTTTCTGTTGTATACACATTTCCTTCCGGGACGCAACCAGAGACCTAAGGTCAAAAAATGAGTTCATAACTTTTTCTACTGATCATTTTGTAGTTTTTCACTGATAATAATAATAATAATAATAATAATAATAATAATAATAATAATAATAATAATAATAATAATAATTATTATTATTATTATTATTATTTGTGCGTGTTATGTTTCCTGCTTTGTATCTTGTAGAGCTCGGTTCAAACTATGGTCCTTAGGCCCTGTAGGAGAATTTTCATTTAACTGATAGCAGTTTTCTTTGATATATGGGATGTTCCTAATAGGGTGATCCTATAGTGATGTCACCTGGGACATTGTTAGTAAAATTGTCCATTCCTTTTCTCGCGA
The DNA here is from genome assembly GCA_964036315.1 of Acanthosepion esculentum. Classification (NCBI taxonomy): domain Eukaryota; kingdom Metazoa; phylum Mollusca; class Cephalopoda; order Sepiida; family Sepiidae; genus Acanthosepion; species Acanthosepion esculentum. Next base: position 83,139,435 of record OZ038483.1, read on the forward strand.
AGCTCAGAGCAACAATTATTATTGATAGTCTTAATCTTCATTCCCCACATCCTTTTAATCTCGATCTCCAGGTCTTGCATTTGGACAATTTCTCGATACTTTTCATGGACGTGTCTCTCTCAGATGGTACTGATATACATACACCTCCTGAATTTCATGTCTTTTATGATAATATTAGGTCTGTTGGCTTTTATTTCCCTGTCAGTTTGAATTAGCATGTACCAGAGGATACTTACCTCGTTATTTTGGGTAACTGTGTTTGGTTGGTGCTCGTACCATCTGTCAGTGGTTTCGATTTTGTGCTTCTTGCATATTTTCCAGTGCAAATTTGTCGCTGCCTTGTTAAGTCTGTGGGTATATTCATTTTTTACTAGTTCCGGACATAATATGGTCGACAGTTTCACCATATTTTCTGCAGATCCTGCATTTAGGGTTAGTTCCATCTTTGATTATGTGATATTGATAGTATCTGGTTTCGAGGCTTCTGTCTCAGCTTTCAACCCGGTTCTCCTCAGCCACTGATTTGTCTTCATGTTTTCTACATCTGCTTCTTTCGTTCTTTTTAGGTATTTGCCATGCAACACCTTGTCCTCCCAGTTTTTGCTTGTAATTTAATTCGGCCAAGTTGTTTTGCTTTCTGTTTTTCTCATTTGGCTTAGATGGTATTTGCTTTTTTTGTTGGCAGATATTCAAGTATATTACGTTGTTTCTTGAAGAGTGCATCTCCTTTGTTGATGGAGTGGTTCTGGTGTTTTACTATTTATACGAGAGCGTCATTCGTTTTTGTGAGGTATGTTTCCAATCCGATTGTTGTAGTTTTTAGACTTAGTTCAAGTTGGATTAGTCCACGGCCTCCTAAAGATTTTGGTACGTACAGACTATCAACATCTGTTTTCGGGTGGTTTCATCCAGTTTTGGGTAATAATTTTTCTGTTATTGGCGTCCAGTCTTTTTAATGTCATTCAACTTCTATTTAATAATATTGAAGCTATATGTTACTCCGGGTATAGCTAAGTTGTTGATAGCCTTCATTTTGTTGGCCCCATTATGTTCGCTTTCTAGTGACAAACGCACACTCTTATAATATTCTTTTCGGATCTTTTTCTTCATAATTGAATGTTGTATTCCGTCTCCTTCATTAATTCCTAAGTATTTGTATGTACCATCTTGGTTTAGTTCATCAAACTTGTTGATATCAAGTTCTAAATCTGTAGTTTTCGTTAGTTTACCTTCTTTGAGGGCGGCTTTGACACATTTGTCGATTCCGAACTTCATCGTAATGACTTCACTGAAGGTTTTGACAATGGTGAATAGGTTTTTCTGTTGGTTGTCATCCTTAGCAAACCTTTTAAGATCATCAGTGTAGAATAGGTGATTCAGTTTGCCATTCGGTGACTTGTATCCCTAGCTACTGTTGTTCACTAGGCAACTGAGTGGCGCTCATGCAAGGCAGAAGAGTAGTGGTGGTGACAATGAATCGACTTGGAAGATCCCACTTTTGATGTTGATTGATCTCGATGTTAATGACCGGTTTTTATGGTTTAGGTTTAGTTTAGTCTTCCAGTTTTACATGCTCTCCGTTATGAATTTGACCGTCGTTGGGCATACTCTGTATATTTTAGGCTCTTCTCCATCCATGAGTGTGGTACACTGTCGAACGCCTTTCTGTGGTCGATCCATGCTGTCGATAAGTTTGTTTTACTTGTTTTCACCTCTTCTAATACTGTTTTATTGATATTTAGTTGGTAACTTCCACTTTTATATCCCTCCTGTTCTGCTGGGAGTAAATTGTTTTTCTCAAGGAAGCTGTATGTCCTCACCATTATGATAGAAGTGAGGATCTTGTACATTGTTGGTAGACAGGTGATGGTCCTATAGTTCTTCGGGTCTTGCGTCTCTTCTGTTTTTGGAAGTAATTATGTTACTCACCACGTAAGCCATTTGGGGCATTTTTCTAGGATTATGATTATATCATTGTATGCCCATGCGAAGTCTTGGTGGGTACTAGATAGTTTTTTTTATCCTAAAATTAGCTATTCAGTCTATTCCTTGTGCTTTCCAGTTTTTCGTTTTGCAGATGACAGCTGTTGTTTCAGTAATATTGATATCCGACCATTTTTGGCATTCTATATGTGTGTGTTGTTTCTGTTGTTGCTTGATCCATGTAGATCGTCCATTATAGATTTTGAAGTTTTTCCACATCTTACATCAGACCTCCTCGACTTCCTGGATATTAGGTGGGTTATTTATTTCTATTTTATTTTCCCCAGTTCCCGATATAGTTTCCTGACATCTTATTTCCCCAGTTCCAGATATAGTTTCCTGACATCTTATTTCCCCAGTTCCAGATATAGTTTCCTGGCATCTTTTTTCCCCAGTTCCAGATATAGTTTCCCGGCATCTTATTTCCCCAGTTCCAGATATAGTTTCCTGACATCTTATTTCCCCAGTTCCAGATATAGTTTCCTGGCATCTTGTTTCCCCAGTTCCAGATATAGTTTCCCGGAATCTTGTTTCCCCAATTCCCGATATAGTTCCCTGACATCTTGTTTCCCCAGTTCCAGATATAGTTTCCTGACATCATATTTCCCCAGTTCCAGATATAGTTTCCTGGCATCTTGTTTCCCCAGTTCCAGATATAGTTTCCCGGCATCTTGTTTAGTCAGGAGAATGTGTTTCTTTTATCATAACGCCCGATTCTCTGTTCATTTGTTTGAATTTGTTGCTTCAGCTTATCTTTAACTTTTGCTACGTCAATCTTATTCTTTATATCAACGCTTCGTTTCAGTTGTCTCCTTTTTCTGTCTTTCATTTTGGAGCCCTTGTCTACTTCATTTAGTAGTGACAATTATCCTCGTTGTTTATTTATTTCGGTTTATATATTTTCTTTCCAGACTGGCATTTGTCTTTTTCGCTATGTTTTGTTTTTACTTTTTCACCTATTGTTTCTGCGATCGTTGCCGAGGACGCGTACATAAGATGATTAATTTCTGTCAGGCTTATCGATCTTTCCATTTCGTCCCTTGTTTTTCCAATTGCTTTAGTTAGCGAGTTTAATGGTTTCCTTCACCTAACGGCTTTTTTCTTACTTTTGGAATTTTTTCTCGAAAGACATTTCCTTTACATTCTCCCATTTATATCAGATCTGTTTGTCATCTTATTTCTCTCTCATATTCGTCATTATCTTCCTCTATTTGCTTGTGTATCTCTGAGGGATTATTACAACTGTTTTTTATTTATTCCTCTGCATATATCTTTTCTAGGTTGTTGGCATTTAGCCTCTCGATGTTAACGCTTAATCTCTTTTTGATGTTTTCTCGGATGTTTACGAATTCAATGTCAGATATTTTTCCTGATGATGTTACGCCTGACATTGACTAGTTTATTGGCATCAATGTTTAGTCTGTTTGAGAGATGTTTTTCTCGACAGTTATTATAGGCGGCTTTTTAAGTAGCAGTATAAAATGTTCTCATTACTTCAATTTATACTACCCTAGACCATTTATTTGTTGTTCTTTTTGTGAGATTTTGTCCTCGGTGTGGTTTTCCTCTAGTTCTCATTGGGTAGAGTTTTTTTTCCAGTTGCAGACTTTTCGACCCCAGTCTGTTTCCTCACTGGGAATCGCAGTCGTTGTTGACCCGCGTGACGACCGAGGCGGTTTAGCAATATTTTTCGTTGTGTCAGCATTATAGTTAGTTCGTATTTACCCATACGTGGGGACTGGTTTGTGAGCGCCAGAACATATCCATACCATGTTGGGCCAACACGTTCAGCGGGCCAAGCCAACACCTGCTATTTTTTTTTTACTATTGCTTTTATTAACAACAACAGTAAAATCTTCATTTATAAGCGTTTGGATCCTAAGGATGCACCACGTGCTGCACGAGACTCCAACATAACTTTATTATTATTATTATTATTATTATTATTATTATTATTTCCTTTGATTTTTATTTGTATACACGTTTTCTTCCGGGTACAGGGCATTTTTCACTGATCGTTTTTGTAATTTTGCCCTTATTATTATTATTATTTCTTCAGGAAGAAAATCTGATTAAGTTTAGTGCCATCAAATTCATGCTGGACTATGAAGGCAACCAACGAGAGAAACTGGCCAACTTCATTAAAACGTGGCTTCCTCAGGGCAGCCTCGAAGAAAAAGATCTTAGCCAATGGACTACGTTAATTACAAACAAAATACAAAATGATTTTGAAAATGGCCCCGAGAGGAATGCACATTCCTACAAGGTGGAAGTTGCGAGTTATGCAAAAGAACATTTGTACAATTCATTCGCACGGTTCTATGATACGAAGATATTCACAGGGCCAGATTCCTCTTGGTCAAAAATAATGGTTGTTCTCCATTGGAAAGGATTGTCTGTTCTGAGTGAAGACGAAATCCAGAAAATGTTGATTCCTTATATTGAAATAGTAGACATCAAGAAAGACCGGTAAGTGATCCGTGCCTTTTATTAACTGTTATATTTTCTGTTGTCTGTTATAAAAACTTCCAAGATTGTTAAATTTCTGTAAATGTTTGATTCTGACGTCTCCAATTTGGAGTTCACTTCTTAGGTAATCCCTTTGGCTAACGACCATATATTCTATCATCCTGCCCTTAAAAGGACATAATGAAAATTAAACCGATTCTATAACTGATTTTAACCCCATGGCAAAATATAGCAATAAAAGAACGCGTACTGCTGTAGTGGGTGTGAGAGAAAGGATGGAACCCATTCCTCTTCGGGCTAGTATTGTATTCAGTTTTATTTCACTCTTTTGATGGTTATACAAGAAAAGAAAGCCTAATATGCCCTGTTACTTAACCCATAGGTGGATGAAGTTGAATTCATGCCCTTTTCAAGGGCATTAGTGTGAAATGATTTGGTCAGAATATGAAATCTTTCAAACGAGAGTACAGGTTTATCCTATGTTTCCTGTTTAGGAATGGGTTTCCACTTCCTTCTAAAGTCTTCTCATTCTCTTTCATTCCTAGTAGTCCCTTGCATCTTAGTGGCATTATCCCCTTGAGGTAAATTGATTAAAAAAAATCGGTACGCCAATTCAACTTTCCGTGACAATAAAGGTTACGCTATCCACGCTGTCATGTTGTAATAATGACTAACTCTAGCTAATACCTGTCGTAGACGCCTGCTCAGGTATATTGCGCTTCTTCAACATCCACATTACCAACATGTGAAATATATTGATATTATCAAGAAGTGATGTAATGAAATATCCTGTCACCCCCATGAGTGACTACACTATCTATGAGTATCTGTAAGTAAACAGGCTAAAGAGACTGGCTGCGACCTGTTCCAGCTAGACAGTCGAACTCTCTGCCTTCGGGCAGAAAGGAACCCGGACGAGGTTCCGCCGAAGGACAGAGTCTCGTTCTGGGAGGTAAATTGCCCCAGGACCCGTTTTTACGGGTTCCAATAGGGAATATTTTTGGCCGAGCATACGGGCTCGGAAAACCCACGTTAAACCCGGCCTTGTGCCACATGCAACCCTCGTGTGTGTCGGTGGGTAACTAGATATATTGGCTGTGACCTGTTCCAGCTATTCAGTCGAACTCTCTGCCTTCGGGCAGAGAGGAACCCGGACGAGGCTCCGCCGAAGGGCAGAGTCTCGTTCGGGGAGGTAGACCGACCTGAACCCGTTTATACGTGTTTGAAGGGGTTATTTTTGGCCGATCCTACGGGCTCGGAAACCCATGTTAAACCCGGCCCTGTGCCACATGTAACCCTCGCGTGGGGGACTAAATATTGTTAGCTGCGACCTGTTCCAGCTGGACAGTCGAACTCTGACTCTGAGCAGAGAAGAACCCGGACGAGGCTCCGCCGAAGGAGAGATTCTCGTTCGAGGAGGTAGACTGACCCTGAACACGCTTATACGCGTTCGAATAGGGAATATTTTTGGCCGAGCCTACGGGTTCGGAGATCTCACGTTAAAACCGGCCTTGTGCCACATGTAACCCTCATAGGGGGTAGCTAAATATACTAGCTGCTAGCTGTTCCAGATAAACAGTCGAACTCTCTGCCTTCGGGTAGAGAGGAACCCGGACGAGGCTCCGCCGAAGGGCAGAGTCTTGTTCGGGGAGGTAGACTGACTCTGAACACTTTTATGCGGTTTAAAAAGGGAATATTTTTGGCCAAGCCTGCGGTCTCGGAAATACCACGTTAAACCCGGCCTTGTGCCACATGTAACCCTCGTGATTAGCAGTTAAATATACTAGCTGCGACATGTTCTAGCTAAACTGTCGAACTCTCTGCCTTCGGGTAGAGAGGAACCCGGACGAGGCTCTGCCGAAGGGTAGAGTCTCGTTCGGGGTGGTAGACTGACCCTGAACACATGTATACGCGTTCGAATAGGGAATATTTTTGGCCGAACCTACAGGTTCGGAAAACCCACGTTAAACCCGGCCTTGTGCCACATGTAACCCTCGTGGAGCTGGTGGCTAAATATTACTAGCTCCGACCTGTTCCAGCTAAACAGTCGAACTCTCTGCGTTCGGGCAGTGAGGAACCCGGACGAGGCTCCGCCGAAGGGCAGAGTCTCGTTCGGGGAGGTAGACTGACCCTGAATCCGTTTATACGGTTTAAAAATGGAATAATTTTGGCCGAGCCTACGTGCTTGGAAAACCGACGTTAAATCCGGCCTTGTGCCACATGTAACCCTCGTGGGGGTTAGCTAAATATACTAGCTGAGATATGTTACTCAGCTCTGAGTTGGTGTCGAACTCTCTGCCTTCGGGCAGAGAGGAACCCGGACGACACTCTGCCTTCAGGTCAGTGTCTCGAGGTAGACAAACCCGAACCCGTTTATGCGGGGTTTCTGGGGAATTTTTGGCCGAGCCTATGTGCTCGGATTGCCCCACATTAAATTCGGCCTTGTGCCACATCCTACCCCGTGGAGAGGTTGGTAAATATTACTAGCTGGAATCTGTTGAGTACGACTCAGATTTACGCGAGAACTATCGACCTTACATTAGTAGCATTCACTACTAGATTGACTTGCGACGACACTGTGTTTAACTATTACCGTTATTCTTATTGTATTGTTTTTTTTACAATAAACCTTTACTTATTTTATCCACCTTGCTTTTCAAGTATATAATCCTATTAGCACGGAATGTAGCAAGAAGACACTTCCTTGACAAATGGCTTATGATCAAATTCGAAACTGTATCACGTGATTGAAACACTAACTTTCTAACCATTCGGCTTCGTGTCTAATCCACAACTTCACACCTAGACTAAGCTGACACATGTAAAACAAAATTGTCTTCATGCATGATGTGTCTATCTTATGTCTAATGCTTGAATTAATGTAACTGACAATGATTTTGCCATATATTTTCAATGTACGATATGCAGATAGTGTGAGGAATTTGTTCAAGCAAATTCGTGGTGAAAATAAGTAATAGAGTAATGGTAATCGTAACCTTACCTACGCATACTAGGGTCAGATTTAACCAGCACCAATACACAAATGTTATTATTTTTTCCTTTTTCTTTTTTTTCTTTTCTTTTTTTTTTCTTCTTCGTGCTGTGTCCGTTCAGGACGTGGGCGATCATCTTCGCAATTTACTGTTTTCCTCTGCCTCTTTTGCCTTCAATGTGTCCTGTGGGTGCCAAATTGACCAAGCCTTCTTTCTTCATCATGTCTCCGGTTTGCATAATTCCTAATTTCTGGCTTGCATAATTCCTAATTTCCGGCTTGCATAATTCCTCCTGATCGAAGATAGTAAAGTCTCTCCATCACCCAGCTAACCCTAAATTCATTCCAGTGCACTCAGTGATGCTCATTGCCTCGAACATTTACTGGAACCAAAGTTCATTTTAGACGTCGTGCACATCATATATTCGTGCCCTCGATAAGGATGCTGGAAAAATGATCGGTTCCTTTTACGACTCTAGAATGATCCTGACTCCTCTTGCTATGTTGTTACAAGATGCAAATCAGACCACAAAGGGGATAATGTTGCCATATCTGAATCTGCCAAGTACTCACTGCCCAGCCTTGACAAAATTGAAAAGCGTTTACGCGGCCCTGTAGGCGATGAAATATTTTCCACCCTGCAATCCTTTTCCCATAGATGAAACGTTGCTAGCCTCTCGCTACTCTATCCCTATTTGCTTGTCAAATGTCCAGACAAAAATTCCTTAGTTCAACCTATTCAGACCTTCACAGCTACGACTCACTATGCCACGTACACAAGGTCGACTCATTTCATTTCGTATTCCATTAGTAAGGAGAAAGTTCCCCACTAACCATTACTTTCTGCAACTGACTCCCGAGAGGATGCTTCCTCGATCATCACATTCTTAAAATCTTCAAGTCTAGAGTCAGCAGTTATCTATCCTACATAACGCCTAATATACACTTTTTACTTTCTCCCTTTTCACCTTTACAACATCCTTATTCAGTAACCCGCTGCCTTGATCTTCAGTAGCTCTTGGGTCTTGCATTGGATGAACGATAGTATAAAAGTATATGCAGTCACTGCTGCCATATTTGGTTTGGTGCTCCCGCTGTTCATCTCGAGGTCCTCGACAAAATCCAGAGACGGATATACAACGGGGTTGATCTTTTCTCTTACTCTCACTCTCTTTAACTCCTTGCGTGTTAGTGGCACTTCCGCCTTGTCTGGGGTGATTTGCTTAAAAAACGTCATTAGAAATAAATGCAATTTGATGAGTTTTTTAAATAAAAAATGTACGAATTTTGCCGGCGAATTTTGCAAACAACTTACAAAGTGTTCGAAACTGAATTCAGTTTTTGAAAGATGAAATTTGGAATATTTTCCTGTTTGCAATGACGATTTAATTATAGAGTTTAAATTCCCCACAAGTTTCATAGACTTTGTATAGATGTTTTTATCACAGGGAAATATTGTTTCAAGGCAAATTTTAATTTTTTACTTGAGTAAAAAAAGAAGTAACAATTCTTAACGCAAAAATAAAAAATCAGAATTTAGACATTTATTTTGAGGAGATTCACAAGTTCAATCGCAGTCGAATTTATAACCATTGCGAAATCCACGATTTCATAATAAAAAAAGCCTTACAACTTAAGCATCAACAAAGGACAGCACGAGTTATTGCTCCAGTTTCACGTTCTCGCGATCTTCAGGCGACTAGAACGGATATATATAAACCGAATGAAATTCCATGTGCTTTGCGTCTATACACGTCGGTCGTTATAACATTTTTAAATTAAAAATTTTAAAACTTAAAAATTTTAACTTTATCCTTCCTACATCTTCAGCGTTCCCCTTCAGAGCATACTTACGCCCGAAATATAGATTTGTATCTCCCTCCTCCGCCTACATATAAATCTATCAAGAGAATATTACTTTAGTCTGATGAAGTCCTTTTAGAAGGCGAAAAACGTTGCACAGAATTTTTCCACTCTGTCATTCAATTACCTACTATTACTTACAGGGTATTATTTCCTCTTTTACTAACAGGGCATCAGTGACATTCACAGATATAAAAGGACAGAATTACACTGTGGAATCATCTCACCCAGAAGATTTCTATGCTTTACTGACAAACTTCGTTGAGAAACTTCGATTCAACTCCGTCTACACTTTGTGTGTCAAAGACGAACAGATTCCAGGTAACCCTAGTATTTTTGAAGCATTCAACTAAAAGTGATTTTTTCAATCACTCTATTAAACTTTTTTAAGTTTAAATTTAGTTTATGTTTATAACTATGTATGTGCATATATATATATATATATATATATATATATATATATATATATATATATATTTAAAAAAAAATATGATTCCTTCGCTACATAAGAGTTCTCATGTTTAAAAAGCGAGAGCCGAGACCCTTAATATAATTTTTGAAATTAAGTTGAATTAAGGTGTCTGGTCTCGCTTTTGAAACATGAGAACTCTTATGTAGCAAAGGAATCATATTTAAAAAAAAAATATTATAATGTAAGCTCTACTTCTGTATGGAGCACTGTCTTTTTAAAAATAAAAGCAAAAATACTAAGAACTCCGGATTATTTACCTAACGTGTTCTTTCCTATTTTTCTGCATACCTGCACACACACACACACACACACACACACACACACACACACACACACACACACACACACACACACACACACACAAACACATATATATATATATATATATATATATATGTGTGTATATATATATATATATATGTGTGTGTGTGTGTGTGTGTGTGTGTGTGTGTGTGTGTGTGTGTGTGTGTGTGTGTGTGTGTGTGTAAGCAAATATGTAGATAGTAGATCCGACGGTATGATGAAAATGTGGAAAAGACAAAGCAAAATCCGAATATGTGAGTTTACTGTTTTTTATTTTGTTTTTGTTTTTTGTTTTTCTGTCGACGTCAGACGTTTCGGTCAAATAGACCTTCTTCAGGACATGGTTAATGGAGACATATTTATATTAAATTTAAGTTAAATGAAGAGACGATATATACAGGACTAGTCAGAAACAGAAAAACTGAAATTCTAAAGTCAGAGTATTCTTTCTTGGATTCGGATACGCTGGCGCCACGTGGGCGGCGCTGTGAAAACCTGCTCCCAGGGAAGAGATTTTATCCTAAGTGGAAAGGGGTGGGGAAACCTATTTAAAACTATAGCTTATCGGTACGTTTGTCAAGCATTAATCTTGCTAGGAATGTTGATATATTAAAGAAACCCTGTCTGGTGTTTATTGTACGTGAGGTGGATATCATGCCAGCCTCGTAAATCTGCCTGTGGTTTTTATTGTGTATATATTTTAAAATCTTCACAGAGTCGAAATCAAAATTGTGATCAGATTTGGCTATGTGTACAAACAAAGCACTACTTAAATTACCGAGGCGAATATCTCGTTTATGTTCGGAAATGCGAGATTTTAAGGACCTCCCTGTCTCACCTACATAACTCAAGTTGCAGTCTCTACACGTTACCTGATAGACGCAAGCATCGGATGTAATATGCTGTCTGCTGGTATTATTTAATATACTGCGGATAGTTTATGTAGTAGTTTTAATTTTTAGCGCGTTTAGATTGTTGGAGATGTGTTCGGTCAGAGGGTTATTCGGTAGAAAGATGTGGCCAATAGGATTATCAGGGGCTGCTGAAATGTGTGCCTCTCCTTACCTTAGATGTAGTAGTAGTAGTCGGGGTGTCATTTTGCACTGATGAACGAACTTTGTGAATTTTCAAGGCTTTATGCTTAGCGCCGAGTATTAATTGTCTCGGATACGAAAGGCTTGAGAAGGTATCCTCGATATAACTAAATTCGTCATCTAAATACTTTGCTAAACAGATTTGAAGAGCTCTCAAGTAAAATCCAATAATAACACCTCTCTTAGTCCTAGTATCATTGTGAGAGTAAAAGTGTAAATAGTTGTTTTTGCATGTGGGTTTACGATATACTTTGAATTCAAATTTGTTATTATTATATAAAGTAGTATGTCTAGAAAAGGTAGAGAATTATTCGATTCAAGTTCGTGGGTAAATTTTATAGTAGGTTCTACTCTATTTAATCTATCAGTGATTTTGTTTAAATCATGTTTCTGTGGGTAAATGAATAAAATGTCATCGATGTAACGGAAGTAATGTGTATCATCAGGGATTATATATTTGAAAGGTCCAGATTCAAGAAATTCTATAAATATGCATGCTAGGAATCCAGAGAGAGGACTACCCATTGGTAAGCCAAATTTTTGTTTGTAATAGATATCGTTATACTGGAAGTAACAATGAGATGTGCATAGGGTGCATAATTTGATGCATATTGAGATGGGGATAGATAGCTTAAAATCAGTTTTCTTAAGGTGGTTCTCTAACCGTTTAATGCATTTATCCACAGGTACATTAGTGAATAGGGATTTAACATCTAAGCTGGCTAGGGATTTGTTTCTTATGTCAATATTGCTTAACTTATTGAGAAGAGCGGCTGAATTCTTTACATGCGCGTCACTTATGGTGCCCAGAATTGGGGTGAGAAATTTAGTCAGAAACGTACCGATAAGCTATAGTTTTAAATAGGTTTCCCCCCCTTTCCACTTAGGATAAAATCTCTTCCCTGGGAGCAGGTTTTCGCAGCGCCGCCCACGCGGCGCCAGCGTATCCGAATCCAAGAAAGAATACTCTGACTTTAGAATTTCAGTTTTTCTGTTTCTGACTAGTCCTGTATATATCGTCTCTTCATTTAACTTAAATTTAATATAAATATGTCTCCATTAACCATGTCCTGAAGAAGGTCTATTTGACCGAAACGTCTGACGTCGACAGAAAAACAAAAAACAAAAACAAAATAAAAAACAGTAAACTCATATATTCGGATTTTGCTTTGTCTTTTCCACATTTTCATCATATATATATATATGCATACATACATATATATATATATATATATATATATATATATATATATATATATATATATATATATATATATATATATATGTATATATACATATATGTTTATAGATGTAACATTTATGTGGATAATGTCATGGATATGCTTACCTTATAGGTAATTTTTATTACAATTATTATTTATTTTTTTCAACTTTTATAAATATTATATTATATATTTTTAATTTTTATTATGAATATGATACAAGTGATGGTGATGTTTAAATACAAACATGTTTCATTGAATATATATATATATATATATATATATGTGTGTGTGTGTGTGTGTGTGTGTGTGTGTGTGTGTGTGTGTGTGTGAGTAAAGGACTTTCTCCTCAAATGAGATCTCAGTAAAATAAAGAGGTGCTCAACACGCATGTTTCTCCCAAGGCCTTCAGCTGCTTTGCAAACTTTTAGACAGATCTAACATGTGATTGACCCATTTCGCTCAAGTTGTTTAGAATCAGTTTCCACATGTTTCAGCGAGTGGACAGAAAGGCCTGCTTTACTGCGTGAGACAAAGCCACATACAGGTAAGGCTATCTTTGAGAGGAGCAGCATGCTGTCATCTTGCACGCAGTTGATCCCGATGTTTAATCAGTCTCGCCCAAACCTTTGTATAGATGAGAAGCAGGACAGGCGATAGCTCCTTCGCTCTGACGCGTTGTTTTCTCAGGAAGAAAAGGGGATGCTGCATCGCTTCAGATTGTCTTTTAAGTTTTAAGTGAACTGCTTGTTAGAAGAGCAGTTCGATCGTACAAGAAATATGCCCTGCCCATTTGAGTTAAGAATTATTGTATGACTTACACAACGTATTTAATACAATCATTCTCATCGAAAATTCTGGCGATTGAGAAATTACGGCATCCGATATGTATTAAATTTTATTATTTCTGATTGAATAATTATTGCTTTAGACAACTATATAGCACTTATTGGCATAAATTCTGTTCATTATGAATACACTAAATATATAAATAATCGTATTTAAACAGGTAACATTATTATCTGATATATATATATATATATATATATATATATATATATATATATATATATATATATAATTTTTTTCATAAAGACGAAAACAATTTCCTCACTACAAGGATGCAACATCGTTTCAGTGCATTTAATTGCACTTCGATTGGTGAGAACCAAAATGGTTATGAACAATTCTGTTTGTAAGCAAGCCGCATATGAAACGTCACATCCTTTCTTCCATTTGTTTGAAAAAATACATAAAGGCAAAAGGTGACGGAGTGAAACAATAGTGCTTGTTGATAGCAGTTTGGTGAAGGATGGGTGATGTGTCAAAGCAATGGCTAGACCTGAAACATTTCTTCACGACAACAACGGTCAAGGGTTTACCTAAACCTTTGACCGTTGCTGTGAGTAAATTGCTTTTGTCGATACGAAAAAATTATAATAAAAAATTATTGCTCTGTTATCGGTATTGAATTAATGCTGTGAACGTTATAATTTATATATTATATTCGTTCTCATTACATTCGTATATATATATATATATATATATATATATATATATATATATATATATATATATATATATAGTTTTAAATATGGTTATGGGTTAAAGTGCTCAATTTATGTTTATGGGATAGAGTATGTATGCGTATATATGTATATATATATATATATATATATATATATATATATATATATATATATATATATATATATCTCTATCTCATTAAAAAAAGATCATAGTTCTTTCCGCAGGAAATACTTTGAGGAAATTCTGAAAAATATTTTACCATTTCTAACCACCCGTCACCCCACTATATTGCATCACCAACTTCTATTAAATACATACTTAAAGAATCTAAGATATGTTTACTACTATAACCCCTGCCAGTCTTAAGTAAAAACGTTCCTAAACCGACATTCAAGCAATTAATAAACATAAATAAAAATGACAACTAGACTTACACACACACGAATATACATTACCATTTGAATCCTGGATAGACAAATTTGAATCATGATACTCTTACACATATAAATTTTACACACAAACGATGCTTGTCAAGACAAATGCATGTGAAGCGTGTTTAACCAACTAAAAACAAACAACACAAAAATACCAAATTTTTCTCTTTGTTTCTTTTCTCCATACATCATTCTCCGATGAAAATTTAATAAAGGCGAAACATGTTAGATTTAGACATTTCCTATTTGTCCCTTATCCTATCACAGACACACACACATATATACACACATACACAGATATATATATATATATATATATATATATATACAGATATAGATATGTGTATGCGTGTCTTTTACCTGTATTCTTCAGCAATTGGTTCTACGCCGAATGCCTGGACAAAATTACAGAGAGGGGATCTGGTAGTTTTGGATAAGAAATACAGATATTATGAAGAGAAAGATTTGATAAACGGGCTTTGTCTAAGCACCAATCAACGAGGAAAAGTACCTGCACACGTGATCTATCCATTGCCAACAACTGAATTACCGAAAACCAGCTTTTTGGTAAGTAAATTTATATATATATATATATATATATATATATATACATATATATATATATAGGTACCTCCACTAATTCGGTATACATAAGGTTTAAAGTGAATTTTTTAAAATGAAAAGGCTTTCTTAAGGATTTCATTTTAGCTTTAATTGAAAGCTAAATGATTTAAAATTTACTGTTTCCAGTCAACAAAATACTCTGTGGGGTATTTTTAAACAGAAATTTTATTGATAGAAATCGATTTTTCCATTAAAATCAATAAAAATGGGCCATTTTGACAGAATTGTAAGCAAAAGTTAATTCTCGGTTTTATAAATCTTGCAAAAATTAAATATATATTTCTGAAACGTTATTTGAGGAAAATTAGAAAATTTAATATTAAGTTAATCTGATTTGAAACAAATATTACTTACTTATAGCATAAAATGTTGCATACAAATATTTCTTAACCACGGGGTGTGGTTTTTCTGACGTGTTACCCGATTTATTGACAGCCGATTGACCGCCGAACGTGTTCAAAGTATGGTGGAGCATTTTACACATGTAAAAATATTTTTACCACGATTTTCTAAAAGGAAAAATTTAAAAATAAATTCTTTCATTTGTGAATAAGTTTTGAAAATATTCATTAAAATTCGACAATTATTTGATTTTTGCAAGAATTTCTAAATTAATGTATGTCACCATAAAAAGAAGTTAGAATTTGCTATGCTAAAAGTTAGTACAACCGCTGATGCAAGAAAAACAAGTTTTTTTAATCAAAATTTCGAATATTCTAAAAAGGAGTAAAAAATTAATCAAATATTCAAAAAATGCTTTGATATTTCCTCATAATAATAACATACAGATTTTGACGATAAAACTGTTTTCATTACGTTTGGAGCATGTTTTCCTCACGGTATGCTAATTTTTTTAGCGATTTCGTGGAGGTACCTATATATATATATATATATATATATATATATACACATACATATATATGTACATGCATACATATATATATACGTGCACAAGCACACACACACGCACGCGCGCACACACACACACACACACACACACACACATATATATATATATATATATATATATATATATATATATATATATATATATATATATATATAAGGAAGAGGTTATAGTGGTTCCAACGAGAGAAAAGTGTATATATTAAAAAGAAGAGAGGTACCGTAAACGTTTTTGGTTGTAATGTGGATTTTTTTTGAAAATATTATCCTTTAATTTTCATAATTTTACAACACGTGTTTCTGGTCTCGCGACCATCTTCAGGTAAAGGGTGGAAATTTCCACATATTGTTAAAAATAATTAATTTTTTCTTTATGTTTTTCAATGTTAAATATTTTCGATACGAGACATTGTCTGTTTTTGTGTTAGTAATCCGAATGTCTTTCTTGAAATGGCAGTGAATAATTCTGCGTGGAGGGTCATAAAACAATTAATGTTGGTTTGAGAAGTGATGAATTAGTTGTCGGTATCTTATCTTTTAATGTTTTAATGACCCCTGTGTGTTCTTAGATCTATTTTCATTTTCGTGTGTTTCTGTCAGCATGCGTGTATATATGCGTGTGTATAATCCCCCTCAATACATACACTGTCTCACTACGAAGAATTAGTAAACACATTTGTACACATACACATACACACACACATAAACATACACACACACACGCACACACATACATTGTCCCACCACAAGGAATCCGTACATACGCATACATACACACACGCATACGTACACACACATACTTCCCAAGTTACATGGAACCAGCACACGCACACACACTCATACACATATATACGTACATACATACACACGTACTTCCAAAACAACGTTCTCCCAAAACAACGTTCATAATAAACAAAAACTTAAACTGCAACTCCAAAAATGTGATTTATGTACTTAAATGCACAAAATGCAGGAAGTCATATATAGGTATCAGCCAACAACTGAACAACAGGGTCTCCCTACACAAAAGCAACATAAAGTTGCCAGACAACAGAAAAGTGTTTGTATCACAACACATCTTTAAATGTAACCAGGGTAAATTTAATATCATGCCAATATATCAAACAGACAATTATTCTTACCTACAAATACAAGAAAAAAACTTCATAAACAAATTCAAACCGGAACTAAATAGATCATGACCCCACACGCAAAAGCACACAACATGCACACATAGAGACCAAATACAGTGATCAAGCCATTCGTATACATGCACTCACGCTCACATGCGGGTATCTGTGGAACACGAAAAATGTATATATGTACACATTTATATGCGCGCATATTGGCGAAAGCAGGGGAGCTACTCACACAAACCCCACATAACTTAGGAAGTACGTGTGCATGTATGTACGTATATATATATATATATATGTGTGTGTGTGTGTGTGCGTGTGTGTGTGTGTGCGTGTGCTGGTTCCATGTAACTTGGGAAGTATGTGTGTGTACGTATGCGTGTGTGTATGTATACGTATGTACGGATTCCTTGTGGTGGGACAATGTATGTGTGTGTGCATGTGTGTGTGTGTGTGTGTCTGTGTGTCTGTGTGTATGTTTATGTGTGTGTGTATGTGTACAAATGTGTTTACTAATTCTTCGTAGTGAGACAGTGTATGTATTGAGGGGGAATATACACACGCATATATACACGCATGCTGACAGAAACACACGAAAATGAAAATCGATCTAAGAACACACAGGGGTCACTAAAAAATTAAAAGATAAGATACCGACAACTAATTCATCACTTCTCAAACCAACCTTAATTGTTTTATGACCCTTCGCGCAGAACTCTTCACTGCCATTTCAAGAAAGACATTCGGATTACTAACAAAAACCAGAGAATGTCTCGTATCGAAAATATTTAACATTGAAAAACATAAAGAAAAAATTAATTATTTTTAATAATATGTGGAAATTTCCACCCTTTACCTGAAGACGGTCGCGAGACCAGAAACACGTGTTGTAAAATTATGAAAAATAAAGGATAATATTTTAAAAAAAAAATCCACATTACAACCAATAACGTTTGCGGTAACTCTCTTCTTTTTAATATATATATATATATATATATATATATATATATATATATATATATATATGTGTGTGTGTGTGTGTGTGTGTGTGTGTGTGATTAACACAAATATAACATTTGTTACTTAACTGTTTGATGTTATATTCACCACCTCTATTACGGAGTTTCGTAGACGAACCTTTGTGTAATTGACGTCACGAAATATCACCAAATGTCTGTTAATCAACAAAATATTCTAATAAAACTATAAAGATAAATGCAGATTATTATTTAAAGAATAAGAGGGTACAAATGAATAGATTCGAAATTGTTAAGTCTTTTTCCATTTCAATGAAGCAGACATTAAATATATTAGAGTGTTATCACCATTTCTATTTTCTTTCTTTTTTTCTTTCACTGACACCAAGCGTCTTTTTCGTCTTTCCTTGCGATCAAAATGGAATGGGTTTATAAATGCCGGAGAATAGGGGTGGGAGCGATGAAACATTTTAAATTCTAACAAAAAATAAAAAATACATAAAATAAGACAATTAAATACAATTTGCTGATACACCTTTCTGATTTCTATATAACAAGTTCAGTTCCAATCTTTTGGTTGACAGCAAAATAAACTGATTTTTAACTGTTTGTCTATTTAAAATATTATCTATAATCTATATAATAAATGCGAATGTCAGTGTGTCACTATGTCACATTTTTTCAACTTTGCTCCTAGTGGCCGTAGCCCAACATATAATAACACTTTGGAATCAGGTAGACTCCGCGAGCAAATTAAAAACATTCCGGACCCGAATTCCTGAAATTTTGGCTTCCCAAGTTTTCATTACTGCGATTGTTTTCGGCGATTTTTTAGGTGATTTTTGCGATAATTTTTTTTTTTGTACGATAACAATTTTTATTATTTGAAAATAAATTTGGGAATAATCGAAATTAATTGCGTAATCCAGCGAAAGTCACCCATGAAATAAAAGTAATTGTTTGTACAGAAAGTAAGGACCTACGTACATCCAACTGTCTTTAAATTAAGTTGCGGCAGAAGATTTATCGTTGAACTTTTAAGAGGCAAGCTTAAATATTAATGCAATACTTGAAAACAGCGATCAATTTTGAATTCTTCTGTATTTTGTTGTTGCCTATCGCATCCACTACTCCCTATCTATTGCGATAAAGGCCCAATCAAGAGTCCTCCGCAAGAATTAGCTTAAATGCCGCCCGAAACTTGTAGACTGCCGCTACAGAATCCCTAACAAAAAACTGTTTTAAATAACAGAAATTACATTAGTGGAGGACTTTCAACATTGGCAACAACTAAAATGGACAACTTCACGAGAAAATAATGCCATTGAACAAAAAGGTTAGGAAGAACCCCCATCAATAATGGAAAAAGGAATAACAGTTTTTAAAATCTTTTTATCGCCTTCATTGGTATGAACCAATCAAGGTGATAATGCCACTAAGATGCAAGGTGCTACTGAGAGTGAATAAGAATTAAGACTTCAGAAGAACCCGGAAACTCAACCCTAATCGGGGTCAAAGATAACTGGACTTTAGAAATCTATTTTCCTGAAAAATTGTTTTAAGAGAAAGCTTTTATAAATTTAAACCGATTATGCTATTGGCTTCTTGGTCAATGAATGCCATTTTTTTCTTTATAAGGAAATAGCTTATATTCCTGTAAGCGAATGAACACCTTGATGGCAAGTTTTCCGCACTGAAAATAGCATTCATTCGTTAATATAACTATTTTTTTTTTTACCACAGAGATGGTCTATTTTGTTAGCAAGCAAGAAGCCTATCTTTGCATTGGTACCAACAGCAACAGTTTTTTTTTCTTTTTTTAATATTTCAGGGTATGGTGCAATTACAATTAAAGAAAGAACAACGTTTACTGACGCCAGAACATGTTGGTTTGCTCACGAGACACACGCTGGAGGAATTTAGTAGAACCCATTTTAAGTAAGTAACGAAACCTTAATTGTTTTTGATTTATTAATCATATTTTTAATTTCAGTGTAAATAGCACTATTAACACTTGCTTTCAGTTTGAGACTCTTCTGCCAGTGTTCCTTGGACGGAAAATGAACTAAACTGACTTACAATTGATATCAGGACGTGCCACATATATTACGGTTACTGGCGGTTACTATAGCTTGACGTATTTTCGCATAAACTTGTGCGAATTAAAGAGGAACTGAACCATGTATTACTGTGTTTCGGTTTGTGCGATGCGATTGTTCAACACCTGTGGTTTATATTGTGACTATGTGGAGCGGAACTGAGTTACAGTTTCTGGAAGAGAATGCATAATCTGTCATGAATGGCGGTATTTGGAACAATGTTAGTACGCTTAATCCCTCGGTCATTATGACTTATGACTCCATCGACGGCTTTCAAACAGTTACGACTACCAAATTTCGCTCCCAAGGCATATTCCGAAGGTACCGTACGCTAGAATTACTTCCCCAGACCGATAACATCGCAATGCCAACTTCCTGACAAATCGACCATGGTGAAATCGAACCCAGTCTCATGGTCGTAAAGAGAATATATATATATATATATATATATATATATATATACTTGACCTTTGAATAATAATTTTTAAATAAGAAAGTAATACTAATATATTTATTTGTTTTAAAATAAGTATAGTCTATTAGAAATTAGAATTAGGAATAATAAATTAAAATTGTATTTTAATATGACGTACTCATATTCAAACGACCCTTTAAAAAAATAAATTAAAAAAAAATAAATTAAAAAAAAATCTGCAAAATTAAAGTGCCGTAAAACTTTTCGTCAATGAAAAAACCAAACGACATTTGTTGAACAGGCACCCCTACCCTAACTTAACCACATTTCAAAAGTAACTGATATTTTGATACAATAGTTGTCAGTGAACATGAATACCCTACCACCCCTTGTCAAAATGACTGAATTTCCCCGTAACCTTAGCAACTAATATACAAAATGTATGTGCTTATAAACTAAGTAAATTTCAAAATAAGTTATTCAAAAAATCGCTTGAAAATGAAACAGTACTAAGAATTCTAATTTAATTCCAAAATTAAATTTAGAGTTTTTAGTTTCTGTTTTTGAAACATGGTAATTCCTGTGTAACGATGGGACCATATTTTTAAATTAGTAAATTTATAATATTTATGCTCTGCAGAATTGTACTGAGCACTGTTTTTTAATAAATAAAAATAATTAATAAGAACACCCGATTATAAATCTTACTGTTCTTTCTCATTATGTTAATCTAGTTATATGATTTATCCACATTAATACATACATATTGTATATATGTACATATTGTAGATATATATATATATATATATATATATGTGTGTGCGTGTGTATGTGTGTGTCAAAACCATCTGATATTGAATATAAAAGACTACAAAAACAAGCATATATATATCATGGCCTTCGGAATGGTGGCATAATGAATGTAGAGATTGGGTGTTCATATCTTACCGTTATCTAGTGGCCATGCGTTCAATCTTTGGATCAGGTAATGAAGTACAAATTCAGCAGGAACTATTTGATACGACGGAAACAAAATATCACAATAATCAACATATATCCCATGTCAGCCAACCAATGGACACCTGATGTTGACCACAGTGTGCTTGGTCGAAATGTTGTCTCTGTAATCACATCTATAAACCGAGAACAATTGTTCGAAATAATGCAATAATAAAAGTTTGTTTTCTCTTTTATTTCAGTACAAATGAAAACACGGTGACAAAATTTCTTCACAAAGCTTCCTTCAAGCGCGACAGGATGCATGCAATCTGGCAGCACAGCAATGAAATGATAAAACGGCCACTCTGCAAAAGGATGCAGTTCAGGGAAGAATTAAAGCACTGCGCCTGCCAAATATTTCGAGGTAGCCATATTGTTATTTATTTTTAACCTTCACACACACACACACACACACACACACACACACACACACACACACACATATATGTATATATATATATATATATATATATATATATACTCAAGTGTGGGATTGGTATATACGGAGTAAATTCCAATAACCAACAATTATTCTTAAAAGAGTGCTCAATACAGAGTAGAGCAGATATAATTATTTATTTAAATATTATAACATAAATATGTTATAAGATCACTACAAAAATAGCGATTTTGTTTCAACACTCCCGGTGTCTTATCAAGTGATGATGTTGAATGTCGAATAAATGGTTTTAAAAAGTTCCAAATTCATTCACTTTAGGGTTTTTTTGTAGTGATCTTATAATATATTTATGTTATAATATTTAAATAAATAATTATATATATATATCATCACTTGATAAGACACCGGCAGTGTTGAAACAAAATGGCTATTTTTGTAGTGATCTTATAACATATTTATGTTATAATATTTAAATAAATAATTATATATGTCTGTATAACTTTAAATGTTATTTTTAGTGTATACTCGTTACTTGAGTAGGCGGTCCTTTTATTTATTCGAATATGAAAACTTCTATGACAGGAAAAATTTCGCTTGAAAGCATGAAACTGACTTCGCGTAACCGTCTGTTCTTCGTGGACAA
>OZ038483.1:83171996-83184496 GCA_964036315.1 Acanthosepion esculentum
GACAGTCACCATATATTGATTCCCATGGTCGCATTGCTTAATGCTACAAATGCTCTATCCACACTACTGAGCACTTTTCTGCTATAAATATAACAAACTTTAAACACTGCACACACACACACACATACACACACACACACACATATATATATATATATATATATATATATATATATATATATATATATATATATATATATTTATAGATAGATAGACAGATATGAAGAGAATTAATATAAATAAAAGGTTTGTCACTTAGCTGATTGATGTTACCTTCAGCATCTTGACTCCAGAATAGCGTAGACGGAACCTCCCTCGATTTTACATGTTTATATGCACATTTCATTGATCCATTTTTTTCATAGTGCGCGTACGTGTAGAATGTCGTGATTATTTGTCCTTTTCGTCGTTTTTTTTTTCCACTTTACACTCACACTTTAACCTTTTTCTTCTTTTCTGTCAAGTGTTGCCATTTTGACTTCCGGTTTTCTAGACATATGGAGAATTTGTGAAAAAAATTGTGATTGTGAAAAGGCCTTTATTTTACACAACAATTATTAAATTTTCAGCATAATCCGATTCCTTGCAAAATTCACTTAATTCAATAATGATTACTATTAACATTGTGCATACATTATGCATTGAAAATTTCAGATCAAAATTAATCTACAGATTTATTGACCAAACTTTTACTTTGCTATTTATCGTTTTCTCTTTTTTAAATTTTTTATTCAAAAGCGCATATGAATTCATAATTTTCCTTCACAGAAAAGGTTGTCGACTTTACCCACCGCATTTCCTGGAATACCTGGCGTTAAGTGAACAGTCTGACCCAACGTTAAAAATCGACATCATGTTCCCGGATTCATCTAACATAGTAGGTTCATTTTCCTCTGATTTCTATAGACAAGTTTGATCCATAGTTTTTGTTCTCATGGGAACAACAATAACTCTTGAAGTAAATAGCAATGTTTATTGCGGACGCGGCAAACTTAGTTCTGTACAAAACTTTGTCCATTGATTTTTACATGGTGTGTGAAATTGGAGCGGTTTCTACAGGTTTTTATATGATGTATAAAAACGAAGAAATTTGAACAGGTTTTTATGTGACGTATGAAACCAAAGTGGTTTCTACAGGTTTTTATGTGACGTGCGAAACCAGGGCGGTTTATACAGGTTTTTATTTGACATGTGAATAGGAGCGGTTTCTACATATTTTTATGCGACGCATGAAACCGGAGCGGTTTCTACAGGTTTTCTACCCACCATAGATAGCAGAAGAGTGCTTAGTAGTTGGGCTAGTGCTTCTTTCGCTATAAACAATGTAACTACAATATTGAGTATATAGGTTCGCCTATCGTCTGATTCACACTCCTCCCTAGTCCTTTGAACAGGAGTAGGGGTTTTTCTCCTTGTTTCATGTTAAGGATTTGGTTTCCGGTTCCTTCTGAAGTTTTATTTTTTCTTATTTTCTTTCACTCCCAGTAGCTACTTGCATTTTAGTGGCATCATCGCCTTGCTTGGGGGGAAATGATTAAAAAAATGTTAAATTATTCCTAGTAGTATTGATCGTAATATGTCAAAGGTTTACAAATATGACTCATCTTGTGGCTAACTAAGCCTGCATTGGAGAAACATACTCTGCCACACGTATCACGCTTAAATTGATGGCTTATTGGATCAATGATTTCGTATTTCCTAGCTGCACACTTGACATATGCCCAACTTATTGCTTGTTCTTGAAAGATCATGCCTTCATGGGTTGCACATCTGCACTCATTTCGATCACTATTTCATTATATTTCACCCATGATCTTCTATATGGCAGGCAGCAAGGGAATATTTTAAACTGTTATTGATGCTCTTCCTGGGGAGGAGCAATTTTGCCCTAGAGCATTTGCTTGGGTATTCTGACATGACCTGGCTAGTTTATCCTATTTGCTTCGATGCTGATTGCACTTACAGTTTCAACAGATATATAATAATGTCTGGTTACTAGTTTTCCGACATAGGTCAGCTAACCAATCCCTGTTTCAGATACATGCCCAGGAACATTTGTAGTTTATACAGCAACTATACATAAATATACGAAGACAGAATAAGTTTGATTGATTGAAATCTAAATAGATTTTAAATGCGTGTATCTGATGCAGATACGGAAGTCATGGAAATAAATATGGAGAAACATGTCTACGTACAAAATCAAATATATTTGAAAATATCTAAATAGACAGGAAAAGTAGATATCGTTGACTTCGGCAGTGAATTATTCTTTATATAAGTTTTGTTTATTAGAACTGTTAAAGGACGATGGACAGGATATTTTATCTTGCTGCCGAATTAAACGTTTTATATTGGATGGAAATGTTTCAATTAATTTTCATCCAATATAAAACATTCGATTCGATATCAAGAAAAATGAATCAAGAAACATAAAAGTCATTCTTTACTTGTTATAATTACTAGCAATTGCATAAAAGAAAAGATTGTGAACATTTATGTCGATGATACGACGACATACGGGTGCACCTCTAAAACTCTTGATGATCAGAGATTGGCAGCTGATCTCTTTTCCTATCTAACACGAACTTCTTAGTGGGAAAACTGGCTGGTTACGTTTAATGCCTCGAAAACCGAACTAGTCACCGATTTGATCCCGATCTATCGCCAGTCTCGGTGAATCGATGTCCCCTCAGGGAGGCTTCTTGCCTTGAGAGATTATTGGGCCTTAAACTCACACTTGACCTCAAGTGGAACTCGTACATACGATCCATCGCAAAAGATGCATAAAAAATGGTCGGCTCTCTGCACCGCCCCAGTAAGTAGTTGATTCCACATGCTAACCTTTACTTTTACAAGAGCCAGATTAGGGCCTGAAATGAACTACTGTTGTCATATTTAGGCGGGGCTGCCCAGTCCTCACTCTCTCGTCTCGATAAAGTCCAAAAGCGTCTCCGAGTCCTTGTGGGTGACAAATTATTTTCTTCCTTCCACACTTTCTCTCTAAGGTGGGATGTGGCGAGTGTTACACTGCACCATCGCTACTTTTATGGGCAGTTATCGGACGAACTACATTCCTTGGTTCCCCAGTTCTAACCTTCACGGCTAGGACCCGCCATGATATACACATCGTAGCAAACAGTCCACATTTCCTCCGTATTTCATTGGTGAGAAGTAAGGTCCACTCGAACAGCTTCTTCCCGCGAACCACTGTTCTGTGAAAATGACTCCCAAGAGGAAGTTTCCCCCCGATCACTATGATCTTAACCTGGTCATGTCTAGGGTTAACCGTTATCTTCCTTTCCTATCTACATAAACTACATCTTAATGTAACCTTCTACCTAGAGTGGCTCCTGGGCCTTGTACATGGTGAACATTACTGTAAAAAAGAAAAGATAGAGACATATAGATAAAGTACAGTTTGAGATAAATAGTTTTGAGGTGGGGGTGGTAAAAAGCTTTGACGGATACATGCTCTATTTCACAAATTAATTCTGCAGTTCAACTCATTTGGAACATTGTTCTTCGGTTTCTTTAACATTTTCTTCATGAAAAATTCTGTTTCGTCAATGAAATACTGGATGGTGAGTCGGGTTTAGAGCATTTTAGTAATCCCTTTGTATATATGGTCTGATTTAGTTATCAAAAGATAGAAACAGGTTGAGATAGAGTGAATGGTAGACACGGCTACATAGATGTACAGGGTGCGATGGATAAATTATCATGTGAATTACGCAAAAATGAAAATAACACTGACAACTCATTTTAACATATATATTTACCAACATTACACAAAAATATCTTCAAATATTAAAGAGAAAATTTATTAAATAAAATCTCCATTGGCTCCAACCACGGCCTCCAGACTTCTTCGGAATCTCCTGCAACTCCTCTGGACTGTCTCCTTGTTTAAGTTGGTGTAAGCTGCCATAATCCTTGCCTTCTGTTCATCTTTCGTCTCTCGCTCAACTGCGTCCCACATATAATAATCAAGCGTGTTGCAGTCAGTGGAGTTAGGTGTCCAGTTCTCCTGCTTGCGTGGCGTGGTGTAGATTCCTGTTGCCAGGCATAGTATCTTCCAGCAGCCACCTTCTTGACCCAGGGCAGTACTACCTCCTCAAGGCACGATGTAGGCCAACAAGTTGAGTCTGAATCTACATAATCATTATTAGACTCCTCCAACTCTTTTCGAATCCGCTGCACTGTCCTCAGATTGACACCGGAACATTCTGAAATGTTCGTATTGGAGCATCCTTTCGCGAATGCTAAGCAATACAGCATGACGCTCCCAAATTTCTGGAGAGTCATGGTGCTCCTTTTCTCACAAACGCTGCCCAGATGACCCTACTATACTGTCAACAATATCAAAAACAAACAACGCGCAATGGCGAAGTTAAAAATATAGAATGGTGAAAATTTACCCATCACACCCTGTATAGATGTTAACTGTTTTAAATTGACATGTTTCAACGATCAATCGGCATTATTCGAAAAATGGATTTCATTTCAACAAAAGCCACAATAGCAAAACAAAACGTGATTTACGTTAACTATATGGACGCTTGATTTCTTTTACCCTAATAATTATAGTTTTTAAAAATTAGATTTTGCTAAATTCAACTCAGTTTTTTTATTTATTTTTATCTATTTTTTATATATTCATTTGATTTAAGGTTTTCGTATCCCACATTGTTTCAACGCCTGTTTAATAATAACAGGTGACAAATAGAAATAGCCCATTAGTATATTAACCACAGTGGATTCATAGGTCATAGCAATTTTTAGGCGTAGAGATATATTCAAACTAGGATAGATAGATAGATAGATAGATAGATAGATAGATAGATAGATAGATTAAAAGGAATATATGTGGATAGATATAGATAAGAGAGAAGAAGAAAATGATTGGCTGTTCTGACTGACTTTTTTTCTTATTCTTTATTATTATTTTTTCAGACACTGGAAGTCGATTCCGACACAAAGGTATCGACAGTCTGCGATGAACTCGTTCAAAGGATGAATCTAATTTCTGGTGAAGGCTATTCACTATTTGTAAAAATAAAGGAACGATGTGAGTTAATTCCCTTTGAATATTTGATTTTCTTATATACGTATATGATGTGCCATTCTTCCAACTGGTACAATTATTACACGAAGAACAAAGATCAGACAATATTTAGTTGAACATTTTTACTATCATGAGGGTTGGTTTCAAAATACTCTTTCACAAGGCAAAAACAAAGTATGCTGGGAGACGCCAACATTGAAGACATTATAAGCAATAAAGACAGTGATGTTATAGGACTACTTCTCTTTATGTGCCTTGTCTGTTAAGGACATAGGTGATCCTAGCTCACCACAATTTCCTATCTTTTGTAGCTTCTTACTATCATTCCCATTCCTTCTTTTGCTATCCATTTACTCAAGCTTGATAGGTAGGTTATCGCTGTTTCTCTTTGTCCCTCTTGCCTTCAACATGCCCTATGAGTGACAATTTCTCCAAAACGTCTTAAATTGTGTCCTAAAAATGTAATTGTCTCTTTTTTATTCTAAGTATAAGCGTCATTTTTTTTTCTTTGTTACCATTTTTATTAAAACTTCCTTGTTACTCACATGCTCCGACCATGGTATTCTCAACATCCTTCTGTAGAACCACCTCTGTGTTGCTTCAAGTTTCCACTACATCTGTTTTTTTTTTAATCATTTAACACCAAGCAAAGCACTACAGTCAGTGAAACGCAAGGGGTTACTGAGTGCGAAATAATATAGGAAAATAAAATATTTTTAAGAAGCGAGAAGGATAAAAGAAAAGAATTAAGAAAACATAAGACAGAAGACAACTAAATTTTTTGAATATCAACTTTTACTGGAAAGCAAGAAGCCGGAAGCGGATTTCCACAAGCGAGAAGTGCGATAGAAGAAGCTATTAGCATAGAAGTTACGGTTACAAAACTTACATCAGTAAGGAAATTATCCAGCATTCGCTGTTATGTAGGACTGATATTGCATAGCAGTTCATCACTTTTTTCTTTGTTTCTGACTAGATTTTCAAGTTTCTTAATACATTATTTAGTTTTTGGAAAGCATCTTTTGCTATACCAATGTGCTTTCGAATTTTGAAGCCAATAACGCTTTTACTGGAAGAATTAAGAAAGATCTGTGTATAAATTGGTTCACTTAAATTTTGACTACCTGGCATATAACAGCAACGTTTTCATTGCTTATAGTTTCTTCAATGTAGGCACACACTGTGTATCCTGTATTCGCGGCCTGACGATTGCGTCTAGCATGGAACAGCCTCTCGCCTCTGAGTGTTGACTTCAATGTTTACTTATATATATATATATATATATATATATATATATATATATATATATATATATATATATATATATATATATAAATAAATAAAAAGAAAGAACAGTAAGATATAAAATCCGGTGTTCTTATAGATATTTTTATTTTTACACAATAGTACTCAATGTAAATTTACAGACCATTAATATTATAAATTAATTGATTTAAAATATGGGTTTTTCGCTACACAGGGATAACCATGTTTCAGAAATGGAAGCTAAAGCTTTAGAATTTAATTTTGTTATTAAACTAAAGACATTAGTTCCATTTCCTCGTCAAGCGAATTTTGGAGTTACTTATATTTTTAAATTAGGTTATTAAAGGCACGGCAAAGATTCATAATTGAGGGTTTCCAAGGATACCGAGAAATCCATTCATCTAGACAAGGGGTGGTAGCGGGTTCAATTTTTTAATTTTTGTTGTATCAGTTAATAGTTACATTCGAAAGCGGGGTTATGTTTAGGGATGGGTAGGGATGTATTTTTCAACAAATTATATATATATATATATATATATATATATATATATATATATATATATATATATATATATATATATATTAATTTTAATTTATTAGTTCAAACATTATTTTAAATTGATACTCATATTTGAGTAGATGACCTGTTTTTATTTATTTATTAAACAGTGTATTTATTTATTTACATCTACCGGCCTTTGAATAATATAAAAAAAATAAATTAAAAATATATCGGATTTAATCCATTTCCTAAAGAAATTGTCTTTGTCTACGTTAGGATACGAAACAGAGCAGATATGTATATTTCGAGAATCAGGAAAATATGTGTTCAAAAGCACTATTCGGACTTTGTTTGATCGGGAGGCCGAGTGGTATAAGGCACGTCAGATCTAATGTAATGTCCCGTACGGGACGCGGGTTCGAATCCTGCCGAAGGGCGTATATTTTTCTGACAAGTTTTCTCAAATATTTTGGCTAGTAGATGTAAATAAATATAGTGTTTAATAAATAAATAAAAAATAAACCATCTACTCAAATATGAGTATCAATTTAAAATAACGTATAAACAAATAAATTAAAAATATGTCGGGTTTAATCCATTTCCTAATGTATATATATATATATATATAACAAAAATCCAAAGTGTTGGTACAACCAACAAAAAGTCTGCTAAATGAAAACTTTGTACAAAAGACGAAAAAAGTATCAATGAATATAGCAAAACTAAGAAAAAACCCTATATGAGAAAATAAAGCAAAATAAAACAAAAAGACCAATGCAGTAAATAGTAATCAAAAGTTTTCTATCCCTAGATTACATTATCAAAACAGGGTATATATACATGTGGGTGGGTGTAAAAATTCAGATATAAATAAAATAACATATCTATAAAGATTATAAATAAATGACAAAAGGATAAAGTTTCTTCATCAACGCGTTTCTCCCCTGATTTACCTCGATAAAGCTCCACACGAGGCAAAGAAAAATGTTCCTTTTGCCAAATTACACACACGCTTATATATGATAAAAACT
Organism: Acanthosepion esculentum; assembly: GCA_964036315.1. Lineage (NCBI taxonomy): Eukaryota > Metazoa > Mollusca > Cephalopoda > Sepiida > Sepiidae > Acanthosepion > Acanthosepion esculentum. The sequence continues at coordinate 83,179,864 of OZ038483.1, forward strand.
ATGTTAACCAACGCGTTTCGTCCTCTGATAATTTTAACGCCTTGATAAAGTCCATCAGAGGATGAAACGCGTTGGTTAATATTAGTTTTCGTTTTGTCTTTATTCATATTATATATATATATATATATATACATATATACATATATTATATATATTATATATTTTATTCATATATATTTTGTTATATCTGAAGGTCTCTGTGTGTGTATATATATATATATATTATATATTTTATTCATATATATTTTGTTATATCTGAAGGCGTGTGTGTGTGTGTATATATATATATATATTATATATTTTATTCATATATATTTTGTTATATCTGAAGGTGTGTGTGTGTGTCTGTATATATATATATATAATATATTATATATTTTATTCATATATATTTTGTTATATCTGAAGGTGTGTGTGTGTGTGTGTATATATATATATAATATATATTATATATTTTATTCATATATATTTTGTTATATCTGAAGGTGTGTGTGTGTGTGTATATATATATATAATATATATATTTTATTCATATATATTTTGTTATATCTGAAGGTGTGTGTGTGTGTGTGTGTATATATATATATAATATATATTATATATTTTATTCATATATATTTTGTTATATCTGAAGGTGTGTGTGTGTGTGTGTGTATATATATATATATATATATATATATATATATATATATATTCGTCAGGAATTGACTTATAACGAATAACAGTGCATGATGTAATTGCTTAAGCTTCGGTGCCTAAAACAGGTTTGGTCTTAACAAGTGGGTGTGGTCACATATTTCTCAATATGCAAGAAAAGCGTGGGTCTTAATAAAACGTGAGGTTGGAAATCATTTAAAATTTTAAAACGTGCAAAATTAATAAACAAGGTGGTTTAATAAGCCACACCTTCGATTGGGCAACTACGAGTACTTTGTCACCGATCTGTCTAAAACATTATCGCAACATGTCAACTCTAAAACAAAAAATCACACCTGTCCCTATAGAAAATCTTATCACCCATGCAATAAGGGCTTTCGTATTGTTTATTATATCTTCTTTTTAATATTTATATTGTATTTCATATTTTTTAATTTATATTTGTCAATATATAATTCTCTCGCCATTTGATAATTTTTATTAAGCTCCTTGATAAATTCTTACATTTTTACAGTGATATCCCTTTTGGAAACAGACTATTTGTTTGACTGTATCATCCACGCCGAGTGCTTCTGGTCTTCCAGTATAACCGATCAAAGAAGTCGTGAGTATCTTGTAAAATAATCATCATTTTGCAATATCTTTTCAACAAATGATATAATCAACATGCTGACTTTGCACATTGCATAAAACAAATGGTCTAAAACAGTGGTTCCCAACCTTTTTTAGCACATGGCCCGCTTTGAATCCAGAATTTTTCTGCGGTCTATGAAATTATTATAAGGTAAAAAATGAAATCTATTTTACATAGAATATATCCAATAAAGATAAACTATGTCTATTTATTGGACACACGATTTGACAAGCATCTAAAATATTTTGCATCATTAATGAAACGACCATTTATTATCAATATTTATTTTTAAAAGCCATTATTAATTTATGGATCCATCCACTTATATCGTATACTGGTAGATTCACAAAATTAGAGTAGAATAGTTATAGCTGTAATGAGCAAGATTTTTACAAACCTGAAATCGTGTAATTTTCATTCTACAGTAAAAAAAAAAATGTTATTTACAGTGCCTGACTAATTAAAAGTTATTCAAAGACTAAGTAATTAGTAAATTTTCATAATCTAAATATATTCAAATTATTTGCATACATTTAATTTCATTAATTTGAGGACTATTATTCAATAAAAGTTCTATAGGCCATTCAATAATCTGTGTCCAATATATTAGCCTGATGCCTCAGTAAAAATTATAACATTTCTGTGATTCACCTGAAATTTGCCATGGGCCATTTTGGCCATAGGTTGGGAAACTCTGAAGAAAACTCCCACCAATATTTTAAAAAGCCGATAACACTAAGGAGTCACCTTCTCGACAAATTGCCCATAGTGTGATTTGAACCCGGACCTCGTAGTCTGAAAACGAACATTCAAGCACTCAGTAACGGTTTTTCACACACACACACACACACACACACACACACACACACAGTTTACATCTTTTTATCTGTGAGGTTTAAATTTTTATTTAATGAAATCTTTGTCTCATTTTTTTAATTTAACGTTCTGCTACGTTATTTGCAGAGACTGGTGCGATGATGCCAAAAATTGTTTTTATGCGAAAACTGTGGACTCCTACTGAAGAGGAAGACCGAATGGCAGATATAATCTTTCATTATTACCAGGTAATTTCCTCAACAGCCATTAATTGCACAGTAATGGCATTCAGAGCCAGAAGCAATACGTTAGAATTGAAGATAGCTCAGTGATAGAAACTCTGACTGACACCAAATCGGTCAGGTTTCGGTCCTGGCTTGATGCATTCGGATGTCTAGTCGCACTGAGGAGCTGTGATATAGAGAATCTACTGTCTGCGGATGACATAATATATATATGTAATCTAAACATTATATTTAGTGGTTACACGAGTTTGAGTTGACGTCTCCGTATTTTAAACTGTGTAAATCTATGTCTAACGGTGCATTCGAGAATCATAAAGAAAATGTACCTTTAAAATTACAGGCCGGTAAACATAAAATTACATTGTTTTAAAAAGAGAGAATTCTACTTCAGCACGAGTATCCACTAAATATAACAGTAATAATGTTATGTCGAATTATAAATTAATTCCTTTATATATATACCTTATTTTTATAGATACAAATATTGAAGAAGTAAATGCTCTGTTTATAATAAACACTATTAACGACATTTACTAGCCTGAAGGTCTGAGAAATTTCATAGAAATTCAGGCCGGCAAATGTTGTTAACAGTGTTTATAATAAACATAGCATTTACTTAAATATTTGTATCTATAAAACTAATGATAACAATAAATATATTAAAATAATTAACGGATTTAGTCCATTTCATAATATATATATATATATATAAAGAAAAAGTAACTTAGAAGGAAAATCCTTGAGAGTGCTGCTATAGAATCTTACCAAAATATAGATTTTCGCGCCGGTTTTCCCCATTATCCCCATTCCTGAATGAACTGCTTTCCCAAGCCAAGATACACGACTACAAAAATGTTAAACAATTAGAAGAAAACGGTTGCACTTATGACCTCATGTTATTCAAAATCGATAACACATAAATTAATTCAAATGCCAATTTGCACAAAATCGCTAGAAAACAACAACGACAAAAATCAATTAAAAAACATCATTTACTCACTTTCGTTTATTAGACGTTGAATTGTATTACTTCGCATCTCCCATAGCTTGCCTGATGTTTTCAGCTGACCTGATGAATATTTATGAGATTTTCCTAACTCAAGTATTTTGAAAAACCAATAACATTTTCTCCAGTTATTTACATTATTCGGGCTGTTATGCTCATCGTCATCTTCATCCAGTGGATAAAGGTGTTGGTTGGATCCAGTGACTAGATCCAAAGAGTTGTGAGTTCAATACCAGTCTACAGCAGTGGTGAAACAAAAAAGAAAAAAAAACCTGCAGAGTTGAGTTAAAGGGAAATAAATGAGACAGCTGGAAGAGGCATGGCACATGGAACTAGAACAATCTACTCCGGTGGACGAAATAAATGGTTCGAATCGAAATTCCAATCACTTGAAGAAGGCCGGAGCGTACAACGACAGAAACAGTGTGAATATGGCAATAAAGATGAGGATTACAGTTCGAATAACGTACATAATGTAAATAATCATAATACCTCATCTCAGAGATATAGACAGATATTTTTTCTCTTGTATATAAATACTTGTTACCAGATAAAATCTTTGCATTTGCCTTGATGAAAGTCCCACAGTGGATGAAACACGTCAGCTAAGATAAATTTTCCTTTTATCTTTATTATTCACATACATATTATAAGTTGGGATGTGCCAGTGGTGTAATGGATAAAGGCTTGGAATGAGAAATCGGAGAACCGAGTTCAAATACCAGCCAGGTTCGTTATATCCACAAGTGCAAATACCCTTGGTAAATGTATGAATCCACATCTCATCACAGCTATGCGTTAAATAGTAAGACTGGTATTCGAAAATCATTATTATTATTTCCAAATATTTCTTACAATTCAAAGATATGTTTCGGGTTTAAATAACCTCAGAAAAGGTTGATAAGCCGTAAAAAAAAAATCAATCAAAATAAAAAAATATTTCTGGCTTTAAATAACCTACAAAATTTGATAAGCCGTAAAAATCAAATCACTCGATAACAGTATCATCAGATCTGCTATTCACTCTATCTCAGTCTGCCAATATATCTCTGTTATCTCACCTTGTGCGTATTTCTATTTCAACCTATCAATTTGTTTGCTCATAACTTTCTTCTTCTTCTTGTCCATTTTTATCTTTCTATGTCTCTATTAAATCTAACTCAGCACATTGTTTTTTTCCTAATTTTAATCTGTCTCAGCCTTTTTTATCTCATTCAATCTATCTACATCCTTCAATTATATTTAGTTTTGCTACTGTATTTCCTTTTTATAAAA
>OZ038483.1:83189496-83279496 GCA_964036315.1 Acanthosepion esculentum
TTAAATGTTACGTACAATGGAATTATACTCCCTTTGTTCCCATCTTACCTGGATATATATATATATATATATTATTATTATTATTATTAATATTAAAGAGACAAGAGGAAATACTATTCTTAGCCAACGCTTTTCGTCCTCTGAGGGACTTTATCAAGGCAATGTAGAATTTATTTTGCTGCACGCGTTTATATACAAAGGTGGGGGCATCACTGGTTTATCAAGGCTTTTAAATTTGAAAACATTTATGAATATTTATCATGGGGTTGAAAACTCAGTCAAAACATGTGGAGAACACAGTGTCATAATTCAAATCTGGTAAGATATAAGTAAGCGAGTAATATTCAAGAAATGTTTATCTTTTTTATAAATGAATATTGTATAAATTGTAGTAGGATAAAAAAAATTCTTTAATATTACACGCTTACTGTTGTTTTACCGGACTTTGAATCATGACACTTTGTGTCCTCCACATGTTTTGACTGAGTTTTCCCCCACCTGATGAATATTTATGAATGTTCTCAAATTTAAAAGCATTGATAAACAATGGCATTCTTGTTCTTGTATATAAACACGTGCAACAAAATGAATCCTTATTCTTCCCTTCAGAAGGCGAAACGCGTCGGCAAAGAATAGTTTTTCCTCTTGTTTCTTTATTCATTTTATTCCTATTTGAAAATAATTTACACACACACACACACACACACACACACACACACACACACACACACACACACACACACACACACACACACACACAAATATATTAATCAAATGAATGAAAAAATAGAAATAAATCTGAGTAACACGTTTCGACCTTTAGGACTTCATCAGGCTAAATTAATGTTTTTGTTGATGGAATTATATATGTGTAGGAAGAGGAAGGGGAATTCAAAAACGCAAGCGTCGGTTATAATTATGCCCGATAAGAAACGCTGAAGATTTTGGAAGGCTGAATGTTAAATTTTTAAATTTAAATTTTGTTTCTTCAGATGTGTCTGGGTATGTAGTTTAGTCAGTTACATTCAGTTTCCTTTCACTTTTATTCTAGTTTGAATTTTAACGCTTTGCCTATCATTGTTCTGATTTATAGAAATTTGTATATTATATTCTTCCATAATCACAACATCGAAAGTTCTCGAAATGTTAAGGTAGCATTAAATTTGAATAATGACAAAATCTGAAATATTATACAGGATTATTGGATGAGAGTTTAAATTTCGACTGAGACAAATTATTTATTCCCATTTCAGGCTGTTTTCACCATTATCCGTTTAAGTGAAGAATTTTCTACGTGTTTTTGGCGCCGATAAATATTTGAATTATCTCCCTTACATTATGAGCATCTCTTGTTCTATGGCCCTTTGGTTAAATAGAAAGGACTTGTCACGCTAATAAGAAAAAAATGCATTTCTATTACATTTGGTTTTGACGCTTCTGAAATGAAGCAAAAATATTAAATAAAATAATGTGACTAAACATTTGACAATATTCATTTCTTTTTCAGGAAATAGATGCCACTCTTGATAATATGGGTGATATGACTATGGAAGCAGCGAAAATTCAATATATGGATACTGTCAGCACTTTCCCCACCTTTGGGTCGCTATTCTTTGAAGTGAAGGTACTCAGATGAGATTATTATTATTATTATTATTATTATTAATTACCAAAACAGTAACGATGATGGTACAAGAACTTGTAATATTCTGATTAATAAGAGAAATTTTGTAAATATAACATCAGTCTCTCTCTCTCTCTCTCTCTCTCTCTCTCTCTCTCTCTATATATATATATATATATATATATATATATATATATATATATATATATATATATATATATATATCGTATATTTCCGCGTATAAGACGACCTTTAAATAGCAAAAAAACACCCTTAAAAATTGGGTGGGGGTCATCTTGTGCTACAATTATAAAAAAGAAACCTTAAATTCTGAGTGATATTTGTCGGTAGGCCAACCTCGGCCTCGGTGTGATAACCAATAATGTACATGAAAATATTCACATTATTAAATAAACTGATAATAAAAATAATAGAACCATTTAACCATATATATGACTGGCATAGCTTCATAATAAACTGCCTCTTCGAAGAATAATTCCATATTATTGAAATCAATGTCTATTAATAGATATGATATCTATTAATAGACCCAATGAATTTACTTTACTTTTGACGACTGGATGAATGTCTGAGTCGGAAATCAATGAAATTTGCGTTTATGGATTAATTATAGTCTGTCTATATTTCTGAGATGAGGTATTATGTGTAGTATTTACATTAGTCTCCTCATCTTTGTCGCCATATTTGTCACAACGTTTCGGCCGTTGTACGCTCCGGCCTTCTTCATGTGGTTGGAATTTCGAACTGAACCCTTTATTTCGATCACTGGAGTAGACTGTTCTAGTTCCACGTGCCATGTTTGATGGATGTCAGTTATCAGTTATCTCCTGCTAATTTTCCCTTTGAAAGTTCTCCACTGCCTTAACCGGGTATTGAACTCACATTCTTTGGGTCTGTCACTGGATCTAACCAACGCCATTATCCACTGTGCCATGTGTCCTTGACAGACGTTGAGCAATGTCCTTACTTATAGTTTTGGGGCGGTGTTCTTTGTTTTTAAAAATTGATATCAGTTATCAGAAAAAATCGATCACTTTGGGACATCCGATTCAAATCCAATGTAGCTGATTTTTGGCTCTGTTCTTCGCAAACTGCAAGTAATTTTCACGAAAATCATGTTGAGCATTAGTTTTATCAACAGTTATTAGTGGCTGACCTTTTTCTTCAATATCGGAATCAATTATCGGAAAAGATCGATAACATCATGTCACTTTGGACTTCCAATTCAAATCCAGTCAAGCTGATTTTTGGCTATATTTTTCGCAAATAGCGAAGAATTTCCACCGAAATTACGTTGAGCATTGTTTTTATCAACAGTTATGAGGTGCTGACATTCATTTTCAATATCGATATCAATTACTGGAAAAAATCAATACAATCGATCACTTTGGTACATCCGATTCAAGTCCAGTTTAGCTGATTTTTGGCTATATTTTTCGCAAATGGCGAAGAATTTTCAGCAAAATTTTCTCGTATTTACTGACAGTATTGACAATATCGGTTTAAATTATCGGATAAAAATCGATGAAATCATCCCCCTTTTGACTTCCCATTCAAATCGAGTTTACCTGAATTTGGCGATGTTTTCGCTTGGGATTTTGATTAACTTTATCGGCTTTAGTCGAGACAATTAAAAACTTTTGCCCTGTGAGCTCCTTTGTGACCAACTAATACCTGAGGGAAGTCGATACAATCATGTCTTCATAGGAATTTGCGAATACACCAATCAAACATATGTTCAACTGAGACGTCTACACTACAGACTCTACAGCTGATTGTTATTCACACACGCGTGACCATGCTTCACTTAGAGGTATCTCATTGTGTGAGGGCAGTACGCGGTCGCTGATGGGTGTTCGAGACCCGAGGACGCTCGCTGATTGGGACAACCGATTGGCCAGTAATACTTCGCATTTGAACCTGCTGTGCACAGCTGTGGGACGAAGGTCTCACTTCTGCTCCTCTTACGCCGCCATCCGGTTGATACGATAGGCTTCTTTAACTGATCATTTCTCCTACCGCAAGTTGTTTCATACGTTTTTGTTTTCCGTTTGTCTGTTTAACTACATTTTTTCAACTACCATAAACAATTTATTCAGCTGTTTTACTTAAATACCTGCCTTCCCGATTCTGGCTCACGCTTTGCGATACTAAGTTAGACTTTGTACAACTGCAATTCACCTTCATACTCCGGATGGCCAACCTACAACGTCTTCCAAAGCTTTATCGTGCAAGGCCTTCTACTCATACCGGTTCATGGTTAGGGATGGAGACTTCAACTTGCTTCATAGATGCAGGGAGCTTTTCCACCAGTTTGCGGTTGACATGGCCGCTAAGATGAAATCGGAGAAGCTTTGTTTTATACGGAATCATCAGAAACAGCTGCACTCAGACTCCTCCGTACGCTTACGCGACAGCCTTCGAAATGAAGTCAATCCCCGCGACCTAGGGAAGCTGTGCATTCTGCCCTCTACCTACACTGGGGGCCGCGTTACATGCATGAACGCACGCAGGACGCTATGACATACGTTAGACAATATGGGCCACCATACTTATTTATAATGTTTACCTGCAACCCCAAATGGGTTGAGATAACGCGTGAACTCCTACCGGGACAGGATTACACTCACAGACATGACATTACCGCTTGCATATTCCGCTTAAAACTGGGAAAACTTATGGACTTAATAGTGAAGGGGCGAGTCCTACAGTAAAAACGCAACCACTATTTTATATTGCCAGAATTAAAAATCTTGACCGATTATGAACGGGTGGCAGTCTTCGGGTAAGCTCGGAGCAGCAATACAGCAGCCACCTATTGCCACCGGTTGCCTTTGATCTCATTGATTTTGCTACCAGTGAGATTCCCGGCTTATCAGTGACCTCGACAGCTGCGGATAGGTGCGTAAATTCAATAATTCAAACCCCAAAGCAATTTAACTACATAAAACCCCGAGCAACGCCGGGCTTTACTGCTAGTATATATATATATATATATATATATACGTGTGTGTGTGTGTATTTGTGTGTGTGTTTATTTTTGTGTGTGTGCGTTTGAGTACAAGTTTGGATAGATATCAACGACATTTCTTTGTTGAGGATATTATTTCTATATCGATATTCCTGTCTAATGATTGTAAAACTTTTTGTCCATTTAAACATTTTATTTATTTATTTATTTATATGCACTTTTTTTCAGCATCAAAATAATTTATCAGAATTTGAACATGTCTACCTAGCTGTCAATAATACGGGACTTTCTATTGTCGACCCTGCAACTAAGGTATTAATAATTTTCTATGTATTTTGTTTTTTTGGCGAATAATAAAAAAGGAGAAAATTAACGAAACGCTTTGCCTGAGATTTCTAGGTAGAAAAGAGGATAAATTTCGCTGAATGTTCAGCTCGTGCGCGCTGCTCAAATTCTTGGAACAACTTCGAAGGCACACTAATTTTACTTTAGTACTACAAAAAAAATTAAGAAGTGTTGATATTTTTTAGTATTTCATTTTTGAGATGAGTAATCATCAATATTCTTTAATAACTAGAACTCTTGTTCTCCTCTTGGTTGTGATATATGTTATTGTAGACAACATTTCGACCAAATACCATCTGGCCATCTTCAGGTGTACACTTTTTACATCAATTCGCCCAAGCAAGAACATGTCACTAAGACGCGAGGGTCACTGGGAATGAAAGAGAATGAGAAGAATTTAGAAGGATCCGGAAACTCATTCCTAAACAGGAAACAAGAGATAAACTTTAACTCTTGTTCAAAAGACCGAGGGAGAGTGTAAACCGGACAATAGGCTAACCTATCTGCTCCTGTTGTTTGTCTGGTATGGGATATCTGTTGGTTATTGTTATTTTGTCCCCGTGGTGCCAGTTATTGTTCCTGTCGAACTAGTTTTTCACTGACATGAACTGAAGTCCACTGGTTGACAGTAACATGTTTAACCAACACCTCTATCCACTACATCCCCATCCCCAAAATACTTTCTGTTCATTGTAAGACGGTTTCAATATTTGGCTATCATGACGTGTTCGTGCCGCTTTTCGATAATTCCGTATTTAATTTTTGAGATGATTGTCAATATTCTTTAATTATTTCGAACTACTCTTCTCATATTGCTTGTTATAGAGATTACTAAAGACACAAAAAGCAATAAGTAGCATTTTCTTCTTCTACGTGCTGTGTCCCTTCAGAAAATGGGCGATAATGGCTCTCCTAAATATCCTATCCCCTTTTCTCTTAGCAGTTGCTCTACATTTGCTAAGGCTCTCAGCCTCGTTCTACCATCCATTCATACAAGTTAGGTGCCTTCCTATAACTCCCTTGTCCTCAATATACCCTGTGAGGTTTAAGTTTTCTAAGCCTTCCTTCCTCATTTTGTGTTCAATAAATTTCAGCTGTCTCTTTCTTGTTCTGAATTTAAATGTTCTTTTTGTTTCCATTTTCTTTAACGATTTCCTCATTGCTTACTCGCTCCCCCATGGAATTCTTAGCATCCTTCTGTAGAACCACATTTCTGTTGCCCTAATTTAGGACATGATAATCAACAGATATTCCATATCAGCCAAACAATAGTCACCCGATGATGGCCGAAACGTTGTGTCTACAAACGTAACGCGCTGACCCTAGTTCGACGTTTTGTTGCATGAGGGATGTCTTAGGAGGAAAATGGGAAAAGAAACGGAAAATTAAAATTACATCAGATATATAAAATTAAATTGCTGTAGGAATCTGAGAGACTTGAACCATGAATGAATTTTGGTGAAAAGTAATTAACTTTGGAATTTCTCAAAGATGGTTTGATAAGATACATTTTTGCATGGGATTCCGAGCTGAAATCTGATCCGAGATGAACAAATTACTGATTCTACGATGCTAGGCTATAAGGTTTTTCTCATTAAAATTTACAGAGATATTGTTTTGCTTGGATCATGTGTTTTTGGTTGGTCAATCCAATTGAAGATGGACATTTTTACATACTCCAATATCAAAAAGAAAAGGGGTGCACAGGGGATTCGCTTACATAAACCGTTGAAACATTTAGCTTCGAGATTCACCGGGCAGAGTCCAGAATAACGAGCTAAGAAAAGTTCCACTGATCGATGTCAGGAACACACTCGCATTTGGATCAGTGTTCTAATGATTTCAATTTGCTCAGTTTCCCAGCTGAGTAACACTGCAATTGGAAATTCTTTTATGAAAGAATTCTTCCGCAACCGAAACAGTGAATCAAGAAGTGAGCATGAAATCCTGAACATTAGAAAGCAATAAAATTCAGTACCTCATGAACATGGGCATATATCGTGAAATCGAGACGCCAGTGGACGGTGTTGGAAATGTGTTGTTTTCAAATCTGAGGATAGCAGAATCGACACACTTTTCAACATTAAAAAGTTTGTCTGCCTCAGTCATTTATTTTCGAAATCGCCTTAAAAGTAAAAGGCTTTATGCGTGTTCATTAATTTCTATTTTCTTTGATTTTTCTTCTATTTCTCAGTTCTTGTATTCAGTTTAGGAAAGTCATCGATTGCTGCTGCAGCTGTTACTACTACTACTAATAATAATGAGAGCATTGCGATTGTGATGTTCATCATTGTTTTTATTACTATTATAATTATTATTGCTATGATCAGAATTTTAAATCTAGTGAATTACTCTACTTTTTTGTCCACAGGAGTTTCTTTGTACATTTGATTATTCCAAACTGCTGAATTGGATTCATGAAGAAGGAACATTTACGCTTATCACAGAGAATGGCAATGAACCAATTAAAACAGTTTTCGAATTAGAAATGGTATGCGATATTATTAATGAAACCTCTCTTTCTCCACACACACACACACACACACACACACACATATATATATATATATATAAAAGTGAACGTTGAAGTCAACACTCAATAGCGACAGGCTGTTTCATGCTAGACGCAATCGTCAGGCGGCTTGACGATTGCGTCTAGCATGAAACAGCCTGTCGCCTCTGAGTGTTGACTTCAATGTTCACTTTTATATTTATATTTACATACGGCTCTATCTCTGATATTGAGCACTTTTTTCCGTAAATATAACACACATACAATACTTTATCTCTTCATATATATATATATATATATATATATATATATATATATATATTAATATATATATATATATATATATATTTTAATATATATATATATATATATATATATATATATATATATATATATATATATATATATATATATATATCAGTCTGTTCGTATCTATCTATCTATCTGTTTTATCAATATTTGTCTCGGTTTCGGTCAAAATGTAGTATATGCTCATTTTTATTATTTTAACAAATATTTGAATATATTAATGAAAGATTTTTAGTAAAAACTTCTTACCACAATTAATTTTTTTACTAGTTTCGCTTTCATTTTTTTTCTTTCTAAAAGAGGTCACTGGGAATGAAATATCATACCCAACGCTCTTATCACAATAGGAGTATTATTATTATTATTATTATTATTATTATTATTATTATTATTATTATTACGACAGCGACACCTGGCATCCATCGCGAAAAAATACTTTTTTTCAACGTAACTTCCTTAGTATTATATATGACCCTCATCAGTCATTTGTTAGTTGATTTCAACTTGTTTTTTTTTAATCATCTCACCACAAGCAAAGTAATAAAGCCACTAAGGCGCAAGGGGGTGTCACTAAGTGTCAAGGAATATAAGAGAAAAATGCTATTAAGGAGAGTGAATAATAAAAGAACAGGAAATAAAAGACAGAAGATAATGATTGACATTGCATTTATACTTTTGAAGGTCAAAGTTAACTGGAAAGCAAGAAGCCGAAACAGAGTTCCACAAGCAGTAACTGCGACAGAAGAAACTGTTAGCATAGACTTTACAGTTACATGTAGCCATTGCAACTATAAAATGATGGGACCTTGCCGCCAATCTAGTACTGCGCTTAAATTCATAAAGTCTAGATATCATAGAGGAAAGCTGAGCAGAAGCCACCTTATGGTGGTGGAAAAGTAGCTGAAGCCAAGATGCTTGTATTTTATGTAGAATATCTAAATCCATAGCAGAAGCACCAGACCAAATGTGGCAGAGATATTCAATGCGTGGACGAATGGTAGACTTATTAATGTCTAAGAGAGATTCTGAAATCTTCTAGCATTTCTGAAATCTCTGGCATTTTTCTCCATATTGTCACTGAACTCAACCTTAATACTTTTATTTCTTGTCCTATCTTTTTCCTGTACCGGTGCTCTCATCCTTGTGGCCTTGTTCCATTCTAAGATTAATCTATTTGGGAGCCTCCTGTAGTGCGATGGTGAGATTCTATTACGGGTATTCGCTAGTGTAGTGAGTACAAAGCTCGCTAGGTACCTCGCTTTCGAGCACGTAGACCAGACAAAGTTAAGGTCCGTAAAGAACCAAATAAGTAATAATGTTTAAACTTACAGTTGTGTGATTGTAAATTCTGAATTTGAGCTAAAATATTTACTTTTTCTAGTTTCAGGGCCAACTTCTGGATGACATCATTATGTCATATGTTATGTGGGGGATGAACTCCAAGGTTCGTAACGTAAAGGGCTACTTGGGGACACTTATTGGAGAATCCACCTGCTGAACGATCGAATTAACCTCGCGCCATTAAAAAAAAAGCAATAAACAAAAAACGACCAGCCAATCACTCAAACTTTACTGACTGGATTTTACCAAGCCAAAAACTTTTAAAACAAAAAACAAAAAAAAAGAAGGTAAAACAGGAAAAAGACTAAAACCTTCAAAGCTTGTAAACATTCTTGTTGATTAATTTTCAAATAAATGTTTGTTTTTTTCTTATCATGCTTTGCTAAGCAGTCTGAAGTTGTTAATATATGCATATATATTTATTTGCATTATTTAAATTGTTCGAACTGTTTTCTTCATCTCTATTGTCATATTCACGACGTTTTAGCCGTTTTACCCTCCGGCCTTCTTCATATAATTGGAATTTCGAACTGAACTCTTTATTTCGTCCACCGGGGTAGATTGTTCCAGTTCCACGTGCCATGCCTCTTTCGGATGCCGTGGTTATCTCCTTTTAACTCAACTCTCCAAGTATTTGTTCACTAAGGCAAGTATTGAACTCACAACTCTTTGGGTCTGGTCACTGGATCCAATCAACGCTCTTATCCATTGGACCTTGAGGACTGTGGTGAACAAAGATATAACAATAAAGTCCGAACAATATAGATAATGTAAATAATTACAATACATATCAGAAATATAGATGCATATATATTTTAATTTTCGTGCACTTTAAACTGGATGAAGTCTTCCGCGATGCATTTTTATTTATTTTCATTGCAAATGCTTTATTTGGCCTATGTATTTAAAAGAAGAAGCTAATGTTTACACCACCACAAAGACACTGTAAAAACTAATTACTGAATTTAATGTTGTTGAAAAAACAAACAAAAAAAAAAGACAAGAGTTAAATACAATAGTTTTCCTTCATAGGAGTTATAAAGCTATACGAAGGTTTAAAAAGAATTAGTCCTATACAGACTGCAAACTCTATATCAATAAATGCAAAGAAATAAAAACTCATAACTGGTATAAATCTTTGCGAACTTTGAAAACAAAACTAGTTTTAAAACGTACATATTTTAAGACCCTTATCAAAAAATGCAAAGTTATTTGTTATCAATGATTATATTTTGCTCTTTTCTTCTTTGACCTTTTTTTTTATTAGTAACACCAAAAGTAAATTAAATTGTTATGAATACAGTACTGTTCATCGTATATTTTTACATTACTGATGTTATTTTCATATAATACGTAGACAAGGTTGCTAATGTATTATTTTAATCGTTTCATTTTCAGTTTAATTTAATTGTTTGATATTGTTCAATTAAAAAATAATTGAGTGATTTTGTGTTTACGTATGTAAATAAATAGAAACTTGTTTAATATTTATTGTTAAAAGTTTAGTTTTTTTACATTTTTATTAATAATTTTTTTTAAATTGTTCTTTATTAAACAAAAAGGATGGTTTATTCAAAAATTCATTAATTTTCCTACTGCTTATTTAAAAATAATTGAATGATATCGGATTTAAACGGGAGACGCAAAAATGGGCGTATCTTTTTGCTAAACTTTCCAATGCTAGCTATTATCCTTTAATTTACAAATAACTCTGCTTAAGAGTAGATAAATAAATTATCAAAATCTTACTTGGAAGATAAAGGATTTTTTATTTGGTAAAAGAAAAAACAACATACGAAAAAAATCATAGTTCAAACTTCAAACAAATGTTTGAGGTAACGTTTAATTTATAAGATCAAGAGCAGACAACAAAGACGACACGAGCCGAGTTTAAAAAACTGCAGACGATAAATTTATTAACAGACAAAATAGAAAGAATTACACAAATTAAGTACTTTGTGTGCCAAATGATGGCCAATAACGTGTATGTACAAATAAACACTGCAAATAAAATATACCTCTTTTACAATAAAAATCACTATGCTGCGCGAGGTCCCCAGAAAAGGCAAACAACATAAAATAAATGTATAGGTACAATATTAGAAGCAAAGTTTGTGGTAACAGCGAAGAACAGAATAATCACACCAGACGAAGAATTTCCCTTTGATGTGGGAGCGATTTTGATGTCCCTTTCAAAATTTCGTCTCTGTTGTTTTGTATTGTTTTTCCTTGACTGAACCGACCTGGGTTCTTACAGTAGTTTGTTCGTCGACTCTTCAAATTCCATTCTGCTTTTATTCACCAAAATAGGCTCCAAATTTGCTTCCCAGAATTTGGATGGAAGCCTTTTGATTGGTTCCGAATGAAACTCCAAAACAGTTATTTTCCCACAAATCGGAATGGTCTAAAAATATTTTTTAAATTCTAAGAGCCTAACACAACGTCCATTTTCTCTCAGAAAAGCAGACGATAAATGCTCAATTAGTTTAAATTTCTTATAAAGATGCTGAATCAAAATATATACGGTTTTAAACGTCGAAGTATGTAGTTTTAGATTTTAAGCCGGAATATACACACATAAAACGAATACCCTTAATTATAGAATATATTGTTTCGAGATTTCACAATCAATTGATTCAGTTTTTATTGCTTAATAATTTTGCATTTTGTTGTTCATCGAGTTGTTGGTATTTTAGAAGACTGATCTGTTTTTCATGGCGCTGAATATCACACTGAATATCACCTATGTGATAGGGATTTACTAAAAAGTTGTTTTTACGACTCAGAATTCAGTCTTCTACTGTTTTCTTACATTTTTCCGACACAAAAATTCATGCCTCTACTATAACTTTACGGTTGATAATTTCCATTTTATGGATGCTACAAAGGCTATTGGCGCGGAAAAAAAATGTAATCAGCATGCCGAGTTCAAAATCCGGTAGCATTTGTTGCGTTTACTTTCGTTTTGGGGAAAGGTAGAAATCCATCTTTTCCACCCCAGCTATAAGTTAAATAGCAATGCAGACTGGGCTCTCTCGCCTTGATTGGCTACTAATTCAGGAGAAGGGTAACGTTGAATTCAAAGCCGCTAGCGCAATAGGTTGGCAAATCCACCCCGTCAAAAAAGCCTACTTGTTCCAGAAATCAAAACAGCAATACATAGTGAGCTGTGTCTATGACTGTTTAGTCCACAGCGGGGAGTCTCATGGCACTAACGAGAAAGGAATTTTCTATTGTGAAATTAACGGTAGAAAAAATGCAAGACAAGCTGGACTATTCTGAAACATATCTATATCGTTACTTCTGAATAGAGAAAAAGAATAAAAATGAATCGTAAAGGAATAAAAAAATAAAAATAACACATGTAGGCAACAATTATCAAAGTACAAATTATTTAATTGGACAAAACTATCGAGCTTAATGGAATTATAAACGCAAACACAAGCGCCCGTACGCACACGCACACGCACACACACACACACACACACACACACACACACACACACATATATATATATATATATATATATATATATATATATATATATAGTTATCTCCAAAGAAAAGCGATACCTAAGGTTTAAAATGAATTTTTAAAAATGAAAAGTCTTACTTGAATATTTTATTTTAGTTTTAATTTCAAGCTAATAGATTAAATTTAATATTTCTAATTAACAATTACTTTGCTGTATTTCAGAACGAATTTAAATTGATTCGAATGTTTTATTTTTTAAATCCCTAAAAATGGCTGATTTTAGCTATATTTAAATAAAATTCAAAATTCTTTTTAAAATACGGTGAATTTTCCATATATGATTAGTAATATATAGTTTTTACATAATAACAATATCACTTTGTTATCAAGAGTGGTCTCCCCTTGTTTTGTTACCTCCCTCTTTGAGAGAGTGTTTCTGTTTACTGGGACCATAAAAGGACACTATATACGAACCTTGTATTCTCAGTTGAATAAAGCTTTCTTAAAGCCTACACCTACGTACTTTTGTCATTACACACCTAACCGCTATGAATTAATAAAGAATTTGAAAAGATTCAAAACTTTATAAATTATTCTTATTATAATTAAAAATAAATGAAAGTAATTCTTGTAAAAATTCATTGAAATTTTTTTTCTTAAGACAATAGTTTTAAAAAAAATATATTATTCATAAAAGCAATTAAGTGGAAGAGGGTAACAGATTTAATAAAAAATATTTCTACCAAGATTTTTAAAAACGAAACATTTTTAAAATAATTTAATTCATTTGTGAATAAGTCCTGAAAGTCTCATTAAAATCTGAGAATTAATTTATTTTTGGAAGAATTTCCAAATCAATGTGTTTTCACCGCAAACAGTAAAATTTTCTATACTAATTTGTGGTCTCACCCGTTGACGCAAGAAAAAAAAAGATTCAACCAAAATGTTGAAGGTTCTAAATAGGATCAAAAAATATAATTTAATAAAAATTTCTGGCGATAAAACTTTGTTTTTATTCAGTTTGGGTCTTTTTTATGATGTGGGGCCATTTTTTTTTTTGCGATCTTTGGAGGTAACTGTCTGTGTGTGTGTGTGCGTGCGTGCGCGTGTGCGCATATACATATAAGCACGACACTTCTCATCAGCAAGCATGTTCTGTACTGTCAGTAACGTTTGTTTTTTGAATTCTAAAATCCTTTCTAACTTTCTTTTGCATAATATATTAAGTGCCGTAACATGTTAAAGTAAAATTTTGGGCGAAAATTTACAAAATCCACACCACCACTACCACCACCATTGTGCCCGCCACCCTCACAGAAATACTAAATTTATTTATTAAGTATATAAATAAATAAACATAAAGCGGTCGAATAGTGGGATAGCTGTAAAGACAGTGGAAGTTCCTCGCTCGGTTGAACCTGTAGACGCCCTTTTACGGCAAGTGTGGAGGTTGTTATTCCCACGCCAAACAGTTTTGTTTGATCTGATGATTGCTGTATCCATTATAAACTTAAATGTTAAACTATATGATTTCAGAATTCCGTCAAGGAGTTTATATTCACGACGTAACTAGAGTTTTCAAAAGTTTATGAAACTTTACGTTATTAAATATTTAAGATTTGTTTTCAGAAATATTAAAGATTTTGCTTAACTTATATACAAATTATAACTGAATATAAACCACGGGCAAAGTTTAACCATCATACACACAAATAAAAAAAAAAACGATGTGTCAAAAGGATGTTTTTCCCTTGACACCGCTATTACTGTATACATCTTTATCGTCTTCAACGGCTATTTTTAGAATTTTAATAAAACCCAGATATATGTAACTGAATTTATGTATTTCTTTAATTATTATTTATTAAATTGTTTATTTACAAGATTAGAAAAATATGAGAAATAGCTCAAATATTTCTTATTTACCATGTTATAAAGAAATAACAATAAAAACAATTTTTTTTATTCGTAAATTTATAAAAATGTCCGTGAAGAAGAGAACAAGGAAATTTAAATAAACAAATAACGTCGAGAGACTGTAATTATGAATTTTGAAAAGGGCCGGTGGAACGAAGGAATGTAGTTCTTTCGAACACTTTACATGGAAATGGCGATAGAGCAGCGAGAGGCTTAAGACGTCTCTTTTGTGAGAAAGGGGCTGTAGGGTGGAAAATAATTCATCATCTACAAGGACGCGGAGACGCTTCTGAATTCTATCTAGAGTAGAAAATGAAGACTGGGCAGCTAATGCCCATATATGGCAGCAGCGCTTCATTTTCATCGGCAAAAAGATGAGCCCGAAATCAAGCAAAAATTTAAATATCTAGGAAATGTTCTGGCAGAGGACGATAAGGGCGACGCTGAGATCCGAAAACGTATTGGGATGTCCAAAGACACATTCCAAAAGCTAGGCAGAGTATTACGAGACAGGAGGGTTTTGTTGGTATCAAATAAAAATGTACTGAACTGATACGTGATATATGTCCTCCTTTACGGCAGCGAATGTTGGACGGTCTCCTCAAAAATGAAGAAGAGACTTGAGGCAACAGAGGTATGGACGACACTTACTCATCAGAAGGATGCCAAGGATACCGTTGACCGACCATGTGAGCAACGATGAGGTTGCAAACAATATTTAATATCAGGAAGAGGCAGCTAAAATTTCTTGACACGTAATGAGAAAGGAGGGCTTGTAAAATCTGATACTCACAGGGCAGATAGAGGTAAAGAGGGACAAGGGAAAGTAACGCGTGACATACTTAACGGGCTTAAGCAAGTGGATGGTAGAACAAGGTCTGGGAGAAATAATAAAAAGGCAAAACTTATTGAGAGCTACAAGGGACGGAAAGAAATGGAGAGCTATGATCGCCTACGTCCTGTAAGGACACGGCACATAAAAGAAGACTCCATTTGCTGGAGCGGTACAGGCAACCAATCATTTTCCCGGGCATCATTAGCGATGGATCGTATGTACGAGTTCCACTTGAGGTCTGGTTTGAATTTAAGTCTCAATAGGTGCTCAAGGCATGGAGCTTCCGTGTGGAAACATCCGTTCATCGCGATGGGAAACTAGGAGGTAAGATTATGCTGCACCAATTTTTTCCAAAGCCTGTAGGATATACGCAACAATTTTAGCTATTAGGCAGGCTTTCAGAATTAGTTCTAAATTAAGAATGGATATATGCTGTAAATCTATAGACTGGCGCTACATACTAACAAAGAGCTTTACCAAATAACAGAAACCAAATCATTTTCAACAGTAACAACGACTTGAAGCGCCTGTAAATCGAACAGAAAATAATATAATGAAAATGTTGAATTCTTGATAATCCTTGAACAAAAGGCTTGAAAGGAAACTCCTATCAATAATAGAAAGAGCGATAACACGTAACTAAAAGGTAAAAATAATAATATAATTAAGCTTTCCACAATACCAAAATAAAAAGTGTGAAAGGAAAATCCCTTCAACGCTAGAAGTAATGATAACTGTTTAGTATTCTAAACAAAGGTGTTTTAAAGAAAAGAGTTTATAAATTTCAACCAATAATAACATTAACTGTTCAGTCAATGAATGCCTAATATTTCCTGCCTGGAAATGGCTATTTCCCCATTCTTTTTTTTCTTTTTATGTGCTATGTCCTTTCAGGACGTAGGCGATCATGGCTCTCCACTTGCCTCTATCCCTTGCAGCTCTCAGCAAGTTCCTTCCTTCTGCTTCCTCCCCCAGACAACTTTCTGTCACCCACTGGCTTAAGGCCGCTAGGTAAGTCATGCGTTACTTTCCCCTGTTTCTCTTTCCTTCTATTCGACACGTGAGTATCAGACTTTCCAGGCCTTCCTTCCTCATTATGTGTCCCAGAAACTTCAGCTGCTTCTTCCTCATGTTAAGTATAAGCCACCTCCTTGTTTGCATCCTCTCTAAGACCTCATCGTTGCTCACATGCTCGGTCCATGATCTTCTTAGCATCCTTCTGTAGAACCACATCTCCGTCGACTCGAGTCTCTTCTTTATCCTTGAGGAAATCGTCCAACATTCGCTGCAGTAAACAAAGATGTCACGCAACAGCTCAGTATTCTTTTCTTTGTTACCAAAGAAATCCTCCTGCCACCATTACTATTACCATAACATTATTTGATTAACAACGGAATGTTTGAAAATTGATTCATTGGTTGATTCGTTTTCTACGGCTTACCAACCCATTGCAACTAATTTAAAGCCAGAAATATTTATAGATTGTAATTTTTTTTTAGATAATAATGATTTTAGCGATACAAGTTTTACTAATTAACCCAATACTTACCTGGCACAGGAGCTTTTCCTAGTGTCCGGGTTAATGCAAATTAAAACCATGTCGGTTTATTTTATTTTAAAGAAAATAGTTTTCAAATAATTTTACACAATGAAAATAAGCATAAGGAATTTTACAGTCTTTAAATTCAATAATTAAACACTATTTACTTTAACATAGCAACAAAATTCCATTAGAAGATGTTATTGAATAAAGTTTATCGAAGCTTGGATTCTTCCTTTTTTTAATGTAATATAAAGAATATTCTATGTCAATATAGTAACTTTATAAAATAATCATTAAAATAAAAACAGATTTTTAATCTATTTATTGTTTATTTATTCTTTCTTTCTTTCTTTATTCATTTAAAGATGTAAGGTAGAAATCAAATCTTATTTTGTTTTTCTTCGTCTAATATGAAAAATTATTCTGTCAATTTCAATTATCAGTATCGTAACTTTACGGAATAAACGATTTTATAATAATATTGTTTGCTTGTTTTTCCTTTATTTTTACAAATTAATAAAGGATAAAGTTCTAAGATAAAATTCAAACCATGGTTGCTTTGTTTTAATTGTAATATAAAAAGTATTCTATATTTAAAAAAAGCCTTCAATCATTCATTTTGAGCAGCTTCACTTATACTACTTATTGTGACGTCACGTTTAATCGAACAGGCGTTCTATCTCGGTGGTATTTCTTCAATACTGTCAGAGAAACGATAATGTTTAAACGAAGTTACCTCCCTTACACCAGTATTATTACTCTCCTTACTGTTTGAATACAACCTTTAGATTATCACCCTTAGTTCCGGGACTTCCATTTCAGTGCTTTTAGTACATTTTATATTTACGAGACCTCTTGAGTGTTGATATTTCTGCATTTGATGATCTAACACATTTCATAGCCTGTTATTATGGCCTTATGAAATGAACGCAGACGTTTTTGGAAACTGATATTTTTAACTTGTTTTAATTTTCAGTTACTATTTGAAAGAATATCTGAAAGAAAGTGTTGTTTACCAAAAAATCTTGTTTCTACATTTTTTTAATTTAATTTAATTTTTTATTAATGTTCACCCAATACAAGGCCCAAGAGCCACACAAGGTAGAGGGTTAATGTGTGGAAATATGTTAGCATAGGAAGGGACAAGCGTTATGAGTATAGAGCTGAAGTAGATTTAGAAGGAACCAGAAACCCAATCCTAAGCAGGAAATAAGGAATAAACTTCTTCTCCTGTTCACACTCCTCCCCTGTCTGGGGAGGAGTGTGAACCGGACTGTTGAAAAGGCTGAAGCATTGTGTATTCATGTTAAATTAATGTGACATGCATAGCAGTAGTTGATAAACTTTATATATAGAGAGTGAATATAAAGTGTAGCATGGATGTGGTACAAGGCCGCAAGTATGGCGCACTCAATGAGGATCGAATTCACTACTCAGTCGTAATTGATCGAGTGAGACAAGCTTGCTAAATCATAATATCACATCGAAATTTTGAAACTTTTTATATATAATAATGGCCGTCTTCTATGGTGGCTATACAATCTGTGTTTGTTCCACAGCCTCAGAAACCACATATGGTTTATCTGCAACTATGTTAGAGAGTAAGCTCAAACGTTCAGTCACGATGACTAGCACAATCCTGGACAACTTAGAAATAGTTCCATTTACAACAGTGCCGCCTGACATCGAGAAGTCCCACTTGAGATTCGAACCTGAGTATTATTGAGCAGAAAGCGAGCGTTCTAAGCATGCGGCTACGCGCCCATGTGTATGGTGATTTTATCAGCGTAGCTTAGATGTGGGACAAGCCCCCAAGTATAAGGCACTCAGTGAGGATCGAACTCACTATTCAGTTGTAATTGATCAAGCTAGCATTACACCACGTTGAAGTTCCCTCATGCCCATCTTTATGAGAATATATATATATATATATGTAGTTGGTTTGATGTGAGTTTGCGACCCAGGGTTTTACGCCCTTTGCGATCGCAAACTCACATCAAAAATATGTTAGCTCTATCATTGATATTGAGCGCTTTACAATAAGTACCGCGCATATATAATATATAAATAATATATATATAAATTGCATATATATATATATATATATATATATATATATATGTATATATATATATATATATATATATATATGTGTGTGTGTGTGTGTGTGTGTGTGTGTGTGTGTATACACACATTATATATATACTTTTTTTTTTAACTATAAAAATATTAAAAAATGAATATCTTCAGACACAATGGGTTGTATATTAATATTCTTTCGTTTTTATTATTTCAGATAGATTCCTCGACTAGTTTCGGCCAACATATATATATATATATATATATATATATATATATATATATATATATATATATATATATATATATATATATATATATATATAATTGTCAGTCAGTCAATTCCTGACAAGTGAACCTAACGATTACAAAAAGGTCCGTCTACGAAACTCTGAAGTCGGTATGCTGAATATAACATCAGTCTGATTATATAATATATATATATATATACGGGCGTGATAGTGCATTTGTTACCGCTACTCACAGTAGTTTTTTGATGGGCTCTTAAAACCAGAAAGGTTTTTTCACCCAAGCAAAAAGTTTTATCACACAAGCAAATTCTTCTTTGATGTTTTTTTTGTTTTTTTGCCACGGAAAAAACTTTTATTCATATTATGTACCTTTCCATTCCATGGTGGGTCCAGATTAAGATATGGATTAAGTCCTCCTCTTGACCATAACATTTCTCTTCAATCTGATATCCTTACACATGACTCATAAAGATTTAAATAAAAGATTATTTTTATTACTTGAAATGTTATTTTTAGAGGATACCAGTGTTTGAAATAGACGCCACGTTTTTATTTTTAACAAATATCAATCGGCTTGTGCACTCGAAAAAAAAACCTTTAAAAAAATGTATTATCCGGCAGAGCTCGAACCTGTGTCCTCACTTTATAGGAGACACCGTCGTTTTTCCAGGCGTGTTTTAGACCGCTCGACCACAGTGGGCGCCACCACAAATTCGGCTCCTAACTTCCCTTTTAAGGAATGCACACTTGCTCGTTCAGTTTTTTTCTCAAAAACCCATATCTACTCAGTTTCGTATTCGACATGTAAACAAGGCTATTTTAAAGGAATTAATGGATTTATGTTTAATCCGACATTTTTATTACTTGAAACATTATTTTAGTAGATACCCGTGTTTGAGATAAAGCTCCTGTCTTTATTTTAAAGAATATATATTACGCCTATCGGCCTGCGCAGTTGAGAAAATTTAAATAAGGAAATGTGCTCTCCGGCAGCGTTCGAAACTGCGTCTCTCTTTGTCGAAGAAACCACTGTTTGATCTGGCGTCTTTTGAAACCACTCAGCCACAGAGAACGTTACAGCCCAGCAATGTTTTAATTTCTCTTCTAAAAAGAGGTCGGATTAAAAATAAATCCATTATTTCTTTATAAAATATTATATGAACTTAAAAGAAATCTTTTACGAAACAGTACAGTCAATACAATAATAGTTTGTAGCGGACAGGCCCGGTGTGTGATGGAGTGTGATGGCTTAGAGCCATATTTGTGCGCGTGTGTGAAGGGCTGTTCGCCACAATTATTTTATTTTTATTTAGGAAAGGTGTGGAAAGGATTATGCCATTATGCTGGAGGTCGCTATCCAATGTGGTGGAACAATGCAAATTGTATTTGACATGAAATAGCAATGTTAAAATACAAAACAGAACGTAGAGTTAAAAACATAACAATTGAATTTATTAA
Organism: Acanthosepion esculentum; assembly: GCA_964036315.1. Taxonomy (NCBI): domain Eukaryota; kingdom Metazoa; phylum Mollusca; class Cephalopoda; order Sepiida; family Sepiidae; genus Acanthosepion; species Acanthosepion esculentum. Next base: position 83,210,178 of record OZ038483.1, read on the forward strand.
GTATTTGATGTACATGCATGTGAACTGAAAAGTCAGACGGAGTTACGTCTCTTTGACTAGGCAATATTTGTACCTAGACTCATAACGAATGAGTTGATTATTAAAATGCAGTTTAGAAGAATAAGTTGCATGTTTGAAATTGTGTATTATGCAAGTTGGATAAAATATGCTTGAATTGTTGTAAAGTTCTTTTACGTCTGACTGCATTAGTCAAGACGGGAGTTCTTTAAGAGTCACATTTTGGCAGCGGTGTTGAGATGTACGAGTGACGAAGAAGAACGCAGTGAATAAGAGAGCGAGAATCACTCGTGTTTGATTTTATAGAATGTTGTCTCACGTCACAGGCTCAAACTGAATTGGCACCTAAATAGATCTTGCGCGTGGGACCGATCTGATTGGTCGAAGCTGACCAATCAGCAAGCTAGATTGAAGGTGATTAACCAATGAATGCCTGTTGATTATTTTGTAAGTATGATGTTGGTAAAATCGTAACAGAAACAGTGCATTTCCTAGCGGAGGGTAAACTGGCTGACGTGGAAGATTCCACAAGTTCATCGGAATTGGTCTGTCCGTAATTTTGATTACTGGTCAAAGCAAGTAGCAGATTTGTCAAGTCAATTTCGGATTGTAGATAAAATCTCGGATTGTAAATACAGATTTTTAACTCGTTCTTCTAATAAAACACCCAGGAGTAAATTTTAAAACCACTTAAAAAATGTCAATAAAATTGTTAATTATGCTTATATCAGAATTGGAACTAATTTCACGTATCGGCACATTACGTCTTCAAAATTTTACGTCTTATAAAATTTTACGTCTTACAAAATTTGTATATAAAAATATTAATTAATCGTATAAATATTAATTAATTTAGAGATTGTCAAATTTCAAAACCATAAAAAGAAAAATATTACAATTTTAATATTTTTCTTTTTTTTTTTCCTATATCATTTACAGTATGAACAAGAATATATATGCAAAGAATATATAATAAATGCTTTACCACTGCAATATGTTATCAACGTCAGGATGGTCTCAATCGAATTTAACGTTAATAAGGAACCATTATTGTAAGAGAAATTTGTCTGTAATTATCCTAATATGTACTGTGCTCACCAAATAATACCAAATAGACTTGCACTTTGTTTTACACCAGAGCACCAGAGAAGACAGATGTATCAGCGAGTTGAACAGGATGGTGACTCACTAGCCATCAAGTGCAGATTCACGCATTCATTGGATGTTAGTAGCTCCTCTGATGTGTAACCAGGTAGTTGACCCAGCTGCTCTCTTGATGACCAGGTGTAGTCGTAATGTTTCTAGGCAACTGAACACCTGACCAATTCCCCCGACATATCTAGGTCGAGAGGCATTCTTTCATGCAGAGCGTATCTTGAGCAAAAATTTATTTATTTTTTATTACTTATCGATCCTTTCTGGGTTAGTTAAAGCCGAAACATATTTCTGCTTATAGGAGGTTGCTAACAGTACTCAGTGATCCCACGCGGACCCCCATCTAAGAACTGACCAGGCTTAACTTTGTTGTTTTCAGCGTGGTTCTTGGACAAGTAGATATGCCGGTAAAAAGTTGTTTCAACAATTGGGCAAACAAGTTCCAAAAGTAACGCTTGCTTTCATTTGAAGCAAACATTGTTTACTTCAAACGTATCTCATTCATACTGTTCTTTAAGAACGTTCACAAATAAATTGATATGAAAATGCTCTGAAAATAAACCAGTGTATCGTTCGTTTGACGTAATAGTCGATCAAAAATTTAAATCAACGACCGGCGGGACACAACAATCAGTTATTTCAAGAAGGCATTTTGAAGTTTGATTTCATTTACGTCATTCATCATTTTTTTTTTTCTGGATTCAGAAAATTCTTTGAAGTGCGCGTAGAGTATCGTTTAAAACGTGGGATCGGCGTGCCAAGTTCAAATTCCAGCCGAGGTCGTTGCGTTCACTTTAGCACAAATACTCCGTGGAAAGGTATGAATCCATTTCTCTCTCTCTCTCTCTCTCTCTCTCTCTCTCTCTCTATATATATATATATATATATATATATATATATATATATATATATATATATATATATATATCCTCACCTAAAGAGCAGCGTAGGTCTCTTGGTTGGCAGGAGATCAATTCTGAGTTGAAAACGATGTTTACAACCGACCCAATTGCCTGCCCGCTTACCTGGCAAGGTGGTGACATTTACTATCATTTGCTATGACCAACTGAAACTCACATTATATATTGCTTATATGAATATAAATATATGTTGAAAATCCGTCGGTTAATATTAATTATATTATAAAAACATTGAATTCTAAAATAAAATCTTAGAGAATGTATTGAATATTATATTCTTCAATTTATCATCTTTGGACCTTCCTGATGTCATCAGTCCTCAACTCTGCAGCTGATTTCAAAATGATCTACAATCTGTTGTTAATTAGCGCAAGAAATGGTTTGTTAATTTGAACTCCTCCAAAACGAAACTTTTCTTTGTTAATCGTCTTAGAGAGCCTTTATTTTTTTCTTTCCCTCGGCCTGGCTCATTTTGATTTTTCGGGCTAACGTTTTCCGCTGACATAAAATGGGAATATACTGAATCGAATGTTAAGTCTGTAGCTAGGAAAATTGGTTCACAAATTTTCTTGCGAGAATCTATCTTACACATTTATAAATCTAAAGTTAGTCCATACTTTGAATATTGCTGCCACATCTGTCTGGTGCTTCGTCTGTGTATTTAGAGATTCTTGATAAAATCTAAAGAAGGATCTGTAATGTTATCGGTCTTGACCTGGCATCTCAGCTTCAGTTATTTTACCACCGCCCTAACGTAGCTTCCCTGTGCATTTTCTATAAATATTTTCATGTTAATTATTCTTTTGAACTTTCGTCTTTGGTACCTCGACTTTACAAATTTAAGCGCAGTACTATACTGGCAGCTTGGTCTCATCGATCTACGGTTGAAATTGCTAAATGCAACCGTAAGTTCTATGCTAACAGTTTCTTCTATCGTAATTTACGCATGTGGAACTCTCGTTCGGCTTCTTTTCTAGTCAACTTTGATGTTAAAAAATGTAAATGCAATGTCAATCGTTATCGTTGTCTTTTGTTGTTCTCTCTCCTTAATAATGTTTTCTTTTTCTCATATTCTTTCACACTCAGTAGACCCTTGCGTCTTCGTGGCTTTATTGCCTTACTTTGAGGGAAATGAAAAAATAGACGTAACGAAGTTAAGTTTAGGTTGTGGAGATGAACACACCTCTCCAGAATATGACTTGGACTCGTCCAAATAGCATATATACTGATGCCGACAATTTAAGTAGAAGGCTAATCGCTCACGGAGCTCTTAGATCTTGTCGAACTCTCTGCTTTCGGTCAGAGAGGACCCAAACAAGGCTATGCCGAAGGGCAGAGTCACGTCTGAGGAGGTTGACAAACCCGACCCCGTGTATGCGTGGTCTACGGGCTCGGATTTGCCCCCCACAAAAATTAGCCTTGTGCTGCATCCTGCCTCGTGGGGAGGTTTGGTAAATACCGAGCTGGTCGCGCACATAGGACTTTGCTTCCGGATCCTTTCGGAGGGATTGGCAGAGGGGGAGAATGTTTTTTTGTGTGTCGGGATGTATGCTAAAGATGTAGTATCTGTTCCGTGCCGAAAGCCTTTTCCTCTCCTCTGAGTTCTGTTCCCACCGTTGCGTAACATCTGTTACGTAGCGGTGGTATGACCAACTATAACTAGCTTAGACAAGCTCTGACCAGTCTAGACAAGCTAAGACCAGGGGCCCGAGTGGAAACACTCAGGTCCCCACGTTAAAAACCGACTTTGTGTCACAACCTGATTCAGTGGGGAGGTGGGGTTTAAGTAAATCTCGAACTGGCGGAGAGGAACCTACACTGGGGAGGTAGACAAACTCGACCTCGTTATTACGGTCTACTGGGAAATTTTGGCCGAACCTATGGGCTCGGAACACCCCACGTAAAAAACCGGCCTTGTGCTACAACCCGCCTTGTGGGAAGGTCTCCGGTAAATACCGAGCTAGCCGGGTGCGGGCATTATATCCTTATTACAGAATTCAGTCGACTGCAAGCGACAGTATATTTCATTAGTGTCATATTTTAATTCCATAACAGTTAAAAGAATAAAAAAAGAAATCTCTATAAATCGGGAAGTAATATTTGTAAATGATTTTAAAGTCCTAAAATTATTTTATGAAATGATTATTATTTTATATAAAAAGCACTTGGAAAAAGTTTCACTTAACATAAAACAAATATTAACAAAGAAATACCAGTGATATGATTTTCATTTTAAATAAAATCATTCCGCGTCACATAATATAAGTATTTTATTTATTTATTTGCCTTTTTAAAGTTAGTTTTATTTATAAATTCATCCGATATTTTATTGTTTGGTGTGTTGTTTGCACGAATGTTTTTAAACTACGCTAAGGCCGCATTTTTGCTTTTTAGAAAGGCCTGATGATTCGCTATGTCAATGTAATGCCGACAACATTATAAAGACAAAATGAATGTCAATTGTATTCTCGCTATTCTGAAAATGTTTTAGAAGTCATTCATTCATTAATTATGTGAGGTTTTGCGTTTCTTGATATGTAACTGAATTGCCACCCGACAATGTAAGCCTTCCCTTCAGAATACTCTATAGGTTTTCAATAGAGTTATTATAATGTGAACAAGCCAGTTAGTTCATAAAATGAGTTGGTTTGAAAAACATTTTTTTCGGGTATTCGTCAGCTTGCTCGCTGAACGTGATAGAACATTGACGTTCATAAAAAGATTTTGCTTCTGAAGATGTTCTGAACAATGCTTGCACGTGAGACCTTCAAAAAAATCAATGCTTATCTGGAGCTGTCCACTTGACGCGATTGCCATGGACCTACTTCTTGTCAGCTATGATCCCGCTCCAAAACACTACTTTCGCCTTGTTGACCTCTTAACCTGTGAAGGTGAATTTCAACAATAGCCACCTAGACTGTCTGGCAGGTCGAAATTAGTATTTATTTTATCTTTTGTAAGCCGTGTGGTTATTAATCCTTTATCTTTATCAAATCAAATTTACGAAACATTTTAAAGCCTCAAATTCGTCGCTCTTCATGTGAAACTTCAGAATTCAGAACATCTCATACAAATGGCTGCCGCATATTTATATCTGTAAAGAATGAATCGACTTGAATCGTAACTGTACAGATATTATCCTTCAACAAATAAAACCTCAGCTTTCAATAATTATCTATTTTATATCTCGATAAATCATTAAGGAGCTAATAATGTGAGAGTACATACATACATACATACATACATGGGTGTGTGTATGTATGTATATGCTATATTTTTTTATATATATTTTATACTATTATACATTTATCTGTCTATATCTCTGAGATGAGGTATTATGATTACTTGCATTATTTACATTATTTGGACTGTTATCCTCATCTTCATTGTCATATTCACAGCGTTTCGGCCGTTGTACGCTCCGGCTTTCTTCAGGTGATTGGAATTTCGAACCGAACCCTTTATTTCATCCACCGGGGTAGATTGTTCTAGTTCCACGTGCCATGCCTTTTCCCTTATGTCTCAGTTACTTCCCTTTAACTTAATTCTCCAAGTTTTTGATTCACTACTGCTGTGGTCCGGTATTGAACTCACAACTCTTTGGGTCTAGTCACTAGTTCTAACCAACGTTTTTATGCATTGGGCCATGTGTCGAAACGTTGTGAATATGGCAATGAAGATGAGGATAACAGATAAAAGTTATTATACATTTGTGCGTGTTTTTATATTATTTATCACACAGTAAAGAGCCACTCAAAAAGAGTGTTAAAGTAAAAAAAATGATAATGCTGATTGAGATGTGTGATATAGATGGAAGTGAAGTTGGTAAGAAATGAAGATTCCGACAAAAAGGAGCAAAGAAGACGAGATTGATCCTTGACTTGAATAGGTCAAGATTGAAGTGTTCAAAAAGTAAATACGCAGGAGTCAAATGAAATCCGATGAAGTCATAATGGTCGAAATACGTCACACCAAAACTTTTTCCACTTTGTCATACTTCTTTCCTCTAAATTGTTCCTATTATATTGTTGTAGCTTATCTACGAACGATAATGGGTTTGCCCCCATTCCCATAAATACAATAGTAAATACTGTATGTTGGTCTGCATTTGGAGATTCGTCTCCAGCTATGCTGAACAAACACTCTGCCTCCGGGTAGAGAGGATCCCCAGACGAGGCTATGTCGAAAGTCAGAGTCTCGTCTCGGGAAACAGCTACTCGAACCAGTTTTATACGGGGTCTACGGGGAATTTTTGGCCGAGCCTACGGGCTCGGATACCCCACATTAAATTCGGCCTTGTGGCACATCTGACGGCGTGGGGCGGTTGGTTGATATCCTAGAGTTGAAGATTCATTGTGGAATTCACTTGATGCACTTCTAGCAATTGACAACTTTTCTACGCACCGCTGGCGAATCTTATGTGTGTTGTTCTTGTCCCAAGTGTTATCGTTTATTATCAATCTTCGTTTGATTATTCTATTTAGTAATCTTCCCTTGGTTACAACATATATTTATATAAAAATATATGCGGGTGTATATATTTTCATATATTAAATAAATGTGTGTGCGCGTGCATGTGCACGGTTTTGCTTCTATTCGTGTATGTGTATGTGTCTTTGCGTATATTTGTGTGAGTTCATTGTGTGTGCATGTCTATGGGTGTGTGCATGTCTATGGGTGTGTGCATCTGTACATATAAATCTTTGTGTGTATTTGCCTGTGCGTATCTCTATGGGTATGTATATGTGTGCCTTTATGCGCGCCTTCGCATATATTTCTGTATATGCGTCTCCCCGTGTGTTTATGTGTGTGTGCACGTTTAAGGTTGTTCTTGTGTATATACGTACGCATTAAATTGTACCTATGTATCTGCGCGTGTGTATACCTCTCTGTATTTACGTATGCGCGTGCGCATTTACGCGCACGTGCCCGTGCACATTTATGCGTATTTATGTGTATGTAAGTGCGTGTATGTGTGTATGTGTATGTGGGCGCGTGCATATATACACTTGTGTTTGTGTGGGTGCATTAACTTTTGTATGTGCAGGTGTATCTACACGTGTGTGTGTCTATATATATTTTCGTGTATGTATGCGTATACGTGTGAGCATCTGTGTGCATATGTGCGTGTGTGTGTTTAACTATGTGTGTATATGTCTATGTGCTGCGTTTTGCTCTCATGGTAGAGCCCAAAACAAGGGAGATTGCAGTAGTTGTTAAATCGATTTGATAATTCTTGCTTAAAGGAATAAACAGAACGCAGACTTAATGTAATTACATTAAATAATTTTCAAACACTGTTGTTTTTGTTAGGCAACGCGTAAAGTCACGGCTAACAAAGTTTCTTTACTTGAGGCTACCAATAAAATATCGGTGCGCTGTTGTTAAAAACCGATAAAATTTAATATTTAGTTGTCGATATGTTTGTCTATTCAAAGTAAGTTTTTTTTTCTCCGGTGTTTCGAACACGGGAGAAAAATTATAAAATAAAAAACTTAGCATTTTATATGAGGAAGAAAACCAAAACCCGTGCGCCAGGTGGAAGCACGCACCTACTTTAGCCATCAAGCAGTCGGCTTAAAATTATGTTCTGTTTAAACTATTGGGTTGGTGCATAAGTATCAGGCGTTTTTGTAGGCGACATATTTGTTAATAAAAATTGGTGTTTTGTTTACTTTTTTAATAAAAATATTATTTTATTTTCAGGTTATAAAAATGCGTGTCGATAAAAATACTCATTTAAAAAAATTTATTGTTGAATTGTTATTTTTTTTTCATAATAAATAAATATTGTTTAAAAACGCCTGATAATTATGCACCAACCCCAAAATTCATCTTAACACTTTCCATGGAAATAGCGTAAAATGGTGAGAGGGTTGCAATGTTATTTCGGTGGAAAAGGGGTTGTTGAGTGGGAAAATAACTCATCAGCCATAAGGACGCGGAGACGCTTTGGGGCTCTATCGAGAGTGGAAAGTGAAAACTGGACAGCTCCCGCCCGTATATGGCAGCGGTGCTGTATTTTCGGCTTGACCTGGTTCTTTTTAAGGTAGATCATAGGAGAAGTCAGACACTTATTGGAGTGGCTCAGAGAACCGAAAGTTTTTCCAGCGTAAAAATAGCGAAACATTTCACCGAGGATTTAGTTTTGATTTCAAGGAAAGACGGGTGAAAAGGATATATCATAGACGCTGTTTGGTTTTAATGAAAAATGAAAGAATGAATAATATGAACAAGAAAGAAAGAAAGAAAGAAAGAAAGAAAGAAAGAAAGAAACGGGAGATAGAGTATTCACTATCACTCTACTTCGTTTAACATCTGCTTCAATGAAATGATAAACCTTACCAATTTTTAATCATTTATTTGTACTCTCTTCATTCATACTTATGATCTTTATTGTAATGTTTTGCTAACGTTGTTAAGTTCAAACATTAAACAACGTAATAGGGGAATTTGCACATGTATAGTCGTGTATCTCGCAAATAGCTTATTCAATCATTAAATTAAGTTAATATTTATAATTCCTCAGAAAATGAAAATAGAAAAACCACAAAATTTTCAGTTATTTCGGGTTAAAGATATTTCAGCTACTACAAAAATTATTGCATATCCCGGTGCTTTAAGTTTACATAATGTACCTTGGTTTTTTGTGCGTCCCTCGTAAAAAGTGGAAAATATGTATCACTCTTTAGCTTGGTCTGTTATTGATAATGAAAAATGAAACGAGATCTTAATTGTGCATCGATATCTAGGGCACCATAGGTAGCAAGCCAGTTTGCGTACACCATTGATGACTATTATGAATTCTATTGGGTTGGTGCATAATTACCAGGCGTTTTTCTAGGCGAGTTATTTGTTAATAAAAATTGCTGTTTTGTTTACTTTTTTAATAAAAATATTATTTTATTTTCAGGTTATAAAAATGCGTGTCGATAACCATACTCATATTCGTCATGTTAGGCTTTACCGCTTCAAAAAAGGATGGGAAGCAGCGCATCTCAACGAACTTTTTGGTAAAGGAACAATCAGCGTAAGTCGATGCAGGGAATGGTTTGCCCGTTTCAAATCTGGCGGTACTAGCTTGGAAGATAAACCAGGAAGAGGTCGACCATCGGATTTCGACGACCAGGCGCTTTGGGCAGCCGTGGAAGAAGACGACAGCTTGACAACTCGAATGCTGACCGAAGCCTTCAATATGGACCATTTAACCACCGTTCATCATCTCAGAAAGCTCGGAAAGGTATGGAAATTGGCTGGATGGATTCCTCATGAACTCTCCGATAACAATAAAGCCGACCGTGTCCGAATTTTCACTGATTTGCTGCAACGAAAGGAGCAAGCCCCGTTCCAAAAAAAAAAAAATATTGTCACTGTGGATGAATCATAGCTTCTCTTGAAAAACGTCTAAAGAAAGAAGGTTTGCGTTTCGCCAGGAGTTTCATCAAAAGGAATACCGAAAAACATGCACTGCATGAAGGCAATGTGGTGTGTTTGGTGGAACAGAAGCGGAATCATCCATTGAGAAATCATCTCAAACGGGATTTTTTATTGATGGAATGACGACGATGAGCCTCAAAAGTGGCGGATTCCAGACAAAAACGGCAAGCGACAGTTGAACATCAACAGCGATATCTGTCTGGCTCAACTTGACAGCCTTCACGTAGCAATCGAGACGAAAAGGCCGCACAAAAATAACCACATCGTCTTCCGTGGTGGAAGATAAAAGGCATTCCTGATAAAATTTGGAAGTTAAGAGGATGTATTTAATCACAAGTAATTTTAGAAGCATATTCTTGATTGTATGAGAAAAAAAAAAAATTCCACGACTCTTTTATTCATCTGTAGAAATTTAAGATTCAGCGTCACAAAGAACGGACGACAGATGTACATAAAGAGAATTAATGACTTTTACATGTCACTCTTCGCTGATTGCCATTTCGGTCAGTTGGTTTTGAGACTTTGAGCCTTCTGGGATTTTCTTGACTGCCGAGAAGTGTAGAACTAGTGTTCCAATTAATTTACGAAAAGGCAAAAAAAAAAAAAAAAATTTAATATGTTATAATGCTTGTATAATTCATGGTTTCTGGTTAATAATATTCTAAGGAAAAGACTGGCACAAAAGATTAATGAAGGAAAGGTTTAATCACATGAGGGATATGGATTAATAATACACATAATAGCGAATACCGTAGCCCAGTGTGGCAATACGTACGACTCAACGCTACGCCTTGCGACCTACTTTGCGATCCAACTTTGCGACAACAGTTCCTATGAGCAGGCGTTCTACGCATAGCGAATGGACAAGTCTATTTTCAACAATTAGTGTAGAGAATGTTGGGTGTCTTTCTATACAACGCAGACTATCACGAAAAGATAAAAAAAAAAGAATTAATATAAGAATTTTTAATCTTCATTAGGCCTGAAACTAGTGACGTAATAAAACAGGGTCGTTTCAAAATCAATAATGCAGATGCTTCAATGCATTGGATGCATTTACAGTGCAAAGTATTCATAATTAAAGAACTTTGAAATATATGCGTACTAACGTCATAAATTACCAGAAGATATAGAAAGAGAATGGAACTGAATGAGAAAAATAGGTGTATTGTCTTAATAAACCTAGTATGAGCAACAGCTTTGGAGAGCATATAAAAATTGGATGGCTCGAGCAAGACTATAAGTAATTTTCTAATTTTACGAAAATCTTTACGCCAACAAAAATGTGCTGACGCTAGGTATTCTGAAACAAAAGTAGTATTAATAAATGTGTACCCACGTCGCTGCCGGACGTGATATAAGGTCAGTTTAAAGTGGGTTTAACGACAATAACGAGAAAAAATTGCTCAAGCCCCATCGACGCTTCGCTTTTTGGAGGCACACCTCAGGCGCCGAGTAATGACACCCCGCCTCTAGAAGGAGAGGTATTTCCTGGTTGAATGTGCCCTCCATTCTTGATTTTATTATTATTTTTAATAATTTCTCCCAAAGCAAGCAACTAAGACAGAAGGGGTTACTTACGGTGAAAGAAATGTTGCTTGGGAGAAAGGGCAAGTTAATAGAAAAAAGGAAAAATAAATAATTTTATTATTTAACATATTACTTAATAGAAAAAAAGAAAGAAAAAGAAACAGTTTGATTATTTAACATATATTTAAGATACGTTCACCATATCATCATTTTCCTTTTTCCCACTACTACACTGAGGACAGACATCAAATGACTTAACCGCAGCCGCGAACATTAGTCAGACCGCCACCCCATACACACCTTTCAACAAAGAGAGATTCACCTTCGTAAGGCATTTCCTAAGTCACTTTTATTTTACCGTTTCGGCAATCTAATTAACACTGCCAAACGCTTCAAAAGTTGGAATTTGGCTCCAGAAAGAAATATTTATGCATGACCAGTTGTAGTTGCATGCTCACTAGTAAGAAACCCTAAGAATTTATTCTTCGCTGTTAAAAAAGAAAAAGAAAAAAAAATACCTAAAAATATTGTTTACCATGAAGTCCTATAAAATTACATTAAATTAAAGAAATGATTAAACTGTGATGTAGGGATTTTGTCGAAATATTTATCTAAACAAATCAGCTTATTCAAATTTCATCGAATGGTTCACCAAATTGAACGAAACGTAGAGTTTGTAAATCTCGACAAATAATGCTGAACGATAAACTCAACAATTCTAAATAATCTGAGGATTTAAAAAATTTCTAATATAAAAAATGAGCGATCTGGATGTTAATTATTTCGCTAAATTTAGCACAAAATCAAAATAGCACGCGGTGAAGATTGTATCCATTTAGACTCACATCACATCACATCACAGTGCTAATCAAGTTCCGTCAGTTTCGGTAATCAGATAAGAACCAGCGCTTTCAGTATTATTTGAATGTAAGTAAGTTAAAATTAGTAAATAAGTAACTTAAATATATTTGTATTGAATTTATTTGTAAATGTCGCCAATGTAAGGGAGATAACTGGATTTATGTCCCTTGAACTGGCAACACTAGGGGACAATTTCTTATAACAATGGCGAACTATTCAAAGATGGTTACGAAATTTAGAGCTGGATAAAACCAACTCCAAGAAAGAGCAGAGTACAAAATTAAAAACAGGAACAATCTGTTTAAAAACTCACGCGTGAAACACTTAAAAATAGGACTTCAGAAAATATGACGTTATTTTTTACGGTATTGATAAACTAGTCCAAATATTAATTAAACTGGAATTGTCAGTATAGCTTTTACTATGTATTGCTGCTGGTTCTCCATTTAAATTACTGATGACGACAAAAATGAAAAGAAAAGAATAAACAAAAGAGAAGATATAGAAAGAGAATCGAACTGAATGAGCAAAAATAGGTGTATTGCCTTAATAAACCTAGTATTAGCAACATCCCTGGAGGGCATATAAAACAACGCGAACCCTTCAAGTAACTCTCTTCCGGATTTTCCCTCCTATGTGACATGAACATTTCACATTGAAGCAAAAGGGCTGTGCGTGCTTCATACTAAAACACACCAACACAGTAAGTCACACTCAAATACCCTGACATTTCGTTGTGTATGCAATTTAATTCTAGGAAAAAAAACTCTTGTTTTAGACTTCCTTTTGTTAATTTTAGAGGAGGAAGCGGCTCGGATTGAGGAATTGGAGAGCCGAATTTGAATTCCAGTCGAATCCATTACATTCACTTACGTGCTAATACTCTTCTTCTCCCCCCAGCTATGGGTAAATAGCAGGACAGACTTGGATGGCAATTGTTCTACTGGAGAAAGAAATGGCAACCTACTGCGGGAAAAAATCTGCCTCGTCAGTCATGTATCACGCATGGCACATAACATTTTGTTCATTTCGTTTAATAAATGTTATCTTGAATTGCAAATCGATTTCTCTTTTATTTTGTGCATGTACCTTTTCACCACCTTGTCATGTATTATAAAATATTCTTGTAAGAAACCTTAAACATTAACTATTGATATAGCCAACACGCTAAAAAGGAAAATTAAAACTCCATTTAAAAAAACTGAAGCGGATATGTTAATTTCTTGATTTAGACAGAAAAACTGATTTCAATTCCAGATTAAACTGAAACATTTAATTTGACTTTAAAAAGTAGAAATTCGTTAGAGAAAGAAAGATAAAACAAAATCAATGAGACTACAGAGGGAAAAAAATTATGTCGTCTCTCATTCAGATAATTGAACAGCAGCAAATGGAGACAATAAAGATGTCTACCTGTATTGCAAACAGGCCACAAATTAAAGTCTCGATGTATGTACTGTGCATATTTTCAGAACCGATCAATCTTGTATGAGTGAATGCACTATTCACTCATCAGATAACATTCTTTATAATATATTTTTCTCGCACTTCTCGCCTGTGGAACTCCCTTCTGATGTATTGCTTCCCTGCCACCTTCTTCTTCTTCTATATACCCAGTCTCTTCAGGGCCTTGGCGATCATGGTTCTTCACAATTTTCTGTCCGTTGTAGCGCTTAATAACTTTTGTCCTTATGCCATCTCTGCCAAACCCTTCGCTGCCATCCATTTGTTGAAGCTCGCCAGGTGGATAGTCCGTTGCTTTTCTCTCCCTCTTATCTTCAATCTGTCCTGTGAGGATCAAATTTTCCAAGCCCCCTTTCCTCGTTATGTGCCCGCAAAATTTCAACTGTCTCTTCCTGCTGTTAAATATAAGTGTCGTTTTGTTGCCATTGTTTCTAGAATTTGGTCGTTAATCACATGTTCGGTTCATGGTATTCTCAACATCCTTCTGTAGAACCACTTTACTGTTGTTTCAAGGAGGTAGTCCAGCATTCATTGCTATAGAGGCAGTCTGATACTACATAACAGTTCAGTACGCTTTCCTTTGTTTCTAACGATATTTTTGCGTTTCTTAATACTTTGCTCAGCTTTTGGAAGGCATCTTTCGCTATCCCAATGCCCCTTCGCATTTCCGTGTAGCACTTTCTGTCCTCTGTTAGTACACTTCCCAGATATGTAAATTGGTGCACCTGTTTGATTTTGGTATCTCCAATTTGTAATTTGCATGTTGGGCTGTCACTTTTCCTAACAACCATGCATTCAGTTTTCTGTCAATTGAAGTTTAGTTCTTTTTTGCGTTTCGCTTTCTTTCATAACGTTGTTCTTGTAGTTTCCTTTCTGTGTCTCTGCTATCAACTCTGTGTCATCTGCATATCATATGTCGTTAAGATCGATGCAGCCAATAATAAATACTGTTAGAACTTCTAATTATCTCAGAATGGCTTCTCTGTATAGGAGTAATGGATAGCGGATCGGATTGAGGAATCGGAAAGGTGAGTTCGAATACCAAACGAACCCATTATGTTCACTTACGTGCTAATTCCCTTGAGAAAGGTATGAATCCTCTTCTTCTGCCCCAGGTATGGCTAAATAGCGGGACAGACCTTGGGTGGCAACTGCTCTGCCGCAGAAAGAAATTTCAACCTCCTGCTCGGAAAAAATATGCCTCGTCAGTTATGCGTAAAGAAGTGTAGGGTCTGGTGAAAAAGACGCATCCTTGTCTTACATGCCTTTTTATTTTTTTTTATTGAACCCATTTCCTATCCGTATGCAGACGGTTTGCTGCCATTATAGGTTCTGAATTATTCTAATACCCTTCCTACATATGTCAGGGCTACCGAGCAGTTTCAGCAATTCTTTATGACGTAATTTATCAAACGCTTTCATATAATACCTGCCACCTATAATCATCAAAATTTTAAATGCAATACCAATCGACATCTTACGTCTTCCGGAATCCTGCTGTTTTATTTTTATTTCACCTCACTTCTCCTCCTCACTAAAATATTCTCATTCTCTTTCACACACAGCATCCCTTTGCGTCATAGTGGTATTATCGCTTTTCTTGCAGTGAAATGATTAAATTAATTTAGCTATCCTGTGTCCAGATGAATTCGTAGATAACCTAGCAGCTATTGGTGAGGCGTCAATCTCTTCTATCTGGCACGCCAACTATGGGTTAAATAGCAGGATAACAGATAGATTGGGTTCTATAGCCTTGGGTGGCAGAAGGAACATAACTACTTTGAAGTCTAAAACGTGAGTTATGTAAAGATTTATATAAATTCACAGATAACGAAGAAACAGAACTTGTGATCACCTTGATGAAACATGGTATTAAAAAAAACAGTTGTTTTATATAAAATCAAATCAGGTGGTCGCTTTTAAAAAGGTTTTATGGAAAAAAGCTTTAGTTGAAAATTATTTTTGATTTGAAGATTTTAATCTGGCTACATGTCGTGCTGAACGAAAAAGAGAAAAGAAGTTGATGACGTAACGTATGGGAATTAATGAAGGTTAGAGAGAATTCGATGTGGAAATGGGGAACAAACACAATAAAGAAAAATAAACCATTGAGTCTTAAGGAATTAATGCGGACATTTGAAAGTGAAGTAGAACGAAAGAAAGGAATTAGAAAATTTTTCAATATGCCTTTATTTTTTTATTTTTGCCTGTTGCTTTAATCTGGAATCGAAATCATAGGTTTTCTCTGCTAAATCATGAACTTAACACAATCGAGAGAATCATAACGCTTCCATTTTAAAAAAAATGAATTTTGAATTTTCTTTAATTATTTTCTCTTTCGGTTCGATTTCTGTGTATTCGCGCTTTGAGTTTATTTTCAATTTCATTTTCATTTATTCTACGTATTTTAATGTTATTAATTCTCATGTTAATGTTCTTTTCTGTTTTAACAATTAGTCGTAAATGCATATTATTCCAGAATTGAATTATTTCAGTTGAAATGAATTTAACGGACATATTCGTGTACAAGTCGAAATTTTAAACTCGAATTTTACGGCAACAAGTTTCGTATCGATATATACGGGGTTATTGAATCGTAACTCCCCATTTTAATATACTATTTATTTATTAACTATATTTTTTTTACAAGAAATGGATATGAGAGGAAAGCGTTTAGCATGAGCTTTTATTTAAAATTCGATATAGGCACCAGATTTCGCTATCAGTTTCTCGAGCCGCCCCAGCCCACTGCTTTCACCGGTAACTCGTGAGGTATGGAAGACATAACTTCTATTCATCCTTCAAGTTCTTCCAAGGTCTTGCTTTGGTATAACAGACTTGCTCCTTTAACCAACCCCAAAGAAAAAAGTCACAGAGTGTTAAGTCAAGACTCCTGGCTGGCTACTCATACATAAAATAAGGAATTACTTTTCAATAACCCTGCATATATATATATATATATATATATATATATATATATATATATAGGGAGAGAGAGAGAGAGAGAGGGAGAGAGGGAGAGAGAGATGGCGAGAGTGATAAAATCGATGACTGACAAATTTCAAGAAAAACAGCAAATGGCACATATGAGCGCTCGAGAGAGATGAAACGTGAACCAGATAATGTCTGACCTAAAAAAGAATATATTAGAAGCCATGGCAATCACACACTACGGTAGACTCGTCTATTTAGGCAAATGTTATCAGCACAAGAAAAGTGTCTATCTTGGGAAAAGCACAAAAAATACTTCGGGATTTTGATAACCAGTTAGGCCACTCCAACCAAACAAGAAGACTGTCTCAAAAAATGAAGACTAAGGCGACAGAAACAACCAAATTCTGAGCCTAGCTGTGCCAACGACTAAAGAGTGAGCGTGAAAGCGATTGAGAGTTGCTAGGACCATGCCTGAGAGCTGAGAATGATATGGCATATTAAAGTTAGAATCGAGTCCAAAAGAAATGATCTAAAAAACACTAGACTCGAGATTAGGATGTTTGAAATCTGAGGAAGGGTTTAGACTATACAGATCAGAACATTGCTGAGATACTATGAAAGGTGCAGGAGATTACAGTTGCCCGCCAGAATCTGTTGTGAACATCTCAATGCATGAATAATAACAACAACAACAGCAATAATAATAATAATAATAATAACAACAACAACAGCAATAATAATAATAATAATAATAAATACCATTTGCATCAGGTTGCACAGTGTTAACCCCATTTGAATAGAAAACTCGGCACGATAGAGTGGGCCAATATCTGCACTGGGAAATATGCAACTTTTACGGAAAGTAAATTGTAATAAACTGGTATGAAGATAATCCAGACCGGGTTACAGGGATAGGACCTGTAACAATTTTATGGGACTTTGCAATAGACAAAGCTAATCGCCCAGATATTGTGATCAAAGACCACAAGGACAGAATGAGCTTTCTTATTGACGTGACACTCCCTACAGATTGTAATGTGTCTTCAGAAAACTATCAAAATACAGGAATCTTGAATTGGAAATCTCAAAAATGTGTCACATGAGGACATAAATAATTCCAGTTTTCTCGAATTGATTGGAAAGGGAAGGGATTCCTGGTAGCCCCTGCCTTAAAAAAAAATAGAAAAACTTGTAGTCACAAGGACAGCTTAGACATTACGAAGAGATTTATCTATGTAAAATGTGTGTAATCCTAGTTTTTTTTTACAAAAAAATGTTCACTTGAAGATGTCATGAAGTCATTTCTCACACTAGGTCTCTGGTTGGGACCCGGAAGTAAATGTGTATACAACAGAAACCCAAAGAAATAATAATAATATTTTTACATTACAAGACAAGCAAGGTTTGTTCAAAGATTTTATGATTTTTTTGTAGATTTATATATTTAAAAAAAATATAACTTGAAGAAGAAAGACATACTGTCGAGATATTGTTAACATTGTCAAACGCTGTTTTTCTATGCTTTTTCTTAAATCGAGCGATTGCCTTAATTGTTGTATAATAATAATAATAATAATAATAATAATAATAATAATAATAATAATAATAATGGAGAGAGAATGCTGGAATAAAAGAATACTTACTTTCATTCAATCTTTAGTGAAAAATCTAAAGGACATTACTGGTGTGAAAACTGAATGAGTCCCCAAAATAATGGCGTCCAATCTTTGAATAACATTAAAAGATTGGACACCAAGACCAGAAAAAAGGCTTACCCAAATGAGGATGCATCACCTGAAATCAGATGTCGATAGACTATATATACCAAGAGATTTAGGAGGCCGAGACTTAATAAACTAACTCTAAAAACTACAGCAATGAGCCTCTCATACAAATAGTAAAACATCAAATCCATTTCATCAACAAAGAAGAAACAGCTTAATATACCTGAAACCCTACCAACAGAAAGCGAAGCGAATACCATCTACGCCAAACGAGTAAAACGGAATGCAAAACAACTTGGTCAAATGAAATTACAAAACTAAGAGGAGAAGGCGTTTCATGGCAAATACATAAAAAGAATTAAAAAAGCAGATGTGGACCAACGGAAAACACATTAGTGTCTGAGGAGCACCGGGGTGAAAATTGAGACAGAAGGCCTAATTATTGCAGCTCAGGACCAAAGCATTGCAACCAGATCCTATCACTGTCACATAATCAAGTTTGGAACGAACCTGAAATGGAGGATCTGCAAAAAACATGATGAAACTGTCATATTATCTCAGGATGTCCTGAACAAGCAAAAAATGAATATACGCACATACATATGTATATACTCAAGCAGTGACATATATGCACTGTAAGATGTGCAAGAAGCACAAAATCAACCATTGAGAGATGGTATGAGCACCAACCAGACACAGTTACCCCAAATAATGATGTAGCTATCTTCTTGTGAATACCAGTTCAAACTGACAAGGAAATAAAAGACAACAGACCTCATATTATCATAAAAGACAAGAAATTCAGGAAGTACATGCTTATTGATATAGCTGTACCATCTGAGTGAAACACCTCCATAAAAATTATCATAAAAATTGTCCAATTACAAAGATCTAGAGATTAACAGTATGTGTGGAATGGAAACTGAGACTTTACCAATAGTAATCGGAGCTCTGGATTACGTGAGAAAAGGAATTTTGTTCCGGGTAACATCAACATACAAGTTGCCCAGAAGATCGCCCTACAAGGAACATCCCATATACTAAGGAAAGTGCTATCTGTTAAATGACAATTCTCCTTTAAGGCCTAAGAACCATAGTTTGGAGTCGGTTCTACAGGATATAAAGCAGGAAACATAACATGCATATAATAATAATAATAATAATAATAATAATAATAATAATAATAATAATAATAATAATCATCTTATATCAGGTTGCACGATATTGGCAAACACTGAATATAAAACCCGGCATGACAGAGTGGGCCAATATCTGCACTGGAAAATTTGCAACTCCTATGGGAAGGAAAGTGAAAGAAACTGGTACGAACATCACCCTGACCCGGTTACGGAGATAGGACCTGTTACAATTCTATGGGACTACACAATACACACTGACAGAACAATCAAAGCCAACCGCCCAGACTTTGTTATTAAAGACCACAAACAAAATAAATGCATCTTTATTGATATGGCAGTCCCTGCAGACTGCAATGTATCTTTGAAGATATTCGAAAAACTGTCAAAATACAAGGACCTTGAAATAGAAATCTCAAAAATGTGGCACATGGGAACATCAACAATTCCTGTTGTAGTTGGAGCCCTTGGACTGGTTGGAAAAGATTCCAGTAGGCTGATTGAAGGGATCCCTGGAAATCCATGCCTCAAAGAGATACAAACAATTGTTCTGACAAGTACAGCCCACACTTTACGAAGGGCTTTATCTATGTAATTATTTTTTTATTTTATTTTATTTTTATTTTTATTTTTTGTAGTGGAATATGTCATGATGCCATTTCTAACTTTAGGTCCCTGGGCGGGACCCGGAAAGAAATGTGTAAACGCCAGATATCAAAGGAAATAAAAAAAATAATAATAATAGAGAGAATGTTGATGTCGCTTGGTCTCTATTGAAAGCCAGCAACTATTACTGATTAAAAAAAAAGCTCATTAATACGCCTATCCTGATTTTTTATTGATTTTTGAGCACTTCTAATGGAAAGAATAATTTTGATAATCTTTGGGACGAGGGCTCATCGTTGGTTGCAAATTGGTTAATTTTACTCGCAAATTACAACGCTTTTCTCAGTTGAGTTCGTTGCTCTACTTTCTAGATAGTTAGGTTCATAAAGTTATAAGCATGTCCCGGGTTAATGGCCTGGACCTTAGGATTCGTTTCAGCTGAACTTTTGAAGATGAATGACCATTGAAACAAAACTGGAAATTTTATTTCCTATATTATACAATCGTTCCGTTCGACCTTCAGTTGATCTTCGGCTCGATATCGATCAGTCTGGATGAATATGTTTATAACTGTTTTAAGAATATAGTATCAAATTTTCAGAACATTCTGCAATATGGGGTTATGCGTAATATAGGGATCTGTATGTCGACATTTCTGATAATATTAGCATTCATTGCTTAAGTTAATATTTAAAAATAAGAGAAAAACGGAAACTAAAGAAAGCAGTTAAGTTACACCATAGTTCATAGGGGCACGCGTATGGACTCACTCTGATATCTGGAAATATTAATTGCGAAGAATTAGCCACAGATATACATTAAAACGTGCACTGATGTTGTAATGAGATATAACCTCTTATTCCGCATTAAATGTGAAGGACGTGGTTAGCGTCGATTGTATACTACTAAAATAGTGAGTAGCATAAGAAAAAAGTGTAAATTTTAGAATTGATCAGTTCCCTACGTCTAGAAAATTAAATTAATTTTCTGTTTGAATTTCTGTGATTAATCTCTCTTAGTAACTAAGTTGATTAATTCTTCTTAGTAACTAATCAAGGGAAAATTCCATCATATTCGCGGCGTTTCATTCTTTTTGACACGTTGATTACCAGTACAGTCGTTTACTCATTATATGTTGTTTGTACAAAAAATTATTATTTTTGGTAGATTTATATATTTTTATACTAAAATTTAAAAAAAAATATAACTTGAAGAAGGCAGACATACTGTCGAAACATTGTTTTTTTTTTCTTAAATAGCGCTCTTCTTCTGAACTCTATTGAAAGCCGCTATTAGTGAAAAAAAAAACAACTCATTAATAATGATACGCTCTTCCTGAGTTTACTAAGTTACTATTATTTACATTTAGACTAATGTCTTCATCTTTATTATTATTACCAAAGCTTTTCTGCCGTTGGGCCATCCAGCTTTCATTAGGTATTTGTCGTTTTGGTTAAGCTTCAGGGAGTTTTGAACTGAACCCTTTGTTCAATTTACAGGATGGATTGTTCTTGCGCCACTGCTCATGCCTAGGAAAATCTCATCGTGTTCTTTTTTAGCACTACTCAGTGATTTGTTGCCCCGTTTACGTTGAGTCTAATTCCATATTACTCTGTGCAGGGGTTAGAACCCAAACTTACTATGATACTACATTCACGAAGCAACGATTTAATCTACTAAACTACTATACTGTGGGACAATCCTAAAGCTAGAACTTGGACTCTGAAACCTAATTTTCTAATAGTTTGTCTGCTGCTACCGTTGTGCTATTACGCTAGACCTCTTTTGCCGATGCTTCACTTTTCATACTGCTATTGCTAAAGCCTTGACGTGAAGCTTGGTCTTTTCCACCCTTGTTCCTATTTCTTTATTAATGACTCCAACATGATATTTATTTAAATGCTAGGCTTACTGGGGAGGCTGTTGTTGTATGGTATACAATCTGAATCATTCATAGGGGTCGGTGGCTCCCACTGTTCTCTCCATATTGAGGTTGTGATAAGATGAGGACATTGGTTTGATTGTGAATAATATAAATAAAGCAAATTATTTTGTTTCATATTTGTTATATGATCTCGTAACAAAATGAATTCCACCAACGAAAAAAAATGTCACGAGCAACAAAAATGTAGAAGGATGTATACTTATCAGTATCTATCTATATTTTTGAGATGAGGTATTATGCACACTATTTACATTGTTCGGACTGTCATACTCATCTTTGTTGCCATATTTATCTCTACGTTTCGGCCGTTGTACGCTCCGGCCTTCTTCGGGTGTTTGGGATGTCGAACTGAACTATTTATTTGGGGTAGACTGTTCTTTGCCATGTGTCCTACACGCTTGTGTTATGTATCCCTGTAAACAATATCAGGTTGATGTTAATGTATCATGTGTGAAAAATATTGAAACGGTTTTTATTATCTGATGTGTCCTACACATGGAACACCGGATAAAGGCGTTAGTTAGATCCAGTGACAGGACCCAAAGAGTATAAGTTCATTGTCTGGTTAAGGCGGTGGAGAACTTGGAGAAGGGAATTAACAGGAGATAACTGATAACTGACATCCATTAGACATGGCACGTAGAACTAGAACAGTTTATCCTAGTCAGCGAAATAAAGGGTTCAGTTCGACATCCCAACCACCTGAAGAAGGCCGGAGCGTACAACGACCGAAACGTTGTAATAAATATGGCAACAACGATGGGTATGATAGTCCGAACAATGTAAATAGTGTATGTATATCTATGTTTTATGAATTATGCAGTAGCGTTGGGTAATGCACGACGCAAAGAACTATTTGAACTACTAAGTAAGCTTGATTTATTCGGGGAGGATATTATAATAATACTGAACTGATACTTCGAGTAAACGTTATGCTTACAGTTAGAAAATGACGTTAGCAAATACATAAAAATAGAAACAGACGTAAGACAAGGGTATATCTTCTCACCGGACTTATTCAACTTCTACATTGAAGTGATCCTACCAAGATACATTATTGATGGAGAGGGACTTTTGATATGCAGATGGCGCAGTGTTGATGGCAGATAGGGAATGAAACTGCAGGAGATCCTACAAAAATTACTAAAGGAAAACTAGAAGAAAGGATAAACATCAAAAGTAAGAAAAAAGTATGTATGGTTGTTAGCAAGAAGAACGGCCCAAGATGTACGCAACGAACTGGAGATACCAGAGTCAAAGAAGTACGAAACTTTAAATATCTGGTAAGTGTTTTAGCGGAGGACGAAAAATATGACACCAAAATCCAAAGGTGTATTTGAATCGCGAAAGATGCCTTTCGAAAAGTAAGTAAAGTATTATTAAACAAGAAAGTTTTGTTAGAAAAAAAAAAAAGGAAATAATAGAGAAATGTTATGTAATACAAGTTCTCCTATATGGCAAGGAATGCGGGACAGTCTTCTAATAGATGAAGAAGAAACTTGAGGTAGCAGAAATGTGGTTCTACAGAAGGATGGTGCGAATGCCGTGGTCCGATCATGTCAGTAACGAGGTCGTTTTAAGTGAAATGGAAACGAAAAGGACACCTATACTTAGAATCAGAAAAAGACAACTGAAATTTCTAGGATACATAATAAGGAAAGAAGGCTTGGAGAATTTGAAACTCACAGGATAGATTGAAGGCTGGAAGAACAGAAAAAAAGCAGCGAGTATCCTCACCAACATGCTTGTGTAAATGGATGACAGAACAGAGGTTAGAAGGGATAGAAAAAAAGACAGTCCTCACTGAGAGCTTTTTTTTTACAATAAGGTTCACACTGTACAAGACCACTCGAGGTAGAGGGTTACGATAAGAGGTACTTTATATGGATAGGAGGGGAAAATAACGGTTGACTTTAGACTTGAACAGGTTAAGATTGTAGTGATTGAGGAAACATCCCCTTGGAAGTTTGTTCCATAGGGCAGTGGTTTCCTGGAAGAAGCTGTTTTAGTAGAACTTACTTTTCGCCGATAGAATACGAAGGGAATGTGGGTGGTTTGCTACTATGGAAGTGGCATGGCGGGTCCTAGTCATGGAGGTAAGACCTGGTGGAACCAGGAGATGCAGTCCGTTCGTGCACTTTGCATGGTAGTAGCGATAGAGCAGTGAGAGACTTGCCACATCCCGGGTAGGAACTTGTGGAGAGCCATGAACGGCCACGTTCTGAGGGGAAACGGCACATAGAACCAGAACCTACTCTCAAGGAAGGAGACACTTCCAAATTTGGTAATTTTGGCTTTAAGTCCTTTTGAATAATTAATTAAGGTGGACTGATTTGCATAATTAATTTGGATGACGTTTGAAAAGATAACTCATGAGCTTCATGTTAATGTGTTTATTGCTTGGAATTCTTTCTGTCTATTTTGCGAGTTTTATTAATAAGCAAATATGTCCGAATTTGGTGTTCAAATATTAGCGGTCACCCGGTCAACGGACATAGAAACATTAATGAAAATCAAATTGTCATGAAATAAGATTCAGAAGTCTTATTGGAAAACGATATTATTTAATCTTATTATGTATTCACACGGTGGCACCATAGTTTGTGTGTGTGCGCGTGTGTACAAGAGCGGCAGAGACAGAGAGAAGTTATGTATATACATATACATTCGTCCGCTGCTTGTACGGGTTAAAAATAGATGTCACAGAAGAAGAGTATTTGCAGGTAAATTGGTTGTCCGCTTGTTGCTAGGACAAGTCCTGCGTCAGCAGCCTGCTTAGCAACAATGTCGAACTGTAACACGCTTGCTCGAACACACAGACACAGTAATGTGCACCCCCGAAGCAAGACAAAGAGAACGTCATCAGCAAATGTCTTTCCTCCCCCTAACACACACACACACACACACGCACACACACTCTCTCTCTCTCTCTCTCTTTCACGCGAAGGCACACAAACACATGTACACATATACACACAAATGCACGCATAAATGGTGAGATTTTCAATAGAATGAACAACAGATTCCATTTTAGGACGATAAGCGAGCATCTAGCCAAAGGTCAAATCTAACGTATGTAATATCCGCAAAATGCCCATTTCACGAGAACGAAACATTCTGTGTGTCAGAGAGAACAAGAAAGAAAGAGAAAAACACATTTTCTTCTTTTTCTTTGACATAGACGATCATGGCTCTCCAAAACTTATATATTTCATATGCCGTTTTTTCCCTTTGCTAAGCCCAAGTGCACCAGGTAAGTGGTTCGCTGCCTTCTATCTCTCTTGCCCTCAATACGCCCCATGAGGATTACATTTTCCAATCCCCCCTTCTTCATTATGCGTCTAAGAATTCCAGCAGTAAGTTTTCTTTCTTTTGCACTTTTCTTTAACACTTCTTTCTTGCTTACTCGCTCAGTTCCTGAAATGCTCAGTATCCTTCTGTAAAACTACAATTCTGTTGATTCTATTATTTTCCTCACCCTTGGGGAAATTGTCCAATATTCACTGCCATAAAAGAGGATGGATAATACCCTTTTCTTTGGTTCTAACGAAATTCTTTTCCATTTCTCAGCATCTTGCTTCGCTTTTGGAAGGCATCTTTCGCTAATCCAATTCGTGTTCGGATCTCGAGAAAAAGAAAATAGAAATTTAAGAAAAGAAAAAAGAGAGTCAGAGCAAAGAAGTGGACCTAAAATTCCATAAACTGTCACTTCATTCTGGCATATCGCTACAGCAGGCACCCTATCTATCTATCTATCTATCTATCTATCTATCTATCTATCTATCTATCTATCTATCTATCTATCAAAATCCCAGTGAGCCAGAAACTACCTACCTAGGTTTCACCTAAATGAATTTTCAGGGTAATCTGGCTGAAAAGGATATGACAAAAGAAAATATTTATTGTTAAAAACAAACACTAAAAACTAAAATTAGCATAAAAATATACGATGTTAAAAAATAAATTAGAATAATTATTATTATTTTATTCCAGCATTTCTGATCTTTAGTTAAGTAACATATCAGATTTACTAAAAGTAGCTATGGCTAGCTTCTCGTCCATGTTAATTTCACTCAAAGTTGTTTTATGTTGCCATAGCAAGATATGACAACACAATTATGAAATTCAAACACACTATTGTTCAGGGATCAGAGTCGACTTCAGTGATAGGATAACCTTATTTTTTGCTGTAAATAGTCACATACAGAGTGATAAGGGTTAAAATGAAAGCCATAAAACTGATTGATATATTCCCCCCCACCACTTAAAGAATTTTCGCAACAAAATTCTTTTATTTTTTTGCGGCTTTCTTCTGTGCTAATCTAAGCTCGGCATATACCAAGACAAGAAGAAATTTACTAAGTCTAATATTGTGTTATCCAGGAGGAGGCACCCAGTAAGGATCGGCATCTCAATAAATAATTGTCAGTTTAACCTTGCCGTCACTCAAATAAGTATCTATGTGTGAGTATAAATAGATATGAATTTTAACTTTTATTTTAACCCAGTGACATACGAAGTTAACCCGCGGGAAGGGAATCAATTTCTAATACCTATCTATTAGTGCTGACATTTACTAGGCCGATTTCAGTACAAGGCTTTAATTATAGAATCATTAACGGGTAGCACAAAGGTTATTGGAGCGGAAACACGAATCGGCGTGCCGTCTTCATAATTTGATCGAATCTGTTTCGTTCATTTTTACACTAAAGCGATAGAAAAGGCATGAATCCGTCTTTCCTTGGTTATGAGTTAAATATCGGTAATTCTTCCATGTTGGTTGCCCTACCATTTCCTTATTTACAGGGATTGTGCATTCAGTTTTCCTAGACGGGTCTCTCGTACCTTGGGTGATAGTAAGTCTAGGAAAATTCTGAATTCACAATCTCTGTAAATAGTAGGGTAGATTGTGTTCTTTAGCCTTGGCAGGGCAATACGTTTCGAAGAAGGATGACTCTGAATTCAAAACCAACCTGATGAGAGATAGTCTCCGTCAGGTGATCTTAACATACACGCATACACTGCTGATATGTTTGCAGCATGTGGTGCTCCAACAACCCTAATGGGTTACGGGACAAGAGGTCGTGATCGTGAACATTTATCAGGAAGATTAACTTCCTATGAATAGCAACATAATAAGGGTCACATCGACGTGGTGCACTGGTTAGCAAGTTTGTCTCGCCAGAGCAATTACGACTGAGAAGTGAGTTCCCTTCTCCCTGGGAGCCCGATACTTTTGGCTTTGTGCCACATCTAAGCCACGCTTAGAAAATCACTATAACATTATATTAATGGCTAATCTGTATATCAGTGGGTATTTGTTAGACTAAATAAATTTGGGAACAAAATCGGAGTCGGGATGTAATCAGTGATTATCGAACTGGTAAGCATTTCAAGTGCAATTTAAGATTAGGATAAGAAAGTAAAGCATAATCACAGATTATTTCATTATGATCGTGCTGGTAGCGTGTTTTCTTGCGCCGGAAGTTGTCCGTAAGCATCCAATATGAATAGCAAATTCACTGAATAGGAATAGATATTTCATGGCAAATGACTCGATTTGTTGCCGATACTTCCCTTGTTGCTTATTTTATAGCTGTGATTGCAAAAATGAAAGGCCGTCAAGTAGATTTGTTTTCTTTTTGTTACGATGCATCGGAACTTCTGTTTGTGGGTACGGAATTTTCTGATTCAAATAAACGAATAAAAATTCATATAGGGTCTTGCCTGCCTGCCTGCCTATCTATCTATCTATCTATCTATATATATATCTGGTATTTGCTTTATGTAGAACGGCCAATTTAGTTTACCTCTGACAAGAAATTGAAAGTAAACATCGATTCTCACTAGTTAACTTAAATTTGGTTCCTTACGTCAGTAAAATTTAAAATACAGAATGGATCAACAAGTCATTAGCTTCAAACAGTTATTAAGTGAATTTCGATCTAAATCTTTCACTATATAATGTTCGATTATATAATCTATGAAGAAGATTTCGGTTAAGTACAATGGCAAAAAAGGATAATATATTGCAAAACAAATATTTAGTGTGTAAAATAAATCCCTTTTTCTTCAGGTTATGGACTTATTTATTTAGCGACCCCCCATATATATATATATATATATATATATATATATATATATATATATATATATATATATATATATATATATATTTTCTTTTTTTCTTTTTCACGCTGTCACATGATAAAAATCTACGCCATGCACGTGATATAACATCATCGCGTCTTTTGAATTTAAAAAGGAATTTAACGTTTTTAGTTTGTAAAAAAGTAGCAACATGATTACGCTACAAGATAATTGGCAAATGTTTGTTTAAAAAAAAAAAAAATTTTGACTAAAATATTGACCCTGAAGATGAACAATGATGTTCGAAAGCGCTAGGTCATCGTATGGAAAATACATATTTCGGAACTATTTTCAAATAAAAAGTCTCATTAGAGAATATGAGAAAATTCAAAAGAAAATATGTAAGACTATGTTGTCTTTAACATTCAACACTACATGTTTGAAAGAAAAATTGCTGCCAAATTACACACACACACATATATATATATATATATATATATATATATATATATATATATATATATATATATATATATATATATCGAAAACATTATATTTGTTGAGGATTTTCATCTTCATCTAATCTTACTTTTATTCAATCCACCACCTTCCCCACTTCCTTTCATTCCTTATTTCTGCAATTTTCTGGGGTTTTTTTTCGTGACTGTGTGCTTTTTCTTTTTTTTTCTGTTAATCTCCCTTTAAAGCCGAAAGTGAAAGAATATAAATGGACTTCAAATAAAAAGGGGAAAATTGACGCAGATGGACAGCAAATAGCATAGCAAACATCTCAGGCGTTCATAAGACAGACACTGAGGCGAAAACATCGACATGCTGTTTTTTTTTTATCATTCACCAAAGACGCCAATAATTTCCCCTCGTCCAAATCACGCTCTTTTATTTTCTCCGTCTTCCTTCCCCCCACAATCCGCCACAATTGCTGTCAAAATCATTTCTTTCTGTTCGTTTCAGCTTATGCCCAATTTTTCATTTTTGCCGTTTTTTTTTTTTTTTTTTTTTTTGCATTAACTCCAAATTTTATCACTTCTCTCCATTAATCATCTGAGACACTTCTCTGCCTTCCATCATCAGGGCTGATGCTAACCCCCAGGAAAGTATCACGTTGCGCCTTCTCCGACTAACATTCTCAGCTGACATGAAGTGGAAAGACTATATTGAATCCATTGCTAGGTCAGATGCTAAGAAAGTTGGTTTACTGTGTCGTTCGAGAAAATTTTTCTCTCCAGACCCTATCTTACTTATCTATAAGTCTACAATTCGTCCATGCTTAGAATATTGCTGCCACATACGGTCCGGTGCCCCTGCTATTTACCTTGATCTCTTGATAAAATACAAAGAAGAATCAGGAATATTATTGGTCTTGATCTGGCGGTTCAGCTTCAGTCACTTTCGCACCGCCGAAAGGTAGCCTCTCTGTGTCTTTTCTATATATACTTTCATGGTAATTGTTCAGATGAGCTCTTCGCTGTGGTACCTAGACTTATTGAATTTAAGCGCAGTACTAGACTGGCGTTTAGATCTCGTCAATTTAAAGTTTAGCTGGCTAGATGTCGTCGTAAGTTCTATGCTAACAGTTTCTTTTCTCACATTTCTCGCTTGTGGAACTCCCTCCCTGCACCACGCTTTCCAAACAACTTTAATCTGCAAAAATTTAAATGCCCTGTCAGTCGCCATCTACTGTGTTGATTACCCTTTTCTCTTCCAGCGCATTATTAATGTTTCTGTTCCTAATTCTTCCACTCCCTGTAACCCCTTGTGTCTTAGTGGCTTTACTGCCTTGTATGGGGTGATACTGATTAAAAAGAGCCTGCGAATAACCTGAATTCCATTCTTCTGTCTTCGCGATCATTTTTTGGTTTTAGTATTGAATCTAAACCGAATGCCTATCAAAACAGTCAACTTTATGTTCTACCAACTTTTCAGATTCATTCGCCGATACATTGTTTGTCCTTTCTTCCTGCAAGTTTTACCCAGCCTGGGGGTGGGCCCTTAGAATTCATTTGCTAGATTTTTCCTTCTTTTTCTCGGCATCTCAACCAGAAAACATCGGTTTAACAAAATCGCAGAACCGGACAAGACGCCTGAACATCCTCACGTTAACACGGAACTTTAGCGCACACCGTAACTCGATTAAGATCTTTCAGCGCATAAGTCACAACAGATAGATTTCTTGATGAAAAATCACGTTTCCTGATCCAGCATAAAAGCTTTGGTACACGATTCCGTGACTCTGTGAGATCTTGGTCAGGATCTTTGAGGTGACAACAATAAAAAAAAAGAGAAAGAAAAAGAAAAAGAAGAAAACACAATGCAACCCGTGAATACAGTCACTGCATTAATAACTGCATCGACTTGAGGAACAACAAAGAGAGGATTAACCGAAATATTTTTTAAAGCTGAACACAATACTCGGCATAATGCGTTATATGTTTGTATTTTGACTCGTTAACATTGTCCAATACTTAAGAAATTAGCGAAATGAAAAGTATTTTGAAATACATTCTCCAAATTTCCAAGAGCAACGGACGCGCGATCGCATATATATGGCTGTCCGGAAATGATATCTGAGCAAACAACAGGATTAATTGATAACCACAGGGGAATCTCGTCAAATCATGGCAGATAACATTAAATCTCGGAAAATCACGTTAATAATTTCATTAAATTTTTTAAAAATGCTCTTGGGTATTATAATGCCAAATGACTATTTGGGTCACGTGATTTGTTTGTCTCTCTTTTCCCTCTAATCACTTATTCATGTTACCCCTAATTTCAGCTCTTGTCCAATATAAGGACGTGTTGCGTTAATCAATGTCGACAGCAGACACGTCATTACTTGCAATATTCAAAATTATCAAAAACACAGAAAAGTAAAAAGACAAACTTTAACAACTAGCACTACAGGCAAAAGACCAGCGTGCTTATGGAAGTACGCTGACAGGAAATATTCTTCACCTCTGTAATTGCTTTTTCTACAATAAAGTTTTTCCTCTAGGGGTTTTATAAAAAGTTTCGAGCGTAGAATGAAATAGGTGTAGTTATTTTTAACGCCAGATCCCTTCAGGATGTATGGCTCTCCTCAGATTCTTTTTTTTGTTATTATTATCTGTAAATCGCCATGATTCTTGACAAAAGTAATGGCGTTTCATCTTGCGTTCTCTGCGGTTTGGAATTCAGGTTCTACTTTCTCTTAGACTGGTTGATACTCAAGGCTAAAGAACCATGTCTAGAGGGACAATAGATGATTTCATACATTTTTATTTTTGTCACCATATCTACATTTCTTAGAAACCTACCAGAAAAAAAAACTTTAGCTTAGAGGCAACAGTCAGTCACTTATGTGTCAGGCGTGATACACGCTTAGGCGACCATGTATCTTTCGATACATGACTTACGAGGCAGATTTTTCCCGCGGTAGGTTGCCATTGCTTTCTGTGGTAGACCAGTTGCCACCCGGTATGTCCTGCTACTTAGCCATAGCTGGGGAGAGAAGAAGAGGATTCATATCTTTCCCGAGGGTATAGGCACGTAATGGATTCGACTAGAATTCGAACTCGGCTCTCTGTTTCCTCAATCCGAACCGCAATCCATTACTCTACCGTGAAACAATGTCGATAAAAAACACCGGTTTTAAATTCCAAGAACAGTTTGTAGAATTTTTAACTGTAATTTAGAAAAGGAATATATATATATATATATGAAATATTTTAACTGTTAATTAAGAAATAGTTTGTTGCATAGATGTATAATGTATACATTTTTCAAAACACGGTCATAGCTCAATTAGATCTCATTTAAATATTCATGGAGACCTACCGGACACTATTTGTAACATACTTGTTCACAACACAAATATAATAGCATCATCTACATGCAAAAAAGCTAGAAATAATGGAAGCCTTATTAATAAAAGCAAAAAAAAAAAAAAAACAATACTTAATATCAACTATGAACATGGACACAATAGCTTGACCGTGTTTTGAAAAATAAAAACTATATAAATACATACATGCAACAAACTATTTCTTATTTAACAGTTAAAATATTTAATCCTTGAAAATGGCTAAATGTATAGCCGAAAGCGCTCGGATTAAAAGAACATTCGGACAGTTTTTATTTAATTTATCATCTGAAAAGAAAAAAGATTATTAGATCGCATGAGAAATTATCTAAAACTAAATCAAAACACCTTGTCTGTCTGTATTCAGTGAAATGTGCATGCCTAAACACACACACACACACACACACACACACACACACACACACACACATACACACACACACATACATATATATATATATATGTTTGTAAAGAAAAGGATAGATTTTTATTTATTTATCCGGCAGATTTTTATCACTTAGGCGTTATTTTTAGTGAATTGTATTTGAGTAGACGCTCCGTTTATTTATTAAACAGTATATTCATTTATTTTCGTCTATCAGCCTGAATATTCGAGAAATCTTATTACAGATAAATATATTAGAGAAAAATATGCGAGAGCACATATTTTTCTCTAATATATTTATCTCTAATAAGATTTCTCGAATATTCAAGCCGGGTGAAATGATTTAAAAAAAACTATTCTTAGTCTTGTTCCATTTTAGTAGTTTTATTTATCCCAACACCTTGAGCTGATGCACTTTGCAACTGCTAACATGTAATAGCGCGCAAAATCGCAAATGAAGAAACACAAACTTGAATCTCAATTAAAAATCCGGTCTTTTCTTTCATGGACGTCACCATAACCATTTCGATCAGTGAAACTAGCATGGTTAAATAGAGCACTGATTCTGTAACGAAGTGAGTGTGCCGATGAAATGAGAACAAGACTTGAACATTCATTGCACACCAATATTTCATCAGTTTCTCTCGACACGTCTGTGTTGCGAGTTCCTTGTCCTAATCCAATATGTGGGTCTTATATTCTGTCTGCAATGAGTGAGAGACTACCTCCTTCCTCTCACGTTTGAATTTTTGTAAGTCCAACGGTTTTTCTTACGCACGCGCATATCAGGCACTGTCAGGCCCAAAGGTGTTCTCCTTTAGGGTCATCGCTAAAAAGTCGCGTAGATCCTCACTCGGTTGTGGTCATTACAAGTCAACTATGCACTTGGCTTTCTTCGTCGGTCTGGTGTTAATTTGAGGCGAAGCCTATTCCGGCACAATAACACAATTCTATCAACCTCTAACCCCGATTCTCTACGCCACAAGCAGATTCTTCGTTCGGTGTATAATTTGCGCTAACGTTCTCACTTACCTTCCAGCTACTATGCTCTCCGGCCTTCCACTGGTGAATGTTAAGGAAAAAATTCTCCAAATCCAATTTACTGATTTTCTAAGTGTGAAGAATTCACCTAACTCAAGCATTTTTTATGGGTAGTCTTGTGAAAGTAGTTTTGAAAATGAATAATCAAAATAGTAATGATGAGGATTTTCGTACAAAAAAGTTATCAGCTAACCATAATTCATGGAATCTCAGCCATTATCACCGAATATGCTACAAAAAAGCGGTCAACAATGAAGTTTTTTCTTTCATTATTAAAATAAATACTTTTTCGCTGTCATCGCTTTTCAAATTCTGCTTAGGTCTATTAAAAAGTTAACCTGGAAAATTGAATTTATCCAAGTGTCAGTGTACACTGGGCAATACCTGGTAACCTTGCTAAAAATAACTGACGACGCATAATGTTTAATTCTCAAACTGAAAACCCACGCAACAAGAGAAGATAACTCAATGCTGGGATGACTTAATTGATTTGCCTAACATATTAACTCTAATACGGCTGACATTGTAACAACAGAATCAATAAAAACAGTTTTAATTTTATTGATGTGATTTTTTAAATTATTTCAAATGTATTTATTATAATATTTGGAAAGGTTTTAGGAGATATTCTTTAACATTTAATAAAGTTGTGTGTGTGTGTTTGTGTGTGTGTTTGTGTGTGTGTTTGTGTGTGTGTTTGTGTGTGTGTTTGTGTGTGCATGTGACGTTCAAGCGTTCATTTTCGAACATATTACGAAGGGTGCTGAAAAGTTATCGGCCCAAACCACTTCCTAAAAATGGACAGATTACAGTAAAGAGTGGAATTTCGGATTGAGATAGAATCTCCTACGTCAACCTGAAATTCTATCGATTGAACAAACTCTATTACACTTGTAAAGGTTTATCTCTTGTTTCCTGTTTAGGATTGGGCTTCCGGTTCCTTTTAAAGTCTTTTCGTTGACTTCCACTTTCAATAGCCTCTTGCGGCTTAGTGGCGTTATAGCCTTGCTTCTCTACGTAATGTTAAATATATATAGACAATTTGGGGAACTCATATTCTGATGTTTCACTGATCAAACAGAGTCATCAGAAAATTGGATTTTATTTCAACCAAATCTCGCCAATGCGGAGTTGGTTGAAATAAAATCCATTTTTCGATGACACATTTTAATCACTGAAACAAGACAAAATAAATTTGCCCAACTGTTTTATATATTTATCAATAATATCATTTTTAATATTGTATATTATAATAATAAATTGTATTCTATCGATGGAAGAAACTATTATAATCGAATGCGGCCCATTTTTATTTATTAAACAGTGTGCATTACATTTATCGGCCTACGCACTCGAGAAATATTGATAACGGAAATGTGTTCTCCAGCATTCTCTTTACTAAGATTTTTCGAATGTTCAGGCCGATAGATGTAATATACGCTGTTTAAAATAAAAAATGGCGCGTCTATTTGAAATTCACTAATATACACTAATGGTAACGTTTGAAGTAATAAAAATGTTGGATTAAAAATAAATCCATGAATTCTTTAGAAATTTCTTTGCTTACGTTTCGGATACGAAACTGAGCAGATATTGACTTTCGAGAAAAAAGAATTGTCCTTTCCTTAAAAGGAAAAAATAGCCACGTGCTGAACTGTAAAACTTTCTGTAGCCTAGTGGTAAAGCGCGCAGGATCAAACTGTGGTTACTCCTGCAAAGGGAGACGCAGGTTCGATCCTTGTCGGAAAGCAAATTTTCTTTATTACGATTTCTCGAATGCGCAGGCTGATAGATGGAATACACACTGTTTAAAATAAAATGGGGCATCTATTTCAAATACGAGTATCCATTATAATAATATTTGAAGTAATAAAATGTCGGATTAAAAATAAAACCATTAATTCTTTAGGACATTAACATATATGATATAATTAAATACTGTTAAATTTAAATGAAATAATACTATTAGAAATACCCGTGAAAATTTCATGGTTTTTCTATTGAAATTTTCTGATTAATCTTAATTCTTAAGATAATGATTGAGTAAACTCACGGCGAGTTCTACGACAATAAAATATCCGTAGAAATATCACTAACTAGCTAAATATTTGAGCTTAACAACTTTAGCAAAATATTGCAATAACAATCATAAATATGAATGCTGGTCGTTATTTCAAGAAATGGGTACAAATGAAAAAAATTGAAATTGACAACGTGTTCCATTTCACTGAAACAGACGTTAAACTCCTCTATCTTCCCTTCTTTTTCTTTCTTTCATTTTCTCATTGAAACCAAGAAGCGTCACTGATATATCTTTTCTGTTTTTCCACGCGATCAAAACGGAATAATACATTATTTGTGAGGTATTGGCAGGAGACGTTAAACACTTCTTTCTTTTCAATGAAACCAAGTAGCGTCTCTGATATGTCTTTTCCGTCTTTACACATAATCAAAACAGAATATTCCATTATTTATGAGCTATTGGCAAGGCGTGACGATCGTGCTAAGAGAATGACAAGAAGAATTATAATAATATAATAATCATAATATTGAACATTATAATAATAAAGTATATTATATTCTGTCGACAGAACAAACTGCGAAGAGATAACAGCAGCGTAAATCCATCTTAATTCTTGCCAATTAAAGATCTTTCTGTCCAATCCTCGCTTGCGTTAAGATGAAATCAGTTCACTCAGAAAGTCCTTAGAAGTTGTTTCGTCTATTCTTATAAATTTACCATTGTTCTGTAATGTAAGTAACGATTTTCTTCTTGATTTTTCGTACATGACACAGAGACTGAGCACCGAAAATGGTTAGAGCGAAACTTGGTTGTGATGAAGTTGGCATGAAGCCAGAGGGATAAGACAAGAAAACCTAAAACCTTGCCTACGTATATCAGGTTCAAATGGAGTCGTTATTAAAAATGTAACTCCGATAATTGTTTCAATTCTATCACGCCCACACCAGCATTTCTTATATCGAAATATATGTAATTATTAGATAGAATAAAATTTTGGCGAATTTGTGTAATAAATCGTACCCGTGATTTCACGGATTACATAGAAAAAAGTTGATCCATTAAAAAAAAAAAAATCCAACTTTACAAGTTTATTACACGTAATTAAAAGAGGCGTGATGATGTGGATAATGCTGGTGATGATAATTATATTCTCAGAAACGTTTCCATTAACCAAAAATCCATTTGTACAGTATATAAAAGATCATTCGATGTTCCAACCGTTACAAGAATCTTTTTCCAATTATTTTCATCTCACACGAGATTAAGCAATCCAGGCCATAAATATCGAAATATAAATTATTAATACTTACATTATTTACATTATTCGGAATGTTATCCTCATCCCCATTGCCATATTCACAATGTTTCGGCTGTTGTACGCTCCAGCCTTCTTCAGGTGATTGGAATTTCGAACCTAACCCTTTATTTCGTCCACTACAAAAACCAGAACAAATATGTTCATACACCGTGTTTCTACTTATACAAAATGGGGTCGCCTGTGTTTGCTCTCTGGTGATCTGTGTTCAAACTCCAGTGTCGACAACGACACTTTATTCCTATATAACAAGGCACTATTGTACAAATCCATTATCTAATCTAACTGCTATATTTATTTTTTACAAAAGTGCTCGGTCATTTTTTATTACTCTAAACGTTATATTTAGTGGGTACACATGTTTAACGTCCTTGCTTTTATTTGAACAGTAAACTTAATATCTATCGATCGAGAGTCCTACTAAAGTAAATGTACCTCCCCGTCTCATATTTTATGCGAAGTTGTTTTGTTGCAGAAGATATTTTAATTCTTAAAAATAAGGGGCTATTTAAGCACAGACATATTTTTCTTTTTATTATTAAAGTGTTTCATTAACTTTCAATTAAAGATAACAATTGTTATTAATCAAATAACGATTCTGTTTGTCTGGAGTCCGTTTGTGGCTAGATATTCATTAACCTTCGCAAAAAGTGGAGCAGTCAGATTAGATAGTAATGCATCTCACATCTGTGAGTTGCATTCAAACCTACCAAAAGCATCGACTCGTTAGTAATCTGTTTGCTGGTACAAATTGCAGAAATAAAAGGGGAAAAGGCGAAACAAGCAAAGAAAAAGGTGGGATGCATCTGTATGTTCCAGGTGACCGATATTGGAAGAAAAACTACCGTTAAGGTGTCAACCTAACCAGTAAAACTTTGCAAACTGGCGAAACGTACGCAATAAACTAAAGAACAAGTAAAGCAACAAAGAAATAAAATAAAAGAGAGAAATCATATTAGAAAGAACGAACGAACAAACGAAAGAAAAAAAGAACGAACGAAAGAAAGAATGATAGAAAGAAAGAACGAAAGAAAGAACAACCGAAATTTGATAAAAGTATAATGTTTCATATTCTCGCGTCTTACGAGATCTGCTTTCGAGTTGATGTGTTGATGCACCAGGGGTGACACATTTACCCCTTTATGTGCTGGCATCAGCTTTCTCAATCTCTCTTTATTGCTTTATTTTATCTCTTGTCATCATTCTTTTCCTTCATTTTCTATTTTTTCGTGTTCTCTTTTTTCACAAACTCTGATTACTGTATTTCTTCTGTTGATATATCTTCCATGACATACAAGGACGCGTCTTTATATTTATTAATTTTTACACCGTAAGGTACAAAGAGAAATGAAAGGATGAGACTAGAGAAGCCCGGTTGTCTCACGCCTCAAACTGGGAGTATTTTTTTCGTTTTGGGATCAAACACTAAGTATTGATACCAGTGGGAAATACGCTGTTGATTCAGTCACAAGGGAGACTAATACCAGTTGATCATAAGTCCTCGGCTTAAGAAGGAAATAATCTGGAACCATGAAATGTATATGCGATTCCCTATTCTGTGGATTTAGGCAGCAAATGTTCTTTAAGCCAAATATTATTAAAAACAAGTTATTTTGCGTTGATTTATAACATCCTCTGATATATATATATATATATATATATATATATATATATATATATATATATATATATATATATATATATATATATATTACGAGGGATATTATATATTTTTAATTTTGAGCATGCGCGTCGTTTGTTTTTGATTTTATCGACTGCACAATATAGTAGAGTCAGTTGGGCACCGTCTGTGAGAAAAAGACCACCATGACGCAAATCACTACGCCCAAAATTTGGAAATGGTATGCTGTACTGCTTGGCATTCTCGCTGGAAGCTCCAATACGAATATTTCAGAGTGTTTTGGTGTCAATCTGAGGAGAGTGCAGAGGATTTGGAAAGAGTTGGATGAGTCTAATGGTGATTACGAAAAAACTCGGAAAACTCACATTGGTGATTCTGATAAGAAAAGAACTCTCGAATTAGTTGATGTGGGCCTCAGACTAAACACGGAGGCCTACAGCGAACATTATATATATATATATATATATATATATATATATATATATATATATATATATATATATGAATGATAAAAATATAGTTTTAAGTTATGCTATATTTATGGGTTAAAGTGCTCAATATCAGAGATAGAGCGTATGTAACTATAAAAGTGAACACTGAAATCATCACCCAGCGGCGACAGTCTGTTTCTTGCTTAAACACTATCGTCAGGATTTATATATATATATATATATATATATATATATATATATATATATATATGTGTGTGTGTGTGTGTGTGTGTGTGTGTGTGTGTGTGTGTGTGTGTGTATGTGTCTGTTATGAATAATCAGGAGTTGTCTCTCCTTGTTTTGTTACTCTCCTCTTTGAGAGAGCTATTTCTGTTTAATGGGACTATAAAAGGCCACAATACACGAACTTTTTATTCTCAGTTGAATAAAGCTTTCTTAAAGCCTCGCCCAGTGTACTTTTGTCATTACAATATATATATATATATATATATATATATATATATATATATATATATATATATATAACACTTTCGCCCCAGTCCCTCAACATCCGACGTCTTACTCTCTGGGTTGAGTGTCTACTCGGTCTTAACCGAACTTAAGGGAGTGACCGTAGGTCCCCTGAGCAGCGCAGATCATTAGATCAGTCCACTGGTTTAATCCTGCTTCCTGCGCACGTTGTGTTTGGTTTGATCCAGAAAGCAGAAGTGATATTCATCCATTCAAAATCGACTGAAGATTTAGAATACACCAAATATATATATATATATATATATATATATATATATATATATATATATATATATATATATATATATCTGCAGAAAGCCGGACAAACAAATATTCAATGGTTGAATTGTTAATGTCTTTTATATAGCAGAAAAGAATAGTATAGAAAAGAAACGGTTTCAGAAAAGAAAATAATTGACGTAAAAACTCATACACTGGATTCTAGAGAGAGAGAGAGAGAATGAATTGTGATTAGCTTGTCGTGAATGAACTATATATGACTCTTGCGATGGAGAGATAAAGATTTCTGTGCGCGTCTTAAAGTTTATAGTTGCGTTCCTCCTCGGTAGTAGTAACAGTAGTAGTAATCTTCGTGGTAGCAGAAGCATCGGTACTTATATTAACAGTACATGTTAGCGGGGGTTTTGTTCCAATCCCAGACGTCACTTTCAGTCTCCGATATCTCTCCACCTAGCTCGACTGCACTCAATTACAGACGAGCCCCAAAACAACCTTGTGATTATTGTAGCTTGTTCGACGTTTCCGTTTCCAGTGGTAGTAATAATAGTAGCAGTAGCAGTCTTAGATTGTTGGAGGAGTAATTCACTTCTTCGTACTTATATCAACAAAATATGTTAGCGGGCGTTTGGTTCCAATCTCTAACGTCACTTCCAGTCTCCGACCTCTAGCTCGACTGCACTCGACGGCAGACGAGCCAACCACTCTGTCAACAGATTTCTGTGAGCGTTTATATAGATAAACCTGGCTGATCATAAATCGACCCTTGGCCCGCACCGGGATATCACGAGTGCTACCTTCAACCCAAAATCATGTGAATTTCAAAGTTCCTAATAGCCTTAGTAAGCTCTATTTCAAATTTTAACCGATAAAATCATCTTCCATTGTCTTCCTAATGAGCCAATTCCAAATGGGCTAGATCAGATTCCCATCAGTAAACAAAATTGTTCTGATTTAATTTCGCTGTTCAAATCTACTCCAATTTCAATAATAAAAAATATATGTGTGTGTTTGTGTGTGGTTCCCAAACTCTCTCTGTTACAGATATATATATATATATATATATATATATATATATATATATATATATATATATATATATATATATATATATATATATATATATATATAACACACGTCATGACTTCTACCTACCTTGATGATGTCTTAAATTCAAATGCTTGGGTTATATTTCTTATACTTTTCTTCCGAAACGAACTTCGGACGATTTCTGATGGAATTTGCTCCTTGGCTGAGAAGAATTATTCATATTTTGGAAAAGTAGCTATTTCATATATAAATCGCGCAGTTCAATGCACGTAGAACAGCGTTTCTTTAACCTTTCACCCACATTTTCCTATTTTGGGACAATGACATTCTGCTCTGTTGTTGCTATCACCTCCGAATCATTCGAAAATCTCCTCCCACTTCAAACTTCTTTTAAGGTTTGAAAACGGGAAATAGTCAAATGATGCAAGATCTGGCGAGTAAGTGGTGTGGTTTATGCGCGCTCTTAAACTCCAAAATTATCCAAAACATCGATTTTATTGCCATTTTTCTTTTAACGCCTCCGTTAATGGGCACAATATTTTAGAGCAGTATTCTATATCGATCGTTTGGCAGATTTGGATAGTCCGTTATCAAAATAATTCCCTTATATAAAAAAAAGTATTCATTAATTTATTTTATTTTGGGCTCTTATTTTTCTTTCTCGGTCGTGGAGATTGTATCGATTGTTGTTTTGGCGTCAGATTATCGGGAGTGTAACCCTGTTCCATCAGCAAATCGTTCGCAAAAATTCCCACTAGATCGCTGAAGATGCTACAAAATCAAATTGGAGGTATCTACTCGATATCGTATTTGTTTAATAAATCCTACACGTAATTCCCATGGGTTGCATAAAAAGTTGATTGGTTTTAACTATTAACTTAAAAAAATTAATCCGACTTTACATCTTTATGCGCGTAACGCAAAGAGAAACGTGATGATAATATTCTCACGAACTTTTGCGAGATTAACACTTACGGTCAGAAATCCATTAG
Source organism: Acanthosepion esculentum (assembly GCA_964036315.1). NCBI lineage: Eukaryota > Metazoa > Mollusca > Cephalopoda > Sepiida > Sepiidae > Acanthosepion > Acanthosepion esculentum. The sequence goes on from OZ038483.1 coordinate 83,251,507, forward strand.
TACAGGACATAAAAGGTCATTCAATGTTCACAAACTTTACAACCTTTTGCAAGAAGGGAAAACATTCTGATATAAAAATTATTTTGTCCAATGTACAGAAAATAGGCATGGCTTTATCTTTTGTATATTCGCTTCTTAAGTTTTTGGGTCAAGAATAACTACCACACTATCGATTGTTGTTTGGGCATCTAATTATAGTGGCGTAACCATGTTTCGTCAACAAATCGTTCCCAAAGATTTTCACTAAACTGATAAAGATGTTGTAAATTCCAATTGGAATTGCCTACCCAATATCATTGCTGATTTATATTCACACATTATGGTAGTTTCTTAGCTGGCTGTTTCTCTTACGAAACGGCATGTGAATTATAAACAACAAGTCCATTGGATGACTCTAGTTTCTGAGCAGTTTGTCGATCATCAAAAATTAAGTCATAAATATGTTAAGCCTTTGTTTTAATCATTTCACCCCAAGCAAGGCGGGAATGTCACTAGTACGCAGACGGTTACAGGGAGTGAAAGTGAAAGAGAAGACTGAGAATAGGATTTAGGAAAGAACAAAAGATGAAGGGGATTCAAATGAATGAAGATTGTGATCGATGTTGCATTTAAATTATTGAATATTTTAGATATCAGCGAAAGAATGAAACTGAAGAGAATTCGACAGGTGTGAGTACGAGAAAAGAAACTGTGGGATAGAAGTGTCTGTTGCCCTTTAGCTATTTCAACAGTAAAAGGATGGGACCTAGTTGGCAATCTAGTAACACGCTTAAATTCATGAAGTCGGGGCACTATGGAAAAAAGCTTGTTAGAGCAGTTGCCTTGAAAATATTTGTAGACAAGTGAGGGAAGCCACGTCACATCGGTGAGAAAGTGACTGAAGTCGTTATGCCGGGTCAGAATCGATTACATAACAGATCCTTCTTTGGATTTTGTTAAGAACCTCGAAATGAATAGCAGGAGCACAAGACCAGATATGGCAACAGTATTCAATTCACGGACGAATGGTAGATTTGTAAATTTTCAAAATGGATTCTGACGAGACCATTGAAGGCTACTTACATAGCAATGAATTATGTTTCTTCAAAATCACCTCACTGGACGTTGGCAAACCACTTCTTCACAAGTGATTATAAGAGACACTTATCCCCAGTATTTACATCATGTGTTTACTTTGGAGTTTTTTTTTCTACAGGAACAGGAATTTTTTTACAGTCACTTGAAAATTTGACATGATTTTTTGTTAATGATTTGAAACCCATTCAAAAATAAAATCAAGAATCCTGAAAATTGACACATTACAATATAAAAGAACGCTTTACACATACAGTTTCAAAATAAAGGAGGCTGACAAAGATTTTCAGAAATCTCCTGTACAAACTCATCTTTCTTTCGATTGGTGTGCACTGCGACCGTCCAATAATTTTCTGAAATTCCCAGACGAAACATTTTCCTTGCTTCAGGATTTCTCTGTTGTGAGCATTATTTTTAGTCGATATATTCTTTCATGCGAACTCATTTTTCAATCGGTGTGCTCTCCGACCTTCCAAAGATTTTCTGAGACGAAACATTTAGATTGCTTTAGGAATTCCATGTTTTGAACATTACTTTTAATCAATATATTCTTTGGTTTTAAAATTGTTGTCTGAAATTCTTAAATGGATTATTGCCATTATTCTGGATATTATTTAGACGAATATACTCACCTTTGTAAGGTCTAGCAGGAAGTTTCAATCCTTCCTGACATGTTCTTAAATTTTGAAATAGAATATTATCATTATTTTACAAATTATTTGGACAACCTCAGTCATTTTCCTTGTATCAGTTACAATGTTTTGACAGATTGACTTTGTTTTTCCTCCTTTCGTCTTCTCATTATCCAACGAATTATTATATTAATATCCATAGCTTTGTATTTTATTACAGCGTTTTGCCTGATGTTTTCCCTAGCATTCTAAACTGAAGTATTATTTAATTCCATCACAGATTCCGACTTGTATCCCCATAGTTATTGTTTTGATTAAATAGAATTGTTCAGACGTCATCAGTTCTTCAGATTATCTTTTTTTCAACCGGAGTGTTCACATTCTACATTCGCCTTTATGTCCGTTTAGGTCGGAAGGCTCTCTGGTCAGTTCACTGACGGTTGTAGTCAAGGAACTTTGAACGGAATACCTTTTTTAGTTTAACGATCAAAATTTACTTTTATTCGATTTAATTATAATTTACAGATTCGGGTGTAAAAAATTTAATTTCTTGTATTATTTCATGATTTAGCGAACAGCAAAACATGACGGGCAGCAGCAGCAGTCAAAATATGACCGGCAGCAGAAGTCAAAACGTGAAGAGCAGCAGCAGCAGTCAAAATATGATAGGGAGCAATTGTAGCAGTTTTAGCAGCTTAGGATTCAGGATCCAAATTCATTCGATTTCACTACAGCAATGGTCTAGTGGATTAAGTGTTGGCTCGTGAATTTGTTGACATATTTGTTGTGAGTTACATCCCTGGGTCGGGTAATGTGTACTTGGACTCAGTGGAAACGGGCGAGCAATAACTAAGCAGTACTAAAATAAGAACTAGACGATATCCATAGATATGGGCAGTGGAACTTCCGTAGATTAAATAAAGGGTTCAGTTCAAAACTCACTGTAGGTTACCCAGATCAATATACTGATGTAGGCCGGAGGGTCCAACGGCTGACACAATAGCCCGAATATAAATAGTGCAAATGTTTTCACAATTACTTACAAACAATAAAATTTCAATTTGAAACTGAGCGTCTCTATATCTTTAAATTTTCGATGCAGACTATAATCATTGTAGAAGAGATATAAAATCATTAAATCATCGTTATAAAATAATTATAGAATAGATATACAATCATTATATTGTCGCTATCATTAAAAATGTATAAAAACCTTATACCATCATTATAAAATAGGTATAAAAATGATATAATTATTATAGTATCATTATAGAATAGATATAAAATCATTATATCATTATTATAGAATATATATAAAATTACAACGTGTATTTTCTGACTGAGTGTAATCATTTCAAAGCGCAAGGAAAATGAATTTAATTCTGTGTGAATTTTGTCGAATGATGAGTTTTGATTATTTACATTATTTACATTGCCCTCATCTTTGTAGTTAGTATCACAACGTATCACAAAGTGTGTAAACTGCTCTCGAGTAGCTTGTAACACATTATTTATCATCTGTCAGTTGCGTCTCTGTCTTTGTGCAGATTGTGTTCAGGGTTTGGGTTAAAAACAGAGTCGCAACTGAGGAAAATTATATTGAGAGATGCCCAACCCTAGGGAACAGCTGTCAGAGGCCACGCCCTCTCATTGCACCATAGAGTGGGACTGGCGCTCGCACCGAGGCCAGCGCAACTGACGGTTGAGGACAATTTTTATTCCTGGCCCGGGTGTCCGCGCTCGGGTCCCAACTACCTTGTGTCACAACTCGTCTTAGTGAGGAGACAGAGTTAATACGTAGTATCACAACGTTTCGGTCATTGTTCCATCCAGCATTTTTCAGTTGTGGGTCGATGCACATCCATTTTAAGAAAATCTCCAAGTTTGCCTTCGTTTTTTATAAATTTACGTGAGTAGATTATTCCCGTTCTATTATACATGTCTAGGGATATCTCGCCCCAAATGACAATAGGATTAAGACTTTGGTTCATGAATTTGGAGATAAAGTAATTCAAGAGTTCAATCCCTGAGTCAGGTAGTACAGACTCAGTGGAAAGAGGGTGAGCAGTAACTGAGCACTACTAAATAACCAGGCGTGATATTCCTCGGCCTGGACAACGAAACATGAAGAATCTAGTCCAGTAGATGAAATATAGGATTCAGTTCAAAATTCCCTGATTGGTTGATATTTTGCAACGAATAAAAAAAATGTGTCTATTATTTCTTTTGTTTATTAAATGGAATCATAATTCAAGAATACTCATTTGCATGTGGATTATTTATTTAAAAAGAAAACCAGTGTTTAGAGCCAAGTGCTACTTATAAGCAAAATACGTTGCACCAATCTCTACGATAGTATTTTGATAGAAATAGTAGAAATACATTTTTTAAATTTGACAAATAAAACGCCATCACACAATGCTGACATTCTGTATTTGTTTAAATACCATGAAATTATGTTTTATCATGTTATACTTAACTGAAAGTGAAAATTAAAAAGACAGTTTTTCTTTTCGTAATAACAACATAATACCGTGTAACAATTTTGTTCATTCAATAAGAAGAGCGAAACAAGTTGAATAAAGTTGACGTAATCAGTGATATCATTGATCAACGAAAGAAGGGTTTAAAATCTATGTTCCTAATCTATCCAGATTTATATAAGCCGAAAGCGAGATGCGATTATAATGTTTAAATTTTCATGAAACTTCGTGTCAAGTATTACTAGATATTTCTAATAAATGATAGTTATCACAGACACAATAATGTCTCTAGAACTGATCATTAGTATTTGAAATATGTAGAAGCTATCTGATATTCAGTCACAATTTATTTGCTTTCAGCAAAACATTCTAATGCTTATATGTCTTCTTCGTGCTGTATCCATTCGGGACGTTGGTGATCCTGGCTCTCAACATTTTCCTACCTATAAGTAGTTCTTGTCTCGTTATTATTCCTTCTACTCCTTGTTCTGTCACCCATTTACATAGGTTACTCGATATTTCCTTCTGTTCCTCTTGTCTTCAATATATGCGGTGAGTTATCAGTTATTACCTATTGATTAAAGCATAAAACCTATGCAGTTTTTGTCTTAAATAAGCAGAAAATGATCTACCGTCTGGACGTATTATTGGAAATTCTGAAATCATTCATTGTTGTTTTTTCTATTAATTATTCATGATAATCTACAGTAGTGTTATTAATATATCCGTCAGTCAATCAGTGACGTAATATTCTTTCTCTCTCTCTCTCGCACACACTTTCACTCACACTCTCTCTTTGAAATCCCCTGTGGATTTCAGTTTTAAAACAGAGAAATCTCTTCAGGTTTCAGTTCAGTGTGGTATTTTTCTAAACTGGCTGTCATCCAAGGAAAGAGAACTCAGTCTGCTTTACTATTAAAACCATAGCTGCAGGATTCCTTTTTCATGCTTTTTCAAAGTGCAACTTGAACGAAACAGAATCGAACGAAACTTTACCACGGCTCACCGATTAAATGTTGCGTCGCACTACCTGATCATCATATATATATATATATATATATATATATATATATATATATATATATATCATTAAAATCGACTAGCAAGGTATTGCGGCGTTTTGTTTTATTACATAAGTTAAGTAGAAACAGTCTTAATGTTCGAGTCCTTTCGGCTATAGGTTTATCCATTATCAAGGTTGATTTTACTTTTGATTTTTAACTGATTGCATATATTGTTTTAGATATGTATCTAGAGGTAGAGCAATGTTTTATTTTCCAAACACGGTCAGCAGATTGTGGCCGTGTTCATAGTCATCTAACACTTTCACCCCAGCCCCTCAACCCCCGACGTCTTACTCCCTGGGTTGAGGTGTCTACTCGGTCCTAACCGAACTTAAGGGAGTGGCCGTAGGTCCCCTGAGCAGCCGTAGATCATTCGACCGGCCCACTGGTTTAATCCTGCTTCCTGCCCACGTTGTGATTGGTTTGATCCAGAAAGCAGAAGTGATGTTCATCCATTCACGGTCGACTGAAGATGTAGACACTGCTGGAGAGTCTGTGCTAAGAAATTTAGAATTCAGCAAAACAAAAATTAATAGCTGCAGAAAGCCGGACAAAACAACTATTCAATGGTTGAATTGTTAATGTCTTTTATATAGCAGAAAAGAATAGTATAGAAAAGAAACGGGTTACAGAAAAGAAAATAATCGACGTAAAAACTCATACACTGGATTCTAGAGAGAGAGAGAGAGAGAGAGAGAGAGAGAGAGAGAGAGAGAGAGAGAGAGAGAGAGAGAGAGAGCATTGTGATTAACTTGTTAAATCGTCTCAGAACGATATACGACTCTTGCGATAGAGGGATAAGATTTCTGTGCGGGGCTTAAAATTTACAGTGGCGTTCCTCATCAGCAGTAGTAACAGTAGTAGTAATATTCATGGTAGCAGAAGCAGCGGTACTTATATCAACATTACATGTTAGCGGACGCCTCGTTCCAATCTCTGACGTTACTTCCTCTCCTCCTCGAGTCTCCAACTCGATTCTCCACTGTCTCTAGCCCAACTCTTACCCGGCCTAATTCTTTTCTCCAGTCTCGCCAAGAATTTTCTCCCGTCTCTCATATAGCGCTGCGACCCGTAACGGTCGACGCGGGTACCCATGCGCGTGACGGCTCGCATGCGACGACGACGCGCCGACCGATCGCGGACTCTCCCGTCTCTCTTTTCCGTCTGCCACTTTTCCAGCATAACTACGCGTTTATATAGAAAAACCCGGCTGATCATAACCGGCCTTCGGTCCCACCACCTCGCACGCGATCATCACGAGGTTCTGGCTGCTTCAACCAAAATTACGTGAATTCTAAAGGTCGTTCTTGCTTACTCAGCTCTATTCCAAGTTTTAACCGATAAAAATTATTTCGACCATTTTCCATTGTCTTCTAATGACCCAAATCCCATTGGGTACAACTTCTGTCCGAGATCAGATTTCCCATCAGTAAACAAATTGCTCTGATCTAATTTCGCCACTCAGATCTACTCCAATTTCAATAAAAAATATACGTGTGTGTGTGTGTGTGTGTGTGTGTGTGTGTGTGTTTCCCAGACTCTGTCACAGTCGATGTTATTGAATGTTGGCTTTTACTTTTTAAAAAAATAATGCTTCCATTATTTTTAGTAATTTTACTTGTGGATGAGGTTATTATATTTGTATTATCAATAAGTATGTTGTGGATACAATTTTATAGATCTTCATATGTATTTAAATGAGACCTACTTGAGCTATGGTCAAAGAGATATAATGTGAGTCTTCTTGTTTGGCATATTGTAGTATATCCGATATAATTATTTATACCAAACTGGTATATATATATATATATATATATATATATATATATATATATATATATATATATATATGTGTGTGTGTGTGTGTGTGTGTGTGTGTGTGTGTGTTTACATTGCTTAAAGAAAGGAAAGTCTTGTTTTTAATCATCCATTATTCTTATATTTTTCTGCTTTGTTATATCATAATATTAGTTATATTATTATTCATTTTACAGTATTTAATATGCGTATTTTTATAATCTTTTGTACATATTTGTTTATTTTTAGTTATACAACGATTTTTCATTTTTTATTTTAAAATAATTGTTATTTCGCAAGTGTAATTTTACACTAAGGGTTATATATATATTAAGAACATTTAATTATGTATTATGTATGTTAAATTAATTATATAGTAGCATGAATTAATATTCTAAACTTTTTATATTTAAGCGTAACATTTATTACACTGTTGTTGTTTTTACGAAAGTGGTCGTAATTTTCGAAATTAGAGGAAAGCATTTTTGTAATGTTTATTTTGTTTATCTTTGACTAGTGGCTCATTATCGCCGATTTCTTTATCTACTATTATTCATATTCAAAACTTCTTTTAACAACATTTGGTATGAATTTTATTCCTTTACAAACTTTTTCTTATTTAGTAATTGTAAAGTAACGTACTTTCAATTTTGTTGAAAAAGCATTCCCACTTATAACGTTATTTTGTTTTGTTTTTACTACTAGTCAATTTGTTTCAAATATTTTTAAACAACAACAACAAAAACAATAATAATTATAAAATTTTCCCATACTTTATAATAATTTATGCTTTACTGTATATAGCAATATATTGCACATTGATCCCGATCTGTTTACTCCGACATCGAGTGTAAAATATATCTACGTATATATGTTTTATGCGTGTAGGGGCAGTGAGTAGAAGTAGGACCTTTGTTGCTCGGCTGCTGCAGCTTATTATTAATATGGACGGGCAACACTGGTCTTGACCCATCCCCTAAATCTCCACGCACCACACCCTGTAAACCGCTTCAGCAGGCGGGCTAAATCACGTAAAATTACCATCGTATTCTGTGCACTGAATACTGGAGAGATATAACTCCGGGATAATACAACCTGTTGTTCATTGTGTTCGTGGCAAATATTTGCACCAATTTCTTGTTATCAGTACTTCCAATAAGTCTGGCTGGTTCTACACAAGCCTTCACCCCTCTAAATAAATCTTCTGTGTGGATAGTCTGCAGTTCAGTTCTGTGTTCCTTCTTTGTTATTCCAGCTGAGCAACAAGTCCACTGACGAAAGAGTTATGGCGACGGGGATAGTACTGGAAGTCTCTAGCTGGCGCTCCCACAGTGGCGGCCATCGGGTGATGTCCGTTCTTGCACAAAATCCTGAGCAATTGTGCTGTTCGTGTCCTCCGATGGTGACAAGGCAGGTCTATTTAGACATAGCGCTGCTTTCCCTAATCTGAGGTGTGTGGGGGTAGAAATGGTGCCCTAAACATTGCTTTCTCTTAACTATAGCGGACTGCCAAGTTGATTAAGAGAAAGCAATGTTTAGGGCACCATTTCTACCCCCCCACACACCTCAGATTAGGGAAAGCAGCGCTATGTCTAAATAGATTTGCCTTGTCACCATCGGAGTTTTATTTCTACTAAATTGGTTATTGCGACTGTGTTATTGGATAATTAAACAACTATAGCGGACTGCCAAGTTGATTGTTTAATTATCCAATAACACAGTCGCAATAACCAATTTAGTAGAAATAAAACTCGTAAACGTAAAATGTTTAAATGTAAGAACCCTCCAAGACAACGATTCTTCTCCAGAGCGTAAAACAGCCCTCATCGCTGATGCATTAAGCAAACACAATATTGACATTGCTGCTCTCAGTGAGACTCTTTTTGCAGGTACCTCTCAACTTGAGGAATTTTGTGCAAGATATAACTTTTTCTGGATTGGCAAAAGCGAAGAAGATCCCCGCCCATCAGGTGTAGGCTTTGATATAAAATCAGACATTGCTAAATCCCTGTCATCTCTTCCGGAAGGAATAAATGAACACATTATGACTCTAGTCTTAGAACTCGACAACATTTCTTCTGCCACACTTGTGAGCTGTTATGCCCCACCCATAGACACCCCTGTGTCGGAAATTGATGACTTTTATGATCAACTACGTTCAATAATATCCAAAGTTTCACATAGAGACAAACTTGTCATTATGGGAGACTTACATAATGACAAGTTGGTGCTGACCATCAGACATGGCCTGGTGTCCTTGGCATTCACAGGGTCGGGAGTAAAAATTATAATGGGCTACGATTTCTTTCTCTCTGACAAGAATTCGATCTCACCATCACAAACACACGTTATCAGCAGTCCAGTCATCACAAAACGACTTGGATGCACCCCAGATCCAAAGATTGGCACATGATTGATTACATTATCACCAAGAAACGTGGCGCGAAAGACTTCAATATCACCCGCTCTTTCCACAGCACTTGCTATCTTTCAGACTTTCTACTACGCAGCATCCTTTCAAATCGTACGCAAAAAAACTCTCGTTAGCACTACGGTTCCTAAACGAATCAACATATCATCCCTGAAACCTGATGTTAAGAAATAACTCTCTGACATACTAGATTCGAGGCTTGATTCAGTTGTGATCTCAGAAGACATTGAATCCTCCTGGAAATCTGTTAGAGTTGCCATTTATTCCAGGTCCCTTGAAGTTCTAGGACATCACATAAGGAAGCATCAGGACTGGTTCGATGTGAATGATGCGCATGCTCAACGTCTCATCGAGAATATTCACGATTCGCACAAAATATTCATAAACAACAAAGATTATCCAATCAGAAAAGTGCATATATAAACAGTGTAAGCGGGAAGTGCAAAATGCTCTCAGAAAAATGAATGAGTCCTGGTGGTGGCTGTGGAAATCAAGGTGTACGAGAAAAAGGTGTACGAAATGGAATTTCACCTGTTCTGGCGTCTGACGTTAACACACTCCACACAGACAAGAAGGAAATTATATCACGACGGAAAGAACACTTTGAAAGTGTCCTTAATCCCACCTCTGCCATTGATGACAACGTCATTGCTTCAGTTCATCAGCGACCAGAAATTTCCCAGTTGTCTCTTGAGCTATGCCTAAAGGAAATCCAGGATTCTAAGCAATTGTCCTCGAATAAAGCCCCTGGAAAAGATGCTATTCCTCCCGAAATATTTTAATCTGGTGAGAAGACTCTGATTGAGAAATTCATTGAGCCTTTTAAAGTCATATGGAAGGTTGGTTCTGTTTCACAGGACTACAAAGATGCTTGCATAAAACATCTGTTCAAGCACAAAAGCAAAAAGGTTGTATGTGATAATTCCTGTGGCATTTCACTTTTAAGTATCGCTGGCAAAATTCTTGCTTGTATTATTCTCAACAGAATAATCAAATATCTCACTGACGACCTCTATCCCGAGCCTTAGTGTGGTTTTCGTTCAGATCGTGGAACCATTGATATGATTTTTTCACTTCGTCAGGTTGCTGAGAAAGTACGCGAGAACAATGAACTCTATACCGCCTTTATCGATCTGACCAAAGCGTTTAACACTGTAAACAGGAGTGCCCCCTGGAAAGTACTCAAAAAGCTTGGCATACTTGAAAGTATGCTGAATGTCATTATATCGTTTCACGAAGGAATGAAAGCATCTGTTCTATCTAATAGAGAGTTTTCAGAAACCTTTGATGTAACAAATGGCTCAAAACAAGGTTGTGTCATGGCTCCTGTACTTTTCGCTCTCTTCTTTTCGGTCATGCTACACCATGCTTTTAGTGATCTTGACATGGGTGTAAAATTTTAATTCCGCACAAGTGTCGAACTCTTTAACCATCAACGTTTTAAAAGAAAATCACTGACTCGAGCAAGCATTATTCGTGATCTTTTGTTTGCTGATGACGCTCCGATCGTTGCCACCTCAATCGAAGAAACGCAAGCACTCATCAATCGTTTTTCTACTGCTTGCAACGCATTCGGATTAACAATAAGCATAAAGAAAAATGAAGTTGTCCATCAACCAAGGCATACACCTAAGCAGGTCAGAGATGTAAAACAAAAACAACCTGCACATACTGAAAGACACGTATACGTCGAAAACGATGGGAGAGTGCATCGTTATCATCATCTATGTATATATATATATATATATATATATATATATATATTGTGTGTGTGTTTGCATATATATATATATATATATATATATATATATATATATATATATATATATATATATATATATATATATATATATACACACGAATATATATATATATATATATATATATATGCATATACTCATATTTAAAAAGGCATTTGCGCCGCGTTTCGTCTGTGTAAGAAGACTTATAGAAATATCGAAATTTTAACGAATTCCAATTTCTGGGACGGCAACTGTCATGCAAACTTTATCTATCTATCTATCTATCTATCTATCTATCTATCTATCTATCTATCTTCCCACTACTACTACTAGCAATAATGTCACTTGCCTTTTATTTATGTGTCAGAAAACGCCCGGTAATTAGTCAAGGAATAATAAATATTTTTTGCCTGTTGTTATCGATTAACGAACGCCACCAAATGTCGCGGGAGTAACTTGGCTTTTTTTCTTTAGTTTTTTTTTTGCCGGATACAAATCAGTAGGAATAGAGTACAGGCACTTGTCAGTTTTCTTCTAATAAACACAAATGACAACAAAATGATAAAGAAAATCGACTACAAACAAACACAAGCAACATCAATAATAATAATAATAATAATAATAATAATACACGAGGAAATTTACTATAGCAGCTGAATCGGACATTGTTGAGCCATTCAGTAAAATAAATTAAGGTTCTCGCCTTCTTGTGATTTAAGATTGCGAAACAATGGGGAAAAATAGAAAAAAAATAAGGGAGTAAAATTCATGAATAATTGTTTAATGTTCGCCATGAATTCCCTACCTTTATTTCTTCAGGATTATTTATTTCCGCAAACTTTTTAGTTTTCTTTTAATCAAATCCTATACGACTAGAACACAACGATTTACCCTACAACATAATTTCAATTGTAGATTTTCTTTTTTTGGTCGCAATAAAATTTTACTCTATTTTATCTTTTTCAATCACAAAATTACAATTAATAGTTAATTACATTCGTACAGTCCGAACACCTGCGCACAATCATTAGGTTAAATTCGCCAGAATTTTAACAATAAATTCCCCGAGGCCTAGGCACATGGATTCAACTTTGGTTTACACACATGGATTAAACCTTTGTTAAAACATCTTTGGTTCCGTATCAGTAGTGAGTTCAATCTCAGGTTTTGGTAGTGATGTAGTTACACACTTTGATTCATTGGAAGAAATGTGCAAACGACTCAAAGGGGAACAAGATTAAAATATCTCCTGAGCATGAAAAGATAAATGAGAACAATCTAGAGGGCCCTGTTCGAAATAACTAGAATATTGCAAACTCCTGAAGAGAGCCGCATGTAGAACGGTCGAAACATGATTATTTGAAGTAAGATGAGCAAGTTAGTCCGATGAAAAAAGTTTACAACGATTACAGCAGTTATAAAATTTACCCTATTCGTATTTCGGATTAAACCATTAATAAAAAATAGCTTCAGCCTCGTTCTGAATGAATACGAAACATTCCGAAACGGAAAGGATTTATGGCTTTTGATAATTTTTTGTTTGAATCAATAAAGTCATAAAATAAAAATTAGTGAAGAGGACCGGTGAGCAGAAACAAAGTCGAGGATATCTGTCTAATAAATTATTCGGATGGGTATGAAATGACTTTAATCAATGTAGATGTCAGTTTTGAAAAAAATAATTGAAAAGGCGCTGGTGAAATACGTAATTTTAAAAAGAGGTACCTAATTTTCCAGCAAAATTAGGTATCTCCACGAGATCGCTAAAAAAAAGAGGATAGCATGATGAAAAAGACGCCAAACTTGACGAAAACAAAATTTTATCGTTTAAATGTTTATGCTATTATTAAAAGGAAAGATCAAAGTATTGGAGGGGGGTAATATTTTTACATTTTTTAATCGTTCCTAACACGTCCGAGAGTTAAAAATCTTGTTTTTTTTTAGTCAGCAAAATTGACAGATGGCAACCATTTTTTCCATTTTATAAAATCAATGAAGATCTCAGTTTGAAATTCTTTTAAATATCAATTATCATTTTTTCAAAACTTATTTTAAGAAAATCAGAAATTATAATGTTTATTTAAAATATTTTGAACCAAGCTTAACTTAGCTTCTACGCCGAAAAGATGTAATTTGAAAATAAAAAAAGCAGGTCATAAACTTTCGCGTTACTTGACAGGTGATGAATGACATATTGACGGATTCCGTGAGGATAATTTGTTCTACGGAAGGAGAAAAGTGAAATATTTTACATTTAAGTGAACAAATTATTTACCTCATTATTTTTAAGGAAAACTTTCAGCGCTCTAATTTTTTTTTGTTTTTTGTATTTAGCTTTTACCTTTACGTTTACGATGCTTTATGGAAAATATATTATAAAGAAATTAAAATAAGACTGTTTAAGAGTGAGATTAAATTTCATAAGAAAGGTATCTAATTAATTTACAGGTACCTTTCTTATGAAATTTTATCAGAAGTGTACATAAAATACCATTATTTTATGTACATTTACTACATTTTACTGTGTTATTTGTATTTCCATTCATTTTATTATTAATTTTGATATTTCATTTATGGAAAAAATGCCATAACTGAGATTAATATAAAAATAAGATCATATAAATTTCATAAGATGATACTAATACTTTTAGGTACCCTTCTCAGTTGAAATTGAAAAATCAAATTAACTTCACACGTGTTTCGCAAAACTAAAGACCTTAACAGTGGAAAACAATGCTTAACTCAAATAACGCAACTTAATTGTATTCTGGTTGGTCTTCCGTACTTTATAATTAGAGCCCGATTATAAACACAAAATTACATTTCTTAATTACTGCGGATCTTCTGATTAGTCAAAACGATACAATTTACAACGCACTAAAAAAAGATCTATCTCATCAGGACACTTACAAAACATGATGCGGCTTTTAACTAATTTTATAATATTTTAACAATTTAAATGTAAAAATATATTGTAATTAAAAATAACAAATAATTGTATTAAAAATTCATTTTTCATCGAAATTTTTTTTGCTTTCACAAAATATTGTCCATATTCATAAAAACAACTAAAGCAAATAAAAGCATTTGAAATTAAATAATATATTTGTTTATTGAGTTTTGTATGTTACAATTCAGAGATGATTTTCAGGTAGGGGTGTTCCAATTAAAAACAAAAAAAACATGATTTGCATTCCTCAAAGCCTTGTGCTTTTAACTATTGTAATCACTAAACCTGACGCGATCAAATTTCTAGAGTTTTCATAAAATTAGTTAGGGGTGGGGGTAATGAATATAAAAAAATATTTCTGCCATGACTTTCAAAAACATATTTATAATAATTTCGATCATGTGTGAATACTTTCTGAAAGTTTCATTAACATCCGACAATTATTGTTATTTTTGCAAGATTTTCCAAATTAATGTGTGTCATACAAAAAAACGTGCTAAAAATTATATATATGTTATTTTACTAGTTCCGGTGATACAAAGAGAAACAAGGATTTTTAAATGAAAATTCAGATTGTTCTAAAATGAAGGAAACATTTTTAAAAATAATTAAAATAAACTTTGATCTTTCCTATTAATAATAACATAAATATTTAGACGATAACATTTTGTTTTCGTCAAGTTTGGCGTCTTTTACATCATGCTATGCTATTTCTTTTAGCGATCTCGTGATTGTACCTATGGAAAATGGATTTTGGCAGGTGTGATTGCAAGTGGCTTATTAAACCGAACATAAATAGTCAAGAAATCCCTTTCAGTAAGTCAGGCTGAGCCAAATTTGATTGATGTTAGCACCAAACAGAAAAGTCATAAAAGAAAGGTTATATACCCTTACGAACAATAGAAATGTCATCAAAAGATCCCTATTATGCAAAAATCAATTATTTAACATGTTTTAGTCATTATTACTATCATGTTTAATTTTCCTGATTTGCTGTTTTATACAATCTTTTACAAACTCTTTTATCTGAGACCTAAGATAAAGGAAGATTTTTCTTAGAAAATTATTGAGCATATAAAATCGAGAAAGTTTTTTCTAAGTGTATAAGTGTTGCTCGTGAGCACAATATTTTTATAGCATTAAACGTCCTTTTTTAGTTGATATTTGTATTTGAGCAGGCGCTCCGATGATTTAGTATTTTTATTTATTTTCACTTACCGACTTGAATGTTCGAGTAATTTTATTAAAGAAAAGTTTGCGTTTGTCCACTAAAAATGACGTTTAAGGTGATAAAAATCTGTCGGATTAATAAAACTCCATTTACATTTGAATACGAAACTGTGCAGACATGGAAATCTTCGAGAGATCTATGACAGGTGAAATTTCGCTTGAAAGCATGAAACTGGCTTCGCTTGACCGACTGTTCTTCGTGGTCAAGCAGTAAGGTGTCCCTGGCTAAGCAGTAGCCCCCGCTGCCCCGAGGGATGCAAGTCTGATTTTTGTCGAAGAGCACAACTTTTCCTTTAATAAGAGTTCTCAAACATTCAGGTCGGTGAAAATAAACAAATATACTGTTTAATAAATAAACATAGAGCCTACTCAAATACGAGTATCTAAAAATGACGTTTAAACTGATAAAAATTTGTTGGATTAATAAAAAACAAATTCTAAAAATCTCAGATAGTGAGGAGTTTTCCTGGGATTTTCTCAGCGTTTTATTTTTAAGCATTACTCATGCTCCTATTTTTATTGAAATAGGGGATGCGAATAAACTATATCATTCTGACGTCATTTTAAACTGAAGCTTTCTGTTTTCTAAATATTTCACCATTTTCTGTCTGAATTTTTGGGATGAGGTATTATCGTTTACACTATTTACATTTGGACTATTGTCCTCATCTTTGTTGTTGTTATCAACAAACAAAGATGAGGATAATAGCCCGAATATAAATACTGTAAATAACCATTTTGTTCAAAATTCCTATATTCTGGATTTCTAATGAAAACGGAAATTTTCCAAGATACTTCAGTAAAAGTTTCACGTTCCAAAATTATATTTATAATTATAATTTTGATATATAGAAAGAAAGATGTCAGTTTAAATTAACGCAAGGGCGATATGGGCTTAAATGCGACATTTTTGTTTCCAGGTTCTTGTATTTTATAAGACGGGCTGGCAATGTCTATGAGATAGGTGGTGCGTTTGTTTATTCTTTTATTATTATATCTGATCTATTGACTTGTATAGTGTGGTCGATATATATGAGGAAGTAACAGAAATAACTGTAAGATTTTAACCTCCTAGCATTGGTGCGGGTTTGTATTCATAGAATATTTAAGCACAGGAAAGATACTGGCATATCTTCCAAGTTAGGCATTTCCATACCCTATCATGTCTATATTCAAATTCCTTTCACGTAAGAGTGGAGCATCCAGATTATTAGTTGGTCAATAATTTCCTCAGCGTTTGTTTGTACAAAAGCATTATTATTATTATTATTATTATTATTATTATTATTATTATTATTATTATTATTATTATTATTACATGCTGCTTCCTCATGCAAACACAGTGACGCTGGTTTACAAATATACAAAACCCAATAATACATCATGGCACCAAAACTAATAACGGTATAACAGGTACATATATAATATGGTGACAGGTTTGCATAAAATCAGCGCAATATTTTGCAGGTGAAGTCCAGTTAGAAATATCTTCAAGTTGGGTAACGGAGTCCACCCAAACAATCTAACAAAAACACTGGCGTGATAGAGAGACAAAGAAAGAAAAAAGAAAGAAAGAAAGAAAGAACTTTCAAAATGTCAATGAAATTATAAATCATATAAATATGAAAAAGAGCGGATAAAAAGAAATAATGATATATCCGGGAGAAGGAAGAGAAAGGCTAGCAATAGAAATAAAGAATTGAACGGAAAGAACGAAATGAAGAACTAAAAAGCAAGAAAAAATCCTTAATTTGACTTTAGGCGGTGTAATGGAGAGCGGCTCGGAAAAAGAAATCGGAGATTCGAGTTCGAATTCCAGTCGAGTTCGTTACAGTCACTTATACGAAAATATTCTTGAGAAACGTATGAATCTTCGCCTCTCCCTACCTATGGTTTAAATAGGAATACTGGGCTCTTTAGCCAACGTTTGCAACCATTACTGGAGAAGGACAGCATGAAGAGGGTTGTTTGGAGACCTTGTGGCACACTATCTATACCAATTCTCTGTAATCCGTGCTTCCGAAAAATCTGGTTGGCTTTGAACAAGCGTTTACTTTGCTAAGAAATGAGTCGTTGGATCCTCACACGTCGAAGACAAAGGGACAGTCCATTATGTATGTGTATATTTATTCAATAGAAATAAGATACGTTAATGAAAAAATGACAATGGTGTAGGGGAAATGACAATAGTGTAGGCCACCTTTTATGAAAATACATTTTTAAAAGATACTGATCTCAATGTATGCTACAGTTGTATATAATGACAAATAAATTTCTTTTTTTCGTCACATTCAAATATTTGTGAATATGGCCGTGGTTGTTTACATTTTTCCTGCATTTTATACCAATTGGTATTGACCGATATAAATGGTTCCCTCATTTTTATATTGTTCGTAAACAAATAGTGCTTGTAGAAAGTAGTGGGTACTTGTATGAGAAAACGGGGACAAAGTAAAAAAAAAATACGTAACGTGTTTCAACCCTAGATGGAAGTTTTTCAGATTAATAATGGTTTTATCGATTGAATCAATCCTACATACTCACACACACACACTCACACACACACGTATATATATATATATATATATATATATATATATATATATATATATACATATATATATTAGGTTGGTGCATAATTATCAGGCGTTTTTAAACATAACAATTCAACAATAACATTTTTAAATATGATTATCGGCACGAATTTTTATAACCTGGAAATAAAAAAACAAAAAGTCGCCTACAAAAACGCCAGAAAATTATGCACCAACCCAATATATATATATATATATATATATATATATATATATATATATATATATATATATATATATACATTTTGGAATTGGACAGAGTCCGACAATTTATTTAAAGAAATTTTTTATATGTTTAACGTTCTTTTTATAGATAAACAGAGCATTTACTTAAATAGTTGTATCTATAAAAAGAACGTTAAACATATCAAAAATGTCTTTAAATATATATATATATATATATATATATATATATATATATATGGCACCTTGCCTTTATGAATTTAAGCGCAGTACTAGATTGGCAGTCTCAACATTTTATTGTTGAAATTACTAGATGTAAGATTTATGCTAACATTTTTTCTCGCTTGTGGAAGTCTCTACCGGATTTTTGCTTTCCAGTCTACTTTGACCTTCAAAGATTTAATGCAATGTCAATGTCGCACTGTGTTTGAAATGAGAGTGTGCTTGTACATGTTCCCCTCGTGGTGGTGACCATCTCAGAGATGTAATATTCAAATCTTAGATAATATATTGAACTTTAGTATATCTGTTATGTAATAAATATATTTGGTTTTGTCATTTTTATAATCTAACGTACTTGCATTTAAAAGATGTCTCGTCATTATGGGTCTCTATCTCTCTCTCTCTCTCTCTCTCTCTCTCTCTCTCTCTCTATATATATATATATATATATATATATATATATATATATATATATTTGTGTATTTAGGCAGCAATCCTTCTTTCATGCACATTTCATTAAAAACGACTGACAAGGTGCTTTTATTTAGTTTTTTTATATAATTTCTCGCGCGATCTAATAAAGTTTTTCTTTTCAGAGGATAAATTATATAAAAACTGTCCGATATGCTTCTATTTCCAAGTCCTTGACACTAATCAGGTTGTCTTTAACATCTTATTTTGTACCTGGGGAGATTTCCATAAAAACAGGTGCATAAGCAATCTCTCAGCTCCCATCCTCCTGAGATGCCCTGCTCAGCGATGTTGATTGGGAATAAGCAGTTCCTCTGTCCTTGGTGTTTTCGCCCGTTGCAGAACAACTGGACTTGTGAGAGATTAATTATTTTCAATCCCACAGTCCCCTTTTCACACAGGAAACTTCGTAAGCCCATTGCAATTCTATTGTTGCTTTAATGGCAACTGTTCAGCTGGCCTACATTCCTTAGCCCCAACAGTTAAAACCTTTACAGATAAGACCCGGCATACAACGCACACAGGGTCGAATCAACTTCATTGCCTTCATATTCCTTTGTAAAAAGAAATTTCCACTCAGACCGCTTCTTCCGAGGAAGCGCTACTTTGTATTACAGACACCTTAGAAGACAAACCTTATTTATTCTATAGTATCTGCACTTACTTCCTCCTCACAAAACCAACAAACTCATTCAATAACCCTCTGCATGACCCTTGTATTTCGAGAACATATATATATATATATCCATTACATTTACTTACATGCTAATACCATTGAGAAAGATATGAATCTCTCTTTCCCACCAGCTATGGGTAAATAGCAGAACAGACCGGGTTCTATAGTCTTGGATGGCAACTGGTCTACTGCAGAAATAAATAGCAAACTACTACGGGAAAAATCTGCTTCGTCAGTCATGTATCGAAAGATACATGATCGCCTAGGCGTGTATCACGCAAGGTACATAACTGACTGATATATATATATATATATATATATATATATATATATATATATATATATGAGGGTGAAAGAAATGCACGCTTTTGAATTGATCTCTGTATATGCAATATAATAATATAATCATATATACCAATATATATTTATGTGCTTGAATGTGTATTGTTTATGAATGTTATAGAGTGGTTTATTTACGTATACAGTTTTAAAGGCGTCTTATCGTAACGTGAATGTGTTTCTCTGTGCGTGCACATATGTGAAAACCTACCATTCACATATGTATATTTTTCAATGCTGCGGTTGAATTCGATAATTGCTTTTTTCTTTATTTCATTTATTTTTTTTTGCATATCTTTTATATCGCCTGACAACATATTGACGGGTTGCGTGACGTCATTTCAAATATGGCCGATGTGGACATTTTCCTCATTACTTTGCGTTGCTTACGAATGTCAGCTATAACATTGATATTTCCCGCCTCTGTCATCTGCGAATAACGCTCCCAATTTATTAGTTCTTGTGAATTCAATTGTTTCCGTGCGTGAATCTAGAACGCATTGGACATTAGGTGTGTGCAAAAGTTTTCATTATTTTTTAAACGTTTCACACACACACACACACACACACACACACACACACATATATATACACACACACACACATATATATATATATATATATATATATATATTATTATTATTATTATTATTATTATTAAGTAGAACGGACATGGAATTCCTGTTGATTCATTTGGCGAATCCACACCCCGGTCTATTTAATAAAAGGTATAAAAGCGAACAATTGCGGTTAAAATTTTCTACGTTTAATATATTTTGTCCTTTCCTCAATCATCGCCATACTCAGTTTTTCCTCTCACTTTCCCTCTCAGTAACACCCTACGTATAAGTGGTATTCCGCCTTTCTTGCTGGTGAAATATATATATATATATATATATATATATATATGGAGTAGTAGTAGTAGTAGTAGCGGCTCGAATTGAGGAATCGGAGAGCCCATTACATTAACTTACGTGGTAATACCCTCCTCTTCTCCCGCCAGCTAAATAGCTGGGTTCTATAGCCTTGGAGGATAACCTAGGAGAAGATTCTATAGCCTTGGATGTTCTAGGAGAAGGACAACTCTGAATTTAAAACCTGCAGAGGGTCGTTTGGGGTGTGTACCAGGTCTTTGTATTCGGCTCTTCAAAAAGTGTGGTTGGTCCTGCACAACGCCTTCACCACTAAAATCAAATCATATTTGCTGGTGTTTGGCTGTCGATTCCTAGAAACTTAGCTACTTGATACATTGAATACGACGGGAGAGTCCACCATATATATATATATATATATATATATATATATATATATATATATATATATATATATATATATTTGAATTGGACATAGCCCGACAATTTATTTAAAGACATTTATATTATGTTTAACGTTAAATTTATGTTTAAATACATGTATCTATAAAAAGAATGTTAAACATAATATAAATGTCTTTAAATATATATATATATATATATATATATATATATATATATATATATATATATATATATATCGAGAGAGAGAGAGGGGGGAATTGCTCAATATCCATGATAAAGCGTATGTAAATGTGTGTACAAAGTTCAACACCGAATGGCAACTGTCTACTGCATGCTTGAAAATAATCGTCAGGTCATATTTATGTATTTAATGGATTTTAAATAATACAAGACTGAATAGATGTTTTTTCCTTAATTAGCGTTTTGGTATTATGTATGAACAATAAACCTAAGACTAGGATCATACATAAAATCACCGATCATCACAAATCCAGTAAAATGCTTTATCCGAGTTAATAGAGAAAATACAGCAATATATATACATATATTTTAGAATTGGACATAGCCCGAGAATTTATTTAAAGACATTTATATTATGTTTAACGTTCTTTTTATAGATACATGTATTTAAGCAAATGCTCTGTTTTATAATAAACAGTATTAAATAACAGTTTACCGGCCTGAATGTCCGAGAAATTTTCATAGAAAATTTTCGCTCTCCGACAGGAATCGAACCTGTATCCTATACGGAACCATCATTTCGCGTGATGTGCCTTAACCTTTCGGCCACAGAGCAGCGTCTGGTTAGCAAGGTCGATTTTACTATCTTTAAACTTAAATCTTCCATGAATCTCTTCTATTCATATCTGCTCTAGCGTATCAAATGTAAACAAATGACGTCATATATTTTAGAATTGGACATTTTATTTATAAATAAATAAATTGTCGGGCTATGTCCAATTCTAAAATATATGACGTCATTTGTTTACATTTGATACGCTAGAGCAGATATGAATAGAAGAGATTCATGGAAGATTTAAGTTTAAAGATAGTAAAATCGACCTTGCTAACCAGACGCTCATCTGTGGCCGAAAGGTTAAGGCACATCACGCGAAATGATGGTTCCGTATAGGATACAGGTTCGATTCCTGTCGGAGAGCGAAAATTTTCTATGAAAATTTCTCGGACATTCAGGCCGGTAAATGTTATTTAATACTGTTTATTATAAAACAGAGCATTTGCTTAAATACATGTATCTATAAAAAGAACGTTAAACATAATATAAATGTCTTTAAATATATATACATATACACGCATACTCACACCGCTGGTTGATGTTATTTCCTTTACTTTCTGGAGAATAAAATTTTAATTATTGTTGCAGGTGAGTTTTTCATTATGGTGGGAGCAGTTGTAAGTTCTATGTACACAAATAACACTCCACAGTGTACCTTCCGCAAGTCAAAACGAAATACATTAATTCTATGTCCAAAATTAATGGCACAATAAAAGTATAAACAAAAAAATATAATTCTTTTATGTATAATTCAAAATATTCAGAAATAAACATTAACTCATTTTTTGACCGTAGGCTGAAACCTATAATTAATAACATATTTTAATTTTAATTTTCATAATTAATACTGGATTTTACGGTGGGCATTAAAAAGTTAATATATTAATATTTATTTATTTTAAGAAGAATCTAGGTTGGTGATTTCTCTCGTATTATAAATATTCAGATCAGACATATTTTTGGAACATCACTTTAAATTTCGAGAGAAAAAAATATCGTCATAAATCAAAATGGATGTGCTTAGAAGAAACGAGTCGGTCAGAACTGAAATTAATTTATTTTCTAATAACAGTTGCAAATAACCCAAATATTACAAGCAAGGATCTCGGTAATAAAATAGAAGCCAAAATGAGGCTTTCAATTCAAAGAATACAGTACCGACAACAGAACATTGAGGATGGTATCCCGGATTTTTGCCGTTTTTTTTCTTCTGCAAATGAAATAGGTAGCTTGGTAAATGTTAATGTTATAATGAAAAGAAAAAGGATATTATTTTGAAATATTGGATGTCAACTTAAAAGTTTCTTTTAGAAATCTGAAACTGAAATGCAGTTGTTTTCTTTTTATATGCGATCGATTTTGACATTTGTCTGGTTTTTGGATATAATTCCCAAACGGGGCGAATCCAAGAGAGGGCCGCAATAATTCTGAAAAGTCGATACACCTCCCGCACCCAGGTTGAGAGACCGGCTAAGACCACTCGCCGAGGGACACTGAGCCAACATGCGACATGGGCTTCTGTGACGTCATTCCTCCTACTACCTCTTAGAATCCATGCTGCCACCACTCTCTCCTAATAAAATAAATAAAATAAATAAAAAAAAGAAATGGTCCTTTTCGTTGATACCGTTTTGTGTAGCAACGTGCAGACACTGAGATGACACAGAACGCAACAAATGATCTAAAAATACGCTTTAAATTAATCCAGAAATGTCATTAGGATTAGAATATAAAAGTTTTACCTCGACCTTCAGAGTCACGAACTGAACCTAACTGAAAATTTAAGGAATGAATTGAAAAGACGCCTAAGGGCAAGAAAACTAAGGAATCTGCAATAACTAGAAGATTATACACATGAAGTGTGGCCAAATATCCCCATAAATGTTGGTGCTAATATAGTAAAAGGTTACCAAAAAAGATATACAATTTTTTTAAATTGGTATCACCAATGCAAGACAGTAAAGCCACTAAGACACAAGGCGTTACAGGATGTGGAAGAATTAAGAGCAGAAACATTAATAATGAGCGGGAATAGAAAAGAGTAATCAGGAGGACATTAGATAGCACTAACATTACATTTAAATATTTGGAGATTAAAGTTGGCCGGAAAGCATGGGGCTGGAAGGGAGTTCCACAAGCGAGAAGTACGAGAAGAGAAACAGCATAGAATTAACGACATAGAGCCAGCTCAACTGTAATTTGATGAGATCACGACGCCAGTCTAGTACTGAGATTAAATTCAAAAGGGCTAGGTACCACAACGAAGAGCTCATTCAAACAATTACCATGAAAATAGTTATAGAAAAGACACAAAGAGGCAACGTTACAGCAGTGAGAATGTGACTTAAGGCGAGCTGCTAGATCAGGACCAATAATATTGTTGATTCTTCTTTGGATTTTATCAAGAAGCTCAAGGTAAATAGCAGAGGCACCGGACCATATATGGCAGCAATATTCTAAGCATGGAGAAATGGTAGACTTATAGATATGTAAGAAAGATTCTGGAGAGAAAAATGGTCTCGCACGACACAATGAACCAACTTTCTTAGCAGATGACCTGCTAATTTTTTCGTGCCACTGACTTTGAACATAATTATTTTCTTTGGTTCATAATTATTTAAAATTTAAATAGTAAATATATAAACATGTAATAATCGAGCATCTATTTCGAAAGACTGATAGTTATTTTCCCAGAAGATCTGGACTGCTGAATTATCTTTGCTACTATTTCCAATAAAAAGTAAATAAAATCAATCCATGTCTATTATTTCTGTTGTGGCCTTATTAGAACCAGAAATAAAGACACAAAGAGAGGAATTGACTTAAACAAATATATTAACAGAAACAGTAATACAAACATATAAAAACGAGAGTGTTACAGCAAGAATGTTCGGCCCGACTGTCAGAGCTGACTGCTAGAAACTTCCCTCTCTAAAACGCAGTACCTTTCTCCTATTTGGGAGAGTCCATGCGTGCGTGAGTAAATTACCATAACAATTTCCGTCAGCTGTGTATATATTCACTCATTTAAACATGTTCTATTAAACGGAAAGATCAATGTATGTTGACCTTATGATATTATTCTGGTGTCGAATATATGGTTCAATATCAGATTGATACTTGTAAATGAACTTGCTGAAATTGTGTATAATGTTCCGAGTACAGTCGGTTTCATTTAGACATTTAAATGAATCTTGACATTTAAATGGACGTTGACTATATACTATTTTTAAAATATACGTATCTACCTCTGAAACTATCATTGCTGTTTTGTATATACATATATGTCTATTGATAGACTGAACATTTGTAAGAAAGTAATTGTCCAATGAAATCATTACTTGGGCAACGAGTTCGATCTCCACTGTCGAGATTAACCTAACAGTTCTAAATATCTATATATTCTGTATGGTGCTCAGATGTAAACAGAAGAATATAAGCAATGTTGGGTGGCATTAGTCTTCTCAATGAGAGAGCGAACTTGGAGAATCTGATTTTAAAATCCTTTACGCAATAAGAAATACTAAGCACCAAGTAGATCAGATATGTAACTAGTGAAATAGACATATAAGCATATCTCTTTCAAACACTTTTTATACGAAAGTTTTTCTTGAAAACAAATTATCTATCTATCGAGATAGACAGATGTGCATTTATGACATACACGATTACATAATAAATTCCTTAAAGAGAATTAAATTAAAAAAAGCTCGTTATAATAAACTGAGTAAGGAATATGAAGCTATGATATGATTCATGTTCTTTAATGATTTTAATTTTTTGTGGGGGCGGTGTTTTCATGGGAAATGAGATGAAGCCAACCGACAAACATTCGTTCATTCCGCAAGTAACTGCATTCGCTCATGCTTGCGCGCGCGTACACTCAAGCATAAGACACTGACCTTTATCAATATTAACAAGAGTGCAACATTTTTATTATATGTAATGTTTAAATTATATATATATATATATATATATATATATATATATATATAAATAAAGGCTTGGCAAAATTAAAGCGTGAAATATCTTCCTTAAAGGAATTCATAGAAAACGTTCTTTCATTTTCGCGGAATGATTTCGAAGTGTGCGTGTGTATCCGTGGGTTCAGCACTCAGGCGTGGCTTATTATTTAATTTTATATATATATATATATTTTTCTTTATTATAGGCTATTACATTCGAACATGCATATTTCCGCTACAAAAATACATTAATGTTTCGATGCAACATAGCATCTCATCAGGCGGTATTTACCGGCGGATGAGATGTATGAATTATAGCTTTATTTTTGTATTGAGCCCTTATTTAAATTAATGTTATGAACGTTTGAATTTATATTTGATTCGTTCTTATTGCACTTGTATATATATATATATATATATATATATATATATATATATATATATATATATATACTCCTACTCACCTCACCAGTAGCACGACTCGGAGTTTCAGGCACAACGCAGTCTTCGGATGCTGAGTAGAGACGTAATGTTGAAACGAATATTGGAAGAATTTTCTTAAATTTAATTCAGGATTACTTCGATCATACTACAATATTAAAGAATTTTAACAAAAGTAATATAAAGATAAGTTATAGCTGCGTTAAAAACATCTAAAAATCGATATCCTAATGTTATATTGAATGAATATTTCACCAACAAAAATAACAACGTTAATCAATTTACAAAAAATAAATGCAGCTGCCGAAAAAATACAATTTGTACCTTAAACGGCCAATGTATGACTGAAAATATTATATACCCAGCTAGCATACATTCCGAAAACGATGTAAAATATATATATATATATACTGAAAACCTTTGGAAATTTCATTTTTATCATCATCGAATGACTTCAGGCAATGTAAGACACATGAATAGCACTGCTCTCTCCAAACATTTCTGTCAATCCAAGAATGGTGGTAATACACCCATTATCACGTGGGATATTGTAGCTAAAACCAAATCATTCAATCGGAAAAGCGATAGATGTAACTTATGCCCTGTAGAAAAATTAGCTATCTTAAAAAACTTAACTAACCCAAACTTATTAAGAGAAATGAATTGATGGTCACATACAAGCGTAAAAATAAATACCTGTTGAAATACACTGATTCCGACTAATTTCTACTGTAGATTATAACCTTTCCTTTTTTAATATTGTGTTTAATTATCTTATGTCAAGCATATCATTTTTTTTATAGTTTTAGGTCCCTTTATTTTAAATACAAATAAATAAAAAACATTAATACTCGTTTATTTTAAATATAAAATATAAATCCCGTCTATTTTAAATACAATTTTTTAAAAACCGAGCAATCCCCGTATAATATATGGACTGTGCTAGCATTGTATTAACCAGATATTTAAAAAAAAAATTATATTATGTAATAATCAGTTTCGTCTATACTATTGTGTTGTACATGACACTCCAGCTAGTTCTACTGGTGAGGAAAACAATGTATATTTATTAATATATACTTAATAGTTCTGTTATATTACATTGAGCAATATCATATATATATATATATATGTATATATATATATATGTATGTATATATATATATATATATATATATATATAGTTGAATGGATATGAGTTTGTAACCCTGGATCACTGATATTAAGCGCTTTCGAATAAGCACCGCGCACATATAAAATATATATAGAAAATTATACATGTATATATATATATACATATTATAAATGCATATATATATATATATATATATATATATATATATATATATATATATATATATATATATATATATATATATATATCCTAACGCAGAAGAAGTGTTGGTAGTAATAAGAAAACTGCTCGATGCAACTTAGAATTAAAATTTATATTAAAAAATTATATATCTGTTCCTTACTACTAGATACTAATTAAAGTGCCCTGCACATATTATTTGTGACGGACGATTGCTATGTGCTACTGCACTTCACACAATGACGAGGCTGATCAATATTATGAGTTGTCATTCCTTAAGAAAACATTGAATAGCAAGCTGTTAATCG
>OZ038483.1:83281996-83361996 GCA_964036315.1 Acanthosepion esculentum
TAGCTTGGGGTGAAATGCTTATAAAATGTTGTATCTCGTTCTTTCGAGATAACAGAGGGAAATAAATAAGGAAGACAATCTCATAGGTAAGTAATAAAATAGGTTTACTACAATAAGGTACACTTAGCAATTGACCTAATGCTGACTCTCCTCAAATCCACTTAACTGCTTATTTACATAAACGGACGAATCCATTAATTTATGTCCTATATGACAATATATATATACATATATATATATATATATGGCGTTCGATGCCCAATTAAAGATAAGGATATAATCTCAAATATTGATTTTTAGGATAGGCAGGCATTTTTGGCATTGAAAAATAATAGGTTGTTACATAAAATCGTTCGCTTTTTATAATTTATTTTAATACAAATTTAATAGTTCTGATGAAT
Source organism: Acanthosepion esculentum (assembly GCA_964036315.1). Classification (NCBI taxonomy): domain Eukaryota; kingdom Metazoa; phylum Mollusca; class Cephalopoda; order Sepiida; family Sepiidae; genus Acanthosepion; species Acanthosepion esculentum. The sequence goes on from OZ038483.1 coordinate 83,282,398, forward strand.
CATTCAACAATTTGTTTCCTTTACTGTTAACTTCCAGCCAATGATTCACTAACTGCTGAAAGCCTCGACAAGAGAAATCGCTAGGTTTTGACTCGAAAAATTCATCAAGCCACGTTTTAAGCTCCACATCGTTGTTGAACGAAACACTCCTCAAATTATTAGAAAGCGACCGATAAAAGGTGTTCGTCTGAAAAGCCTAAACCAAAAGAATACGGTGTGGCAGAACTTCGCAACCGAGTACTTTCATTGCATGTATGGTCATGTTAGCGATGTGGGGGCGCACATTGTCATGTTGAATAATCACGCTATATCGCCAGTCAGGTTTTTTCAGTTTTTTTTAGACAGTAAAAATGTCTCGACCAGCTTTGGCAGTTTTGTGGCCTTGATTAAAAACAGATATCGAGCATGTTCATTCTTGTCTATTTGGGATTCCATCTCAAAAGGTTGTCTATTCTGAACTAAAATTTCAATTGGCGTTAGGATGACCAGAGTTATGAAACAAAAAATGCGACAAAATATTATTTTCCGAGATTATTCGCAGAACATCAGGAAAAACGAACGGATATAATAATAGCATAGCATACTTTAATTTTATTCTTTATAATTTTAAATATTTGTAAGAGGTTTTATTTTAAGTCATTTAGCTCAATCCACAACTCATTCTTCACAATAGGAATTTAATACTTATTTCTCATAAAAACTCTACTTGCACACCTCGATAGTTATAAATTATTTTATTTTCGATTTATAAATATTTCAATAATATTCTGTAGATGGTGCGATTAACATCAAAATTATATATATGAGGCTGAAAGGTTCATAGGCTGATTATGAAAGAGTGATGCTAGAGCTGTGAAATATTGCTTGCATTAATTTCAAATCTTATTAATAATTGCTTTGTTTCCAGGTAAATTGATATTCCACTGTTCAAAGAACACTTCAAAAGTAACTAGAAGCGACTTCTCTTGAAAATGGACAAAATTTGGCGGATAATTTGCTTTGCTTTTCAAACCCCAAATATGTAATAAAAATTTGCCGAATAGTTATATTTAGGTGTAAATTTATATGCTTAATTCGAAAATCACGAAGATATTTTGGTAAAATCTACCATTTAGGAGTTATCGACAATAAAAGTTCGAACTCATTCTCAATACGGCACGGCAGCCATTACTGGCGTGATTTGCATAGATTCGCTACTGATTAGATTTGCGCAGATGATTACATTGTTAACGGCCTTTTTACGGTTCTTACTTGACTGAATTACTGCACAACTAAGGACTCATTGCGTGCGCAATAAAAAAGATTATTCCGCAGCAGATATCTGCAATCAACACCAGCAATGGAAGCCGCGATGCGAATGAATTCGAACATAATATAATTATTCGGAAAATTTTTATTACATATTTAGCGCGGGGCTTAAAAAAGCAATTTAACCAATTTGGCATCATGGTATTATCAAATAACTGCAAAAAAGGATTTAGCCACCAAGGGCATACATGCTGACATGATTGCTACACTAGGAGTTGACGCTCCAACTTTATCAACAGTGCAAAAGTGGGCAACTGAATTTAAGAGGGGAAGGGAAAGTCTTGATGACCCAACGTCTGAACTGCAACTGTCACCACCGAAGAAAACATGGTGATGGATGAGTGGTGATTGACTTTAAATCAAATAGTCGAAAACAGGCCACGTCACCTGCCTGTTATGACGAATCGATTTTCATAATCTTAACCTTTGCGGCGTGTTCATTCTGTTTTCCTTTCTCAATTCGTTTTCATTAACAAAAATATATTTCCCGCCTGCTTTTCTGTTTGCCAGTGACATGTATTTTCCTAATTTTCCAATAAAGAGATAAAGCCATTTTCCCAAATTGCTTTATCCATATCGATAGATAAGAAAAATAAACTCTTAGTGCATCGTTTCAGATTGTAAGGGTGATACAATCCAGATGGCCCTTTCTTTACTTCCACTTTACCAGGGAAAATGTCTTCCATTCTTTCTATCTATCTTCCAGGTTATATTTCATTTTGGGCTTAACCCTTTTCTGTTCTGAATTAACGTTTAACTACCGCATAGCCCCAGTGTCACACTTGATCAAAAGCGCACCAAGCTGATCACATCACGGGAAAATCTGATATTGTTTGAAGCTGGTTTATTTATCCAAGATAAGTATGGGATCCATCACTTTGAGCCAGAGAGAGAATCTATGCAGTTGAAACACACCTCCTCAGCTGCTCCAAAGAAAGCCAAGGTCGTTTCATCTGCAGGGAATGTGATTGTCTCAGGTTTGGTGATGCAAACATTTATCTTCAGAAGGGCCACACCAATGGAGAGTATTAGGTAAATTTGAGGAGAGAGTTACGAAAAGCAATCAAGGCCAAACACTCAGGAAAAATGACGAAAGGTATCTTGATTTATCAGGACTATGCTCCAGCACACAAGTCCTTGGTTTCAATGGCTGCTGTGCGGGATTGTGGCTTTGAACGTGTAGATGACCCACTCTACTCTCCTGATTTAACCCCATCTGATTATCATCTGTTCCCCAACATGAAAAAGCACTTAGCTGAGAACTAGTATTGCAGTGATGATTTTATAAGCATTTCACCCCAAGCAAGATAGGAGTGCCACTAGCACGCAGGGGTTACGGAGAGTGAAAGTAAGAGAAAAGAGTGGGTGTAGGGAGGATTAAGGAAAAGAAAAAAGGATAGGAATCAAGGCAACAGAAGATGGCGACTGACGTTGCATTTAAATATTTGAAGATTGTAATTATCATGGAAGCAAGTGAGAGGAAGTGAGTTCCAATGTCGGGAAGTACAAGAAAAGAAATTGTTGGAGTAGAAGTAGCAGTTACATTTAACTATTTCAACAGGAAATAGGTGGGACCTAGATACCAATCTAGTAGCACGTTTAAATTCATGTAGTCGGGGCACCAGGGAAGAAAGCTCGCCAGAAAAGCAATGAAAATATTTGTTGAAAAGATAGACGGAAGCTACATTACGTCTGTGAGAAAAGTGTTTGCAGCACTGATTACGTTACAGATCCCTCTTTGGATTTTGTCGAGAACCTCGAGATGACCGGCAGGGGCACCAGACCAGATAAGGCAACAGTATTCAATGAAATGACGAAAGGTAGATTTGTAGATGTGTGTAAGATGGACTCTGATGAGAAATACCTTTTGGCACGACACAGTGAACCAACTATCCTTGCGGTAGATGCAGCTATTGATTCAATGTAGTTGTGCCACTTAGAGTAAGTTGAAAACGTGAGACCAAGAAAGCGCAGTGAGACGCTCTCACGGAGCCGAGTGACAACCATGTTGATGTGGGACAGGAACCTTTCTCTATGATGGTTAAATGAGAACAGTTTTGTTTTGGAGGCATTAAAATCTACAAGCCATTTTCTACCCCAGTCAACCACTGACTGAAGGTCCTTTTCGAGAGCAGCGGTCAGGTTACCTTTGTCAGCGCTGCCGGGCTTACTATTGAGACAGGAATAATTGGTAGTGTCGTCTGTATAGATGACTACTTGGAAACTGATGACAGCCGGGAGATCATTGATGAAGATCAGGAACAGTGTAGGGCCCAGAATAGAGACTTGGGGAAGACCCGCGTTAGTTTGAAAGGAACTGGAAGAGAGCCCGTTCAGGACGACGTTCATTTCTCGATTAGATAGCAATGATTGGATTACATCAAGTATCATGACGTTATATCTGCCATTGATCACCATTTTTACCAACAGGATGAAAGTATTTTCATTAATGGAATCCAAGCACTGCAACCTCGATGGAAGAATCTGTCGACATCAAGGAGGACCATATTGAAGAAATAAACCTCATTTAGTCACATTCCATGAATATATCTTAGTCAGCCTATGAACGTTTCAGCCGAACTTCGTATAACATACAAAGCATAATTCTCTACTTAATTTAGATCATGAAATACATTGTCCTATTATTGCGGTAAACACTTGCTTTTCTTTTATGATTCATTCGTAGTTTTGTTTTTATGGGATGTATTTCTGACTCTGGTAAGCGTCATATGGCAGATTTAATGGAAACCAAAGAAAATATTGTTTATTTACAATATTCTTTGTTTTTTAATCTCCTCCTTTTATAACGATCTGCGACTTCAACTTTTGGTTGCGTCAAAGAGAGAATATCTACGTATTTTCTTTTAGCATCGATGGTGGGAATTTAAAGGCGGGAAGAAGATAGTTGAAATGTTGATTTTCAAGATAGAAAAATCTCTCCATTTGAATTTTGATCCAAGACACCATTCGTAATTTTCCTCGCATCACACTAAGCTTCGAGTTTTTTCTATTTTCCTTCTGCACCATGTTTTTCGTTCTCACAGTATAATACACTTCCTTAACAATAGTGAGTATTAATCAAAGAGATTGAACATTATACAATGAAAGAAATTATAACATTTTAAATGAACATTATATAGTCAAATAAATTATAGTCGTTATTCTTTATTTTTCGTTCTCTCTTTCTTTTCTCTTGTCTAACATTTTTCGGACCGTCTTATCTCCCTTCTTCCCATTCACGTTCTTTTGGATGTAAGCAATTATGGCTCTCCAGTTTTCCTTTGTGAATTACTGGAAAATCTGCGGAAAGATAATATATTGCTTTCTTGTTGTTTCTATAGGTTTGAATTCAGATTTGTTCTTAGACTGGTTATTACCGAAGGTTATAGAGCCCAGTCAACCTTGTTATTTAACCCTTAAGTGGGAGTGGAGAAGAAATAGATTTATGCCATTTCCAAGACGTAAACGTAACAGACTTGGACAGAATTTGAATTCAGCTTGTCGAGTCCACACCGATAAAAGTTAAGCTAACAGTCCATCCAAGAGTATAAAAAAGAATAAGTTTTAAACAAATCACCTGTTTATTTAGGTTGGGTGGATGTTAGGTAAATGAATTGTCACGCTATCACATTTGGACATCCATGAAGAGAAAGAATTCATTATTCAGCGCATATAACATACAACGGTCGGCTGAAAAGGACAGGCTGACCAAGATATAAATGTAGAAAGTAAAAGTAGATACACCGGTTTTTAGACTAAAAGACATGTAAGTGTACCAGAATACAGCAGCTGGTCGAGCAGTGACTTTACTACCTTTATACCCCTGGATGCTTACCTGAAAACTAAAATCTCAACCTGTTCAAGTAAAGTGTAAATCGATTATCTATACATCTTATCAGCGTCATCTACACTTCCAACCATCAGGTCTTTAGTTTATATCACACACCTCATTCATCAAACATGTTAACAAAACCATTTAGTTTGAGTGGCTCTTGAGTCTTGAATTAAATGAATTTTCATTTTATGTGATCATATCTAGTAATTGTAAGTAAATTGCATAAACGAAAATATTTTTCACTCCTCTATTTAAAACCGAATATATATATATATATATATATATATATATATATATATATATATATATATATATATATATTATAAAATAGATATAATACATACATGTTTATATATATAATATAATACATATATCAGAGTGAGTTATGTGCCATGCGTGATACACGCTTAGGCGATTATGTATCTTTCGATACATGACTGACGAGACAGATTTTTTTCCCGCTGTTGGTTGTCATTTCTTTTTGCGGCAGACAAGTTGCCAACTAAGGTGATAGAACCCGGTCTATTCTGGTATTTACCCATAGCTGGGGAAAAAAAGAAGAGGATTCATACCTCTACCAAGGGTATTAGCACGTACAATTCCTCAATCCGAACTGCTGTCCATTACTCTACCGTGCCAACCCTATATATATATATATATATATATATATATATATATATATATATGTGTGTGTGTGTGTGTGTGTGTGTGTGTGTGTGTGTGTGTGTGTGTGTATACAAACCTCTCATCAACGGAATAATAGAGGGAGGGGTGGCCCGTTAAAGCGTAAATGGAAAAAGGATTATTTTTGAGTTATAAAACAACTATCGCAACTACCAGTAATTATGATCATAATGTAAATACTCTAAACATGCATATATGGCATAAAAAAATATATACTTAACAGAGATATAACAAAAATAATAGATTTCTCAGAGCTACTTTCTCATTTCCTCTTACTTTATATACTCTACAGCCGTCTTTGTTTACAATTAAAAGGCCCGCCACTGCCACCAAGCGGTCACTTTGAGAACTAATACGACTCGTTCCGCTAAGCCCTTAAATTTTGAAATACGTCGATGACAAGTTGTAAGTTTTTTCCCAGCAGATTATTTTTTATTTTGCTGTAGATGTTGTCCGTTGCATCCGAAGTGCGTCTGTATATATATATATATATATATATATATATATATATATATATATATATATATATATATATATACATACATACATATTTATATATGTATATAATATCATATATATATATATGTATATAATATCATACATATATATATATATATATATATATATATATATATATATATATCACAAATATAGTGAATTTAAATCGAAGGGAAATTTTCAGTGAGGAAGATCTGCAAAAACAACTTGTTCTAATCCTTTTGAGATGTATTTGATGCAATACTTGATGGAACGAATTGATAAGCAGAGGTCAACATTGATATGACAGTTGGATCTTCGCAACAAATGTGTATAAGACACAATCCAGTTCATCCAGTTATTCTCAAAATAATCGCAAACACTTCCAAAACTATTATGGATATAATCAGACCCTCAAACACACATAGCAATAATATTTCTGAAGCAGGCATATATAAAATAAATTGCCAAATCTGTTCCCCAGCATACATTGGAGAAACGTGCAGAAATTTAAATAAACGCATGTATGAGCAAAAAAGAGACGTCATAAATAATAATTTAATAAATACACTAACCATACATAGAAATAAATCCAACCACAATACAAATATTTTATAAATACGAAACTCATAAAAATGAAAATAATGCACTCAAAAGGAAAATCCTCGAGAGTGCAGCCATTGAATATTATCCAAATATTAATTTATGCCCAGGTTTTTTCCCAATATCGCCTTTCATAACAGAATCACTACTCTCCCAAGCCAACGTAAACAACAAATATATCAAGAAATCAAAAGAAAACGGTTGAATACTGTACTACAACAATGCAAACAAGATTTCTACATGTGAAAATATTTTCTTCAAAGTAATTGACTAAATATTTCAGTTGAGCATATGAATATAGAGTAGCGTTTCTAAATTCTTATAGGTGCTAATGTCATTTTGTTTGTTGTTTATAGATACTTTGTTTCAATGAATTCATATATATATATACAAATATAGATACATATATATATAAACATGAATATACATATATATACACATATACATACATATACACATATACATACATATATACACGGATATATACATACATATATATATAGGCAGAAACATACATATATACACATATATACATACATATATACACATATATGCATATATACAGACATATATACATATATATATACACATATATACACACATATACTTATATATACATATATACATACATAGAAATAGATATGTATACACATGTATACATATATACACACATATGCACATACATATATACATACACATATATACATATATTTATATATATATATACACATATATACATATGTATACATACATGGACATATATTTACACATATATATATACACATATACAAATAAACACATACACATACATACACACAGATATATATACACACACATATATATACACATATATACATATATATATATACATACACATATATACATATGCACATATATATATATACTTATATTTACATATATATATGCACACACACATATATATATACTTATATTTATATACAAACAGATATAAATATACACATATATATATATATATATATGTATATTACAATTATATATATATATATATATGTATATTACAATTATATATATATATATATATATATATATATATATCCACACATATATGAATAATTGTATTTATACACACACACACACACACACATATATATATATATATATATATATATATATATATATATATATATATATATATATATACATAATGTAATGATGGACGGGAACATTAGTAAATAATTTTGTACATTCAAAGAAGCGATTATTTGCTTGTTTGGTTTTACAGCATGAAGAATTCTCCATAAAACGATTTACATCATTATCTGTGATATATACATTCACACTTCCCTCCCACCCATCAATATTAAACCCACTATTTTAAAAAATATTATTAACATGTACCACTCAAGTAGCTTTTCGTGGTAATATTTATGCTGAAATTGACGGTATTGCGATGTGATCTTTTTTAAGCACCCTTTTTTCCTAATTATTATATGGCACATCTACAAATAATCATAAACCCGCTATATATACTGGTTTTACTATAACCACGCTAACCTTCTGATCTTCAAACAATATTTCTTAGAAAAGCATGGCCATGTACATAATATTAAACAGATATTAGTTGGTAACACAATAATACTCAAACATACACACAGTAAAAATAATATTCAGATATTGGAGGCCATCTACATTAAAACGAAGCAAACCACACTCAACAAAATTACATTTCAAACTAGTCACAACACATTACTTTGCATCTATACATGTCATTCTGTTGTAATATTTCGGCCTCTCGCGTGGTATGACGTCATAGAACCGCATCTTGAACTTACGACCTGCGTCTGCTATCCCGCAACCGTTATCGTCGCATAGCAATGTTCTATGTTAACATAACAAAAGATAATCTTTGACGGTGAATATCTTTGTCTCATGGCTGTATAACCACAGTGAGAATGGATCATGGGAGTCGAAAGTTTAGGACCAATTCAATAAAGTATATCCAAATGTTGGATAATTTTTGTTGTTTATTTTCAGTAGAAATTAAAGCAAAAATTCGAACAATAGAACGGCTCATGATCAGACATAATAGACATCCAATGTCTATTATATTTATTAATATATATATACAATGCATTAAACACATATATATGTACCTATATATATATATATATATATATATATATATATATATATATCGTGTATATATATATAAATATTAGTGAATATATCTATGTGCGTGTATATACACTAATATTTATGTATATATACAGGATATATATAGACTTATATTTATTTATATAAACACGCATATATACTTAAATATATATACATATATACACACATATATATACACATATTTAGTCATTGAAATATATACCTATATAATATGTATATATACATATATTATATATATAATATATATGTACATATAATATATGATATATATATATACATATATAATATATATATACATATATAATATATATATATACATATCTATATATAATATAAATAAATATATAATTTATTTATATAATTATACAAATAATATGTACATAAACTATGAACATATATGATATATATATATATGTTATATATACATATTTATATATATTTACATATATATACTTATATAATATATATACACGTATATAATATATATACTCTGTATAGTATATATGTATATTATATATAATATATATTTACTGTATATAATATATATAAACATATATAATATATATATGCACATGTATAATATATAGACATACATAATATATATACATATATATAATATATATAGACATATAATATATATACATACACACATATAATATGTATACGTACCTAATATATACGTAAATACAATATATATATGCGTACCTAATATATGCATACATACAATATATATATAGTATACATACATGCCATATGTATACATATAATATGTATACATATAATATGTATACATATAATATATATATACATACTATATATACATATAATAGTCATACATAGTATATATATGCATATACAATACAATATCTATATACATAAATATTTACATACAATATATGTATATATACATACAATATATATATATATATATATATATATATATACATATTTACATACACATACAATATATATATATATATATATATATCAGACGCGACTTGACACCAAATCTTAAAAATTCTGGATGTATAAAATACAACACATTTTTTCTCCGATACATCACTCAAAATTATTTCCTCTTCCCTCACTAAATCTTGCTCTATTTACGTCATCCATCTGTTGTCGCCTCCATATAGCATTCACTGTTTGATCCTTTTATATTACTCATTTACTACTAATGCACCCTTTCTTAATGTTATATATATATATATATATATATATATTTATATATATATATATATATATATATATATATATATATATATATATATATATATATATATATATATATATATATATATATATATATATATTCGAAATTTCGGAGACATCTCCAGAATTAGCATGCGATTAACTTGAGTGAGGAGTGAAATACAGATGAATCGCCCCTAAAACCATTGAAAAAAATGGAATCAATTATCAGACTTATACTTTGACAAACTTTTGCAACGAATGCCAAAAATGTGTTCTGCAGTCTAAGGGAGGATATTTTGTCAAGTCTAAGGGAGGATATTTTGTCAAGTCTAAGAGAGGATATTTTGTCATAATCAAATTTCTAATAACAAATAATCTCTTCTTTTTAACCATGTAAAATAATTTTCTCGTATTAAAATACAAAACAACAACTTTTGGGGCCAATTATAAAAAATTACCAGAACTGACCTCAGACTTTTGAACCGTAGCGTAAATATAAACGTTACATTGGTTCTTTTATGCATACGCTAATGACTATCATAACTCGTTCTTATTTGAGTTAGCTTTCACAAGTTATGTGTGAACATATTTGCATCCAATTGATGCTGTAATAAAATATTTCTAATTTCTTGTACCGTAACGTTGGGTGCTGAAAAGTTATTGTCCTGACCAACATAACAACCTGTAGCCAGGAAAAGTAAATTCTATTACACATATTCATCCCAGTTTAACACATGGTACATTATGAGAATAATTTTTAATACGTGACGTTTGAACGTGATTTCGTTTCACACTTGAATGAAACTTGAATGCAAAGGGAGGAAAATGAGATTTTCTTCCAACCAAACAGGTGGACAGCTGTTGACTCGAGCATGAACGACCAATATTTGCCTGGAGACAAGTATAATAAAAATATTGACACTAAATAATCCAACAAGATTTTATATGTCGTAAAAACCGACCTAACATATACCACAGTGTTGTGACATAGTGTCAGATTAAAGCGAGTTCAGTTTACTGATTAAGTCCTCACTATGGTACCTTTGGCAAAGAATACGCTATCTCTCTCTCTCTCTCTCTCTCTCTCTATATATATATATATATATATATATATATATATATATATATATATATATATATACATATATACATATATATATATATATATATATATACATATACATATATACATACATATATATATATATATATATATATATATATATATATATATATATATATATATATATATATATGCCCACACACAGAGGGTGTATGAAAAATACTTTTGCAAACTTCATATCGTGCGCCGGCAGATATGATTTTTACATACGGCCGCGCGAATGGGATTAGACGCATGGCTGCACGGCTGTATCAGATTGCGTTTGTAGAACGAAGATAACCGAGTCATCCAAGCTTTGCTGCTGTTTATGGCACCACAAACTATGGTAATAAATATTTTTGGATGGTAAGTTTGCTTGTACATTTAACAGTAACCTTTAAACTTAATAGTTCGAAAACAATTTTTTTCCTTGTTTAGTGTGGGGAGCCCGCCCCCAAAGTTTGTAAAAGTATTTTGATACACCCTGTATATAGGGTGCGATGGGTAAATTCGCGCCATTTTATTTTTCATTTCACGCATGCGCGTTTTTGTTTTTGATTTTGGCGATTGTACAGTTTAGTAGGGCCAGTTAGGCACCGTCTGTGAGAAAAAGAGCACCATGACGTAATTCACTCCGCCAGAAATTTGGAAACGGCATGCTGGACTACTTGGCATTCACGCCGAAAGCTCCAATGAACATTTCAGAGTGTTTTGGTGTCAATTTGAGGACAGTGCAGTGGATTCGGAAAAAGTTGGAAGAATTTAATGATTACGCAGGTACTTGGAGTGATCACTAGTGATGGAGACATCATGCCTCCATTCTTCCTCCTCAGATTCAACACGGAAGCCTGCATTTAATGCCTTGAGGAGGAAGTGCTGCTCTGGGTCAATAGGGTCGCTGCTGGAAGACCCTATGTGTGGCAACAGGACTCTGCACTATACCACACAAGCAGGAGAACCCAGTCGTAGCTGTCAGACAATTTATGCGACCATATCACCGCTTACATCTGGCCACATAACTCCCCAGACTGCAACCCCCTTGATTATTATGTGTTGGGCGCAGCTGAGTGAGAGACCAATAGAACTCCTTGTAACACCAAAGATGAACTGAAGGAAACGATTATGGCAGCATTCACCAAAGTCGTCTAGAGGCTGTGGTTGAAGCCAATGGCAATTTAATTTAATTTTTTGCGTAATTTAGACGACAATTTATCAATCGCACCCTGTAGATGATAAAAATATAGTTTTAATGTATGTTTCATGCTTAACCGCAAACTTCAGGCCCGTTGACCTCAATGCCCATTATAAACAAGGTCACTGCTAGATGAGAATTTTTTTAAAAAATGGCATACATTTATTAGTCAAGTACAGAGTCTTCATTGTTTTTAACTACTGTCTCCCATTGATCTACAAGATTTCGTAGAAATTTCGTATTTTTGTTGGAAGAAGGTTGTCGAGTAGTTTTCGACCACAGTCAAAGTTTTTGTCATTTTGTAGACCGGAACAAATGAAAATCCCAAAAACACAAAAAAAAAACAAGTCATGAGAATACGATGGGTGCTTGCGGAGTCCCTATTTCATCACTAAACTTCTGCTAGGTCTGTTTTGCGACATGCGATCTTGCATTGTGGTGGAAATGACACCTTTTTATTTCCCAAAATCAGCCGTTTTTCTTGAATAGCCGCATTTAGATTATTCTTTCGGTGGCTAAAAGAAGTTTTAAGTGAATTATCCATCTGCAGTCATATCAAACAGATAGCAACACATTCATTGGATGCAAACCCGATTTAGATACAGGCTCTGCACATTCACATGCTTTTCCAACTCCGTTCGCGTTGAACGTTATCATAAACGATCCATTTTTCATCGCCTGTGATAATTCTACCCAAGAACGGATCCTTTTCGTTGTGTAACAGCAAATAAATCACTGTAGAAACACGATTAAGAGTGTTCTGTTTTGGCAGAGACAGTGGCAGAATTGTGATAAACAAACACACATGGTCGTTGCTTGGTAAGCACAGCTCAAGTGTATCTGTCCTAACTTATGAAAATCAAACACAAAGATAAAAATACCAGAATTTTCTTCTCTCCACCATATTTCATTTTCTTATGAAGTTTGCATAAAAGCGAAACATTAAATTTATAAAGCTTTTTCTATCTGTTCCTTATCCTATCATATTTATATATAACTTTTTATGAACTTTGTCTCTTTAGGACGTGGATGATCATGGCCCTCCTTAACTTCAGACTGTCTTATGTAGGTTTTGGTAATGTTTGTCTTTTTGCTATCATTCCTAATCACTGTTTTGCCAATCATTTACACCAGCTCGTTACGTAGGTTATTCGCTCCTTATGATCCCTTTTACCTTCAATATGCCATGTGAGTGTAAACTCTTTCTGCATTATGTGCATAAAGAAATTTCAGCTGTCTCTTTCTGAATGTGCAAAGTAATCCCGCTAGACCATTATTGAATTTGGTTTTCAATAGTTACCTTGTTGAATAAAGATTAGTGTAACTCACCGTGAAGCAATGCTTACCAAGTATTGCAGACGATTAAAACTGTAATAGACTTGATCCTCACTACGTGATCTATATGCGTTACTTTATGCCAAACAACGTTAAACTTCGTAAACATCAGCATAATGAGATGTTAAGAAACTGGGTCTTGCTAACCATTGTCAGTTGCTTTATTCTTCCCTATGTGTTTCATTGGTGTGATCTTGTGTTAAACAAAAACTCAATATCTGTCTATATTTCTGAGATGAGGTATTATGTACATTATTTACATTATTCGGACTATTGTTCTCATCTTTGTCGCCATGTTTATCACAACGTTTCGGCCGTTGTACGCTCCGGCCTTCTTCAGGTGGTTAGAATGTCGAACTGAACCCTTTATTTCGCTCACTGAGGTAGGCTGTTCTAGTTCAACGTGCCATGTTTAATGAAGGTCAGTTATCAGTTATCTCCTGTTAATTTCCCTCTGAAAGTTCTCCACTGCCTTAACCGAGTATTGAACTAACACTCTTTGGGTCCTGTCACTGGATCTAACCAACGCCTTTATCCACTGTGCCATGTGTCCTCAAGGACACATGGCACAGTGGATAAAAGCCGGAGCGTACAACGGCCGAAACGTTTTGATAAACATGGCGACAAAGATGAGGACAATAGTCCGAATAATGTAAATAATGAACAAAAACTCAGTTTAAGAAATGTACGTCAGTGTTCTACTGTAGAGCTGGCTGTGCCCGCAAACCATTGTCTCAAGTAGTGGGTTCAATCCTTAATACATCCTACACGATTGTGGCTTTGTGCCAATTTAAAGTAAATTACATAAAGATCTACAATACTGACAGTTGGCTAGCAACTTAATTTCATTAAATACTCCTTAACCATATCCCCATGAAAAGATAGCTTAGCGCAAATAATACAGCTTCTAACGCACTTTTCAGAGAGGCAGATATAGAGAAATAAGCTCTTTTATTCATAGTCTGGGGATATCTACTCAGTCATGTCTACCCACTAAAAGTAACGCTTATAATAATAAACAATCTCCTAAAGCCTGAACATTTGACAATTTTAAATCCGTTCTGAACACGTCTTCATATGTAAGACGCTTTTTTACTTTTGATATCACTCACTCAAAATGTTTAATTTTTATTTTATATTTTTTTCTTTCCTCCCTCTGAATTTTCTATTCTTACTACTACTACTACTACTACTACTACTATTGTTTCTATTAATAGTATTATCATTACTACTGCCGTCATCATCGCCACTACTTCCTGTCCAATTGTAGTTGTAATTTTACCTATATGTACTTTTTAAATTTTGATTAATTAAAAAAAAATATTTGCCCACAGATAGCTGCATTTATCTCATTTGCTACCTCACTCGTCATTTCGATGACTGACGAATCTGTTAAAGATTTTCTATTCCGTACCTATTAAATATTAATTATTAAACGCCGGAAAAATCTGTTGTCAATTAATTTTCCGCTCCATTTTTAATTGATAGGAGTTAACGCAACTCATACTAAGTTCAAACAATAGTTATTAATGCTCCGACAGATTCCCAGCTCCATAACAAAATATATATATTCCATGTTGACCCCACACTTGGAACCCCACCGCACTCTCATTGTCCTTAATTTTATCTGATTTTTATCTTTCCCTATTTTCTTATATGCAACATTTCCGCTTAAAATTTCTAATTTTATTTAGTATTTTTCTCTTCAATAGGAGTAGATTGTTTTTTTCCTATTTCCCGGTTCACATTTCTCAGTCCTTTGAACAGGAATATAGGTTTATCCTTTGTTCCCTATTTAGAATCGCTCTTCCGATTCCTTCTAAAATCTTTTCATTTTCTTTCATTCCCAGTAGCATCTTGCGCTTTATCGGCATTGATGCCTTGTTTGGGGTGAATTGATTAAAAAAATAAAATCTCTGATTAAGAAAATAAATACATTGAACTAGCTAGATGCAACCGTATGTTCTATTCTAATAGTTTCTTTTCTAGCACTTCTCGCCTGTGGAAATCTAACTGTTTCTTACTTCTCTACCACCTACAGTCTTTAAAAATTCAAATGCAACGCCAATCAGCACTGTCTGTCTTCCTGAATCCTGTTATTATTGTTCTTTCTCCCCACTAAAGTCTTCTCATTCTCTTTCACACCCAGTAACCCTTGCGTCTTAGTGGTATTATCGCCTTGCTTGGAGGGAAAAGATTTTTAAAAAGATTATAAAAAAATATTTTATTCTTTACGCTTCGTCTATGAAAACAAAACTAGCAAATACAGACTTGGAAAGGTCCAAGAGCTGTATATTTCTTAAAATGAGTAATTGAATCTTGCTGTAGATATGGCTGAAAATGTAAAAGCACTTCTGACTACATGGTGATTCTTCTAATATAAAAAAAAGGCATACAGGTTCAATCCCTGTCGAGAGGTACATTTTCTTTAATAAATCTTTCGACCGTTCTTGGCAGATAGATTTAAATTCCACTGTTAAGACAAAAAGAAAAAAAAACAAAAACAAAATAAGCAGGCATGTCTACTCAAATACATGCACCCAGTAACAATAAGGTTATAAAGGTTATAAGGAATAAAAAACAATAATAAAAAATCACACTAACTCTGGATTGATTGACTAATTTGTTTTTTTACGGCTTATCAACTATTACGAGTTATTTAAAGCTAGAAGATATGTTTAGAATGTTAAGAAGTTTTGGCGATAATCATTTACTGATACAAGCCCTAATAATTAACCCATAGCTGGAAGGAAGAAAAGTGAATTCATACTTTTCCCAAGGGTATTTGCGCGTAAGTCAATATAACGAACCAGACGGGAATTGGAACTCAGCTCTCCAATTTCCAAGTCGGTGCCGTTATCGATTACATCACCCGCACATCCAAGCTTACGGTACCTGGTATTCCCAAGTGGTCACCCATCGAAGAACTGACCAGGCTTAATGTTGCTTAACTTCAGTGTGCAACTATAAAAATAAAAAAAGAGCTAAAGAATTCGATGCGCGACCTGCAATGTATTTTGGCAAGAGAAGTTCTTATCGCTGCATATAAAGTGTAGGGTCACAACGTCACCTCGTTTCCGTAGCAAGTAGGCGTTTTTTACGAGGTGGAGTTGCTAACCAAGCGCCAATGATTTATCTCGCATCCTAATAATGAAATCTCGAAGAAATATCTCCGGTTGAAATATGTTTTCATCGAGACAGCTTTGACTATCCAAAGTCATGTGATACCTTCATTCTGTATCGACGCAGCAAAAAGAAAGTGATATTAAGTCAAGAAAGTAAGAAAAGCGAGTAGCAGCAATATCGAGTTAACGTACAGGAAGTTATGGTTAGCAACGATGAGCAAATAGTTTTTCGTATAGGGGAACTCAAGTCCAGTATACTTGGTAACGAACTGTTATTACAATAATGAAAAGGCGCAATCTAACGAGAAACTAAAAGCTACACAAATGAATTCTGCTAAAATTGATGTTATATAATAAATACGCCTATAACAATATACGTTTTTTTCTTGTATGGTGAAAGATGCTGAGGATACGATGGACAGAAAATGTGAGCAATGACGATAAAATGGAAATAAAAAGTAAACTTATACTCAACATCATGAAGAGGTAGTTGAAATTTCTGAGGCACGTAATGAGGAAGGCGGTGTTGGAAAATATGATACTCACAAGACAGATTGAGTGGAAAGAGGGACAGAGGTAAGCAACGCGTAACATACTTGATAAGCTTGAGTAAATGGATGGCGGAACAGGGTTTAAAACTGATTCAGAGCTACAAGGGACTGGAAAATTTGGACGGCCATGTTCGCTTACGTCCTGAAGGGACACGGCATATAAAAGAGGGAAGAGAAAATTTTATCTTTTGTTGTCTGATTGCGTAAAGAAAATCATTTTAGATTCTTGATTTGAACGTTCACTGCAATTGAAGTTTACTCGAAGTGGACCTGCGTCCTGGGTAAGACGATAAACTACATCCAACAACAAGGACTCTGATCAGGAGGTTTTGAGGAGCGTGGAACTACCTCTTAATTGTTTGTGTTCCCAGGTTCACCCTGGTCCGGGGTGGTAGCACCTGTTAGGATCCCATCTGTGGGCAAATAGTTAATCCCCAAATTGGAGTAAAAACACCATGGAAGTATAAAAATAGGTTTTAGTACCAGCAATACATTTTTGAAAAAAAAATTACCAGCAATACATTTTTGAAAAAAAAAAATTACCAGCAATAAAAATCTTGTCGGCATTAAATAACCCAATGAGGTTGATATGTCATAAAACAAAACAAACCAACCAAAGCAAGTGGACCCCATATATACGATCCATAGCTTAAGATGTTGGAAAAATGGACGATTCATTTTACCGCTCTAGAAAATATCTGACGATTCCATACTCCAGCTTTACAAGAGGCCGATTAGACGAAATATAGAAGATTTCTACCGTAAATAGATGAGAGCTGCTTAATCCTCTTTTTCCGGCTGACAGAGTTTAAAGGCGTTTATTTGGCCATGCGAGGTATTTTCCACTCTGCAGCATCTACCCAACAAGCGTAATGTCACTAGCCTTCCGATATGTTATTGCTACATGTGTTCAGACATTCTTCATTCGTTAATGCAACCAATTCAGAAGTTTACAACCGAGACTCACCTTGCGATGTCTACAGTGTGGCGTCAACAATCACTCGCTTCGTATTCACTCCAGACTTCAAGTGGAACTCATATACATTCGATCTCTTTCAATGGTCGGCTCATTCTATCGTTCCAGAAATTATACTTTATCTTTATAAGAGTCAAATCAGACAAAACAATCCAGTGTTGCTTTTATATCTGGGCTGTTGTTGCCAAATCCTCACTTTATCGCCTTGACAGAATTCAGAGTTACGTCGTTTTGTAGGGGGTTAATTACTTTCCATCCTACAACTTTTTTCCCATGGACACAACGTCGCAAGCCTACCACTATTTTCATGGCAAATGTTGCGACATGTTTCATTCTTTAGTACCTCCAGAGCAGACTTTTGCGGCTCAAATGCGCCTTGAACCACCTCCACATAATCCTTTGTTATGGTGGATATTCCACATAGAAAGTGTCTTCCCTAGAACCGATACTTTGTGGAGCAGGTTGCCGCGGGGATGCTTTCCCTAACACTACAAGCTTAACCTCTTCCAATCTCGTTATTTATCCTCCATGTCGTTGTTTCTTTACTTCACCTCCTACGTTCATATCACCTCATTCAGTAATCCTCTAGCTTCAGTGGCTCTTTGGCCTTCATATCGAGAGAACTTCAGGAAAAGTTATTTTTGTTTTTATCTCAATATTATGCAGTGTTTTAATCGTTGTATGCAATTGGTTTCGCGTAATTTCCACGTTCTTTCATTTTCATTTTGGATCTTGGCCGTGTAACCTCGGGCGATAACTCTTGTGTCTTGTATCCTGAAGTGTTGCCGTCGATGTTTATTATTCTGAACATAACATCTTTGTTAATCTTCAGGCTTCTTTTGTTGCGACTTTGAAATGTTAAAAGGTAAAACCAAATACCGGAGAAGAGCATTGATATGACGGAAGATGGTTGCTGTGTTGCGTAAATATCAGTGGAACAAACATACAAACCCCTACACTATCGCCAACATATAGACTCGCCCATTATATTAGTTTGTCTTATATTACCTTGTTTTGGAACCTATTTGTAAAAAACAGAATCGTTAATATTTCTTCTCATTCTTTATCCCCCCCCCACTTGTGTGCAGTTTCATTATATCAACCAATCTCTAATCTAATTTAGTAGACAGGATACAAGAATAAAAGGAGCAGTATTTAAAAAAAATTATAATCTATAATAGGGACCTCCACTAAATTTTCGATACCTAATGTTTAAAATGAATTTTTTAAAATGAAAAAGCATTCTTGAAGCTTTCTTTTCAGCTTTAATTGAAAACTAAATGAAAGCAGGCAAAATACTCTGGTATACTTCAAATAGAATTTATATTGATTGGAATCAACGTTTTGGTTGCTTTCAGAAAACTAATAAAAATCGATACATATCGGCCATTTTGACAGATTTGTAAACAAAAGTTGATTCTTGGATCTTCCAAAAATAATATGTATTTAAGACAAGTTACTTGAGGAAAATTAGCAAATTTAAAGTTGAATTAATCTGATTTGAAAGATTATAGCATAAAACGTAGTATACAAGTATTTATTAACCACGGGGTCTTGTTTTTCTGACTTGTTAATCGTTAGATTGGTAGCCTAACGTTTTGAAAAGCTAAGTATGGTTGGCCAGAAATTGAAAAAATTTCCAAAATCTAACTGAACGCTTTGTTTTTAGTTTTTAACTACCGACCAAGTTTTTATAATTAACATAATATTTTCAGCAATTATCTAATATTTTATTGAATTTTAGTTACTTAGATACTTACGTTTTTATCAAAATAACTCACGATAAAGAATAAACTTCAAAAAAGTAAAAACTACTAAAAAAATCAAAATTAACTTAATTCATTTGTGAATAAGTCTTGAAAGTATCATTAAAATGTGACAATCATTTGATTTTTGCAAGAATTTCCAAATCATTGTTTTTTCACAAGAAAAAAGAAACTTGCAAAAATACTAATCGTAAATATTACGTCGATCACTGTCGCACCCCCCCCCCCAAAAAAAAATTTCGAACGTACTAGAAAGAATTAAAAAGTTAATAAAATAATAAAATATTTTGTTATTATTAAGAGAAAAGACCAAATATTTTGACGATAAAACTTTGTTCTATTACGTTTGAGGCCTTTTTTTATCATGCTATACTGTTTTTCCAACGAGCAAGTGGAGGTACCTAATCTATAATAATCTACTTGTATCAGATATCTTTCATTGATTCCAATTTACATTATATTTTTATCGTTTTTCAAATATCACATCTACGCGTGTCATGTTGGTTTGTTAAAGCATTTTCAAGTGGCATTTCATGGTGTCGTGTTTATATACAATTACTAAAGAATTAAAGGATTTTATATTTATTAATCCGATATTGTTATTACTTCAAGCGTTTTAGTGGAAAGGTTTTTCGTGTTCACAAGCCGGTAGATGAAATAATTAAGCAGAGCGTCTACTCAAATATGGTTATCCAGCAAAAAAATAATAAAATTGTCTGATTTAAAAAAAACAAAAACATTGATTCTTTAGGAATTGCACTGTTTACGTTTCGGATATGAAACTGAGCGGTTATACGTTTCGAGTAAAACTCAGGACGAGAAAGGGAAAATATAACCGTTCTTTCTAACCAAGCAGTAAAAGTGAAATGGATTAGACGGTGGTTCTTCCTGCACACATTATATATATATATATATATATATATATATATATATATATATATATATATATATATATATATATATATATATATATATATATATATATATATATATATATACACTTATATATATATACACTTATATATATATATATATATATATATATATATATATATATATATATATATATATATATACACACATATATATATATATATATATATATATATATATATATATATATATATATATATATATATATATATATATATATATATATATATAATAGAATTTTGGGGGATTAGGCAAATAACTATAGTTCCTCAACAGAATGCAGAAAGTACTCGATGAATTACTATAATGATTTGCCTAAATCCCCAAAATTCTTTTTCTTGTATATCCTTGGTTGACTCAGCTAATGCTCTGTGATTGAGCAGTTCGGGGGAAAGGAAAGACGTGGCTCTCGGGGCACAATCCGTTGGATTATGAATTCTTGGATGAGTATCACCACAGAAATTATGAGTAGCGGCGCTATATCGAGTCTATTCAGTTTCTTCTTCCTCATCGAGGCCCGTTGGTACAGTTGGTATGACGCTTGCGTTGCGTCGAAACGTTTTCGGGTTCGAATCTGCTGATGAGTCCCAAAATAAGATGAACTGACGGTCCAGTGCTTTCTTCATTCTGCTCGGGATTTTTCGAGACTCGATGAATTACTACAAGTAGAATTTAACTGTGAAAGCTAAAATAAACAAACTGACGAAAAACTAATACAGAATTTATCCATTTCAAAACGAAAGGCACGAGACAGGGGATGGTGAAAGGTATTTGTCTCAAATAAATTCTGTATTAGTTTTTTCGACAAGTTGATTTTTTTAGCTTTCACAGTTAAATTCTACTATTCTGCCCGCTATCTGTATAGACACGAACTCAGTCCACACCGGGGTTGATAAGACAGACGAACAATATCTTCGTCTGCCGAAATAGGCTATTCCACATATGAGGATTTTTTTATTTTATTGTTTATGTATTATATATACACACACCAGTAAAATCAAAATTACGACGAACGAACATTATATATGAGTTCAAATGTCCCCTTAAAGAACTATTTTCCTGATCAAACCAAATTCATAAATAATTACATCGGTCACACGATTACATGCCTATCCAGACGACATACGTTACATCTATCCGACCACAGCTCTATTAGAATACATTTAAGCAGACACACAAACTTACCAGACTCCATACGAAAGATACTAGTAGAAAATACAAACATAATAACCTCATGCACATGTAAAAAAAAATTAAAAATAATGGAAGCCTTTATAAGAAAAAAGAAAAAAGCCAACACTTAATAATATTAACTACGAACACGGCCACAACGCGCTGTTTTCGGAAAATAAAACATCCCTATAACTCTAGAAATATACATACAACCCATACACCAAAGTAAAAAGCAAATATAAAATCATCCTTGATAAGGGCTAAAAGTATAGCCGAAAGCGCTTGGAATTACAGAACATTCGGGCAGTTTTTACACATTCTATGTCCAGAAAAGAAACACAAGAAAAATTAAATAAAAAGCTTAATCATAGTACACTGTCCATCGTCATTAATGAAACATGTATGAATGAAGGATTGCTGCCTAAATACACAATATACACACGCACACACAGACACACACACACACACACACACACACACACATATATATATATATATATATATATATATATATATATATATATATGTATATATATAATACGTGGATGTTTGAGTTGCTATCCCTGTTTATTTTCTTAAACAGTTGAACGAAAAAAAAAGACAAAACATGGATAGCCACGCAAATACATGTGCCCAATGAAAATAATAGCTATTTATTAGATGCTGGCCGGCTGGTACTTTTTGTCGAGTACACCTGTCTGCCAGGGTGGCTTGCAAGACCCTATTACAGAGGACTGCTCTGGTGCTGATACTGCAACTATGCTGAGCTGACTTCAATTTCACTTGCAGGCACAACCATCGAACAGTTCCGTCTAAACAATTTCACTAACATCTCTTGAGTCAACGCGTTGGGGTGGCACGCGTTGGGGTCGCCTTCCCAGTTCAATCACGTCAGAAAGTCACCTCCCTGACCACGTGCCCATATTATATCTTGTATAAGGTATATTGTATCTATAAATGGCATTCTGTTAGTGTGTCTGTGTGTTTGTCACCTTGTTACCTCATCCTGATTTTTCGACTGTTCCTCCGATTTTGGAAAAAATCGATAAAACCGATAGGGGGTTGAATATTGATTCGAAAAAAATTCATCAGTTTTTCAGTGATAGTTTTCACAAATTACAAGTGATATCCACCAAACTCACGTTGAGTAATGTCCTTACTTATAGTTTTGAGGCAATGTTCTTTGTTTTTAAAAAATTGATATCAGTTATCGGAAAAAATCGATAAAATAGATCACTTTGGGACATCCGATTCAAATCCAATGTAGCTGATTTTTGGCTCTGTTTTTCGCAAACTGCAAGGAATTTTCACGAAATTCATGCTGAGCATTAGTTTTATCAAGTTATTAATTGCTGACCTTTTTCCTCAATATTGGTATCAATTATCGGAAAAAATCGATAACATCATGTCACTTTTGACTTCCAATTCAAATCCAGTCAAGCTGATTTTGGGCTATATTTTTCGCAAATAGCGAAGTATTTCCACCGAAATTACGTTGAGCATTGTTTTTAATGAGGCGCTGACATTCATTTTCAATATCGATGTCAATTACTGGAAACAATCGATACAATCGATCAATTTGGGACATCCGATTCTAGTCCAGTTTAGCTGATTTTTGGCTATATTTTTCGCAATCAGCAAAATTCCCGTTGAGCATAGTATTTACCGACAGTATTGAGGTGCTGATTTTCGTTTTCAATATCGGTTTCAATTATCGGATAAAAATCGATGAAATCATACCCATTTTGACTTCCCATTCAAATTGAGTTTACCTGAATTTGGTGATGTTTTTCGTAACTTGGGATTTTGATTAACTTTATCGGCTTTAGTCGCGACAATTAAAAACTTTTGCCCTGTGAGCTCCTTTGGGACCTGAGGGAAGTCGATACAATCCTGTCTTCATTGGAATTTGCGAATACACCAATCAAACGTCTACACTACAGACTCTACAGCTGATTGTTATTCACACACGCGTGACCATGCTTCACATAGCGGTATCTCATTAGCTGAGTGCAGTACGCGGTCGCTGATTGGTGTTTGAGACCCGAGGACGCTTGCTGATTGGAACAACCGATTTTCCAGTAATACTTCACATTTGAACCTGCTGTGCACAGCTGTGGGACGACGGTCTCACTTCTGCTCCTGTTACACCGCCATCCTGTTGATACGATAGACTCCTTCAACTGATCATTTCTCCTACCTCAAGTTGTTTCTTACGTTTTTGTTTTCCTTTTTTTTATCTGTTTAACTACATTTTATAACAATTTATTTAGCTGTTTTACTTAAATACTTGCCTTCCCGATTCTGGCTCACACTTATACTAAGTTAGACTTTGTACTCCTGCAATTGAGCAACCCTAATCAACCACTACTAGCATCACCTTTCCCCATGCCGCCAAAAAGGAGGGTACGTCTTAGTCTTCGGTCTGCTATGAGGGCAAGAAGGGCCTGCGAGTCCCAGGAGCAGACTACAATACGACTATCACACGTCGCTCAACGCAGCGCCCTCACGCATACCTCGCAGTCACAAAAGGAGCGTGCCACCTGCTCAGCTGGGAAAGCTGCCTACAGGGCTTCGTTGCGATCAAGGCTCAAGAATGCACAACGGTCGAGAATGAACGCACAGGCTGCAGAAACCGCCTCTGCATCTCGGGCTTCGTCATCAAAGGCTTCTTCGTAACGTAAGAAATGCTGCTGCCACTACGGAATCAAGGGCAATAGAGACACTTGACTGCAGGTACGCCCGTCAATCCAGGGACGCTGCTGCAACAGTGAGCGCTAGGGCTGCTGAGACACTGCTCCGTAGGTCTGTTCGAAATGCTAGGAATGCTGCCACTACTGCCAGGTGGAAGGCAGTAGAGACACTTGACCGCAGGCGCGCCCGTCAATACAGGGACGCTGTTGCAACAGCGACTACAAGTGCTGCTGAGACACTGCTCCGTAGGTCTGTTCAAAATGCTACGAATGCTGCCACCACAGCCAGGTCGAGGGCAGCTGAAACATTCGACCGCAGGCGCCCCCGTCAATTTAGGGATGCTGCTGCAACAGCTAGATTGAGGGAGTCCGAGACAGAGCTGCAGTGGGCAACCCGCAAATACTGCAACGCTGCAGCGACTTCTGCTGCCAGAAAATCCGAGGGCTCACAGACAAGGGCAAACAGACCTTCTAGGGCTGCTACAAATATGGCCGCTGTGCGCTTATCTCAAACTCCCCAAGCTCATTGTATGCGCCTCGACGACGACATTCAGCGCCTTGTCCCAATAGCTCTTTTTGGTCTTTCTTGGCTTTCAATTACGACCCCGGCATTAACAACTACACGTGACGACAGCAATGTAATCTCCATGACCTGTGCTTGCCAATTCTGCAACGCCCGCAAATGGGCCGGGGAGCCTGCCGGTCTGTGCTGATCTTCCGGCAAAGTTCGACTGCCACCTCTGCATGAACCACCTACCCCGTTGAGGGGACTAATAGCCGGCTCACATCCCGACTCCAACCACTTCCTTAAAACAATTAGGCAATACAACAACTCCTTTCAAATGACCTGAGGAGACCTCTACGTCTAAATTCCTTCAACTGTACTTTATTGCAGACTACAACCTACAGGCCGAAACCCGGATTGGTATTTTGCCGCCATCGGCAAGAGTTCCTCGCAGGGATGTCATACTACTACTTCAGGCCATGCTTCATGAGGTTAACAGCTACATTCGCAGTTTCAAATATGCTTTGGAAAATGCTCCCTTTCCTTCCTTCAGCATTGTAATTGACGCCGACAAACGGCCCCATGATGAACACAAATGCCGCTACAATGCTCCTGCATTCAACGAAGTGGCCGCTATTATACATGGCGAGCAAGACCGCACTCGCGATATTGTCCTCAAATCGAGAGGCGGCGCTCTTCGCAGGATTTCAGCGACCCATCGATCATATGACGCATTGCAGTACCCTTTACTTTTCCCTTATGGTGACGATGGCTACCACTTTGGCAATCCCCTTCATACTCCGGGTGGCCAACCTACAACGTCTTCCAAAGCCTTATCGTGCAAGGCCTTCTACTCATACTGTGTCATAGTTAGGGATGGAACTTAAACCTGCTTCATATATGCAGGGAGCTTTTCCACCGGTTTGCGGTTGACATGGCCGCTAAGATGGAATCGGAGAGTCTTTGTTTTATACGGAATCATCAGAAACAGTTGCGCTCAGACTCCTACGTACACTTACGCGACGGCCTTCGAAATGAAGTAAATCCCCGCGACCCAGGGAAGCTGTGCGTTCTGCCCTCTACCTGCATGAACGTTACATGCATGAACGCACGCAGGACGCTATGACATACCTTAGCGAATATGGGCGGCCAGACTTATTTATAACGTTTACCTGCAACCCCAAATTGGTTGAGATAACGCGTGAACTCCTACCCGGACAGGATTACACTCACAGACATGACATTACCGCCCGCATATTCCGATTAAAACTGGGAAAACTTATGGACTTAATAGTGAAGTGGATAGTCCCACAGTGAAAACGCAACCACTATTTTACATTGCCAGAATTAAAAATCTTGACCGATTATGAACGGACGGCAGTATTTGGGTAAGCACGGAACAGCAACACAGAAGCCACCTTTTGCAACCGGTTTCCCTTGATCTCATTGATTTTCCTATCAGTGAGATTCCCGGCCTATCAGTGACCTCAGCAACTGCGGATACGTGCGTAAGTTCAATAATTCAAACCCCAAAGCAATTTAACTACATAAAACCCCGAGCAACGCCGGGCTTTACTGCTAGTGTCTCACTAAAAGTGCCCATTAAACGTGTTGTAATTGGATACAAACTTGATGTTTTTCACCTTTCCAATCTACTACGATCAATATTTAATGCAAATTTTATTTACTTTTCAATGTCATTGACATACTTTTCATTTTTGTGTAAATATTATGCGAGTCACGAAACATTCCTGAAGGAATAAACTTAAAAATCAGAAGATGAGAAAGAGAGAGAAAAGAAAAGAAGACAGAAAGGGGGAAGATGGAGGGGGCAACTAAAACCGAAGGGTATTTATAAAAGAGCCGCTGTACAATCAAGAAAATTTGACAAAAGTGATATCACCTACAGGTTACAAATTTAATATAAACATAACGAATATTTAATCTAGCAAGGACCTACTATTTCTATGACCCAAAACACATACGTATATACACACCTACACTCTATCCCCCTTTTTTATATTTTTTCTTTTCTTTTCTCTCTCTTTCTCATCTTCTGATTTTTAAGTTTAAATTATTGTGCGTAGTGTCACCACAAATATATAAACCCATTTCCGGTCTCGGTTTTTAAATTAATTTAGGTCAACGATTCAGTAATGAATTATGCATCGGAAAATAATTCAAATTTATCTGTGTCACACTCATTTAAACCGTCTTCTAACTTCTCTTTATAATTTCTCTCAATTAAATTTTAATCCCCACCTTCCTGTTCTTCTCTCGTCTGTTACCCCTCTCTAGAACTTTCTTTTACCGCTCACATTCGCCCCCCCCCCACTCTCATATATGCACTCTCGCTAAATTTTATTTTATTTTTTTTATTCTTGATGTTATTTTTCCTGATTTCTTTTTGAATTTGTAAGTCTGATGAATTGGATCGTAATTACGATTCCAATGTAATAAATTATAACCATGGAATATAAGTGTTTAAGCCTTTTTATCATATATATATATATATATATATATATATATATATATATATATATATATATATATGAGATGAGGTATTATGTACAGTATTTACATTATTCGGACTATTGTCCTCATCTTTGTCGCCATATTTGTCACAACGTTTCGGCCGTTGTACGCTCCGGCCTTCTTCAGGTGGTTGGAATTTCGAACCGAACCCTTTATTTCGATCACTGGGGTAGACTGTTCTAGTTCCACGAGCCATGTTTGATGGATGTCAGTTATCAGTTATCTCCTGGTACTTTTTCCCTCTGAAAGTTCTCCACTGCCTGAACCGGGTATTGAACTCACACTCTTTTTGGGTCTGTTACTGGATCTAACCAACTGATAACTGACATCCATCAAACATGGCTCGTGGAACTAGAACAGTCTACCCCAGTGATCGAAATAAAGGGTTCGGTTCGAAATTCCAACCACCTGAAGAAGGCCGGAGCGTACAACGGCCGAAACGTTGTGACAAATATGGCGACAAAGATGAGGACAATAGTCCGAATAATGTAAATACTATATATATATATATATAAAATTATACATATACCTATGTTTACAGTACGACAGAGTTTCATGGCTTTCCCATTCATCAGGTACAAAAAGTTATGAATTGTTCAATACGGTTGTTTTCTATTTAAATTCTGCGTGTCGTTGGAGCAATGCTACATTGTATATTGGATTCAAGATTATAAATATAATTTAGCAGTGGGGTATGAATTCAAAATATATAGTGTTGGTAGGTAGATATCGAAAAATAAACGAAAGTATTAATAGTAAGTTTAATAAGAGTATTGATCCGTTAATGTATACTGAGTCAACGGGTACGAAAAACATATAAACAATAATAAAATAATAATAAAACAAATAAAAAATAAAAAAGGGGAATGCCGGGCTATAATAACAGTTAAACGTTAGGCTGTTGCAAGAGTGTTAATTGAATATGAAAAAAATCTTAGACGTAGGTCAGTGGGGGTATTAAAGCAGATGTTAGTTTAATTTCTCTAACCAGCATCGAAATATTTGAGAAGAGAGTTTCTTCTGTGAATTCATGTGGTCATAAGCTCACTTCGCTTGTTCAGCAAATTATAATTACCGATGTATTTGAGAATAGTTCGTTTTTCTAAGAGGCACAGTGTAGATTTTTCTTTGTTGAGGGTAAACGATTTGGTTTTATCGATGAGTTCCCACTTTACTACAGGTTTGTAGTTATCTGTATAAATTTCCCAGAAAAATGCCGTGGTATTTGGATATTGTTTATTGATAAGTGTCATTTTATGATGGTAATACTGGGTTTTCCAATGGTTAGCAGTGGAACCAAAATAAGATTATGTTCAATGCTATCGTTTTAAATAACGCCTTTATTCATACATTTATGATTTAGTTTATATTATGAGTTTCATATAAGTTTATATCACATATCATGATTTTTCAAATATCTACCTGCCAACACTATATTTTGAATTTATAATCCAATGTTATATTAAATTTATAATAAGCTTGAACTTTGAATCAGCATATAATATAGCGTTCCTCCTATGAGACCCAAAATTAAAAATAAATAACCGTATTGAATAGTTCATTTACCATTTGTGTCTAATAAATTGGGTAACCGTGAAACTTTGAGTTGCACTACAAACGTAGGTATATGTGTATTTATTAATATATATATATATATTAGAGCTCTGTTTAATCTGTTTTGTTTACACCTTAAATTAAATAAATATTTATTTTCTCATATGTAAATGTACGTTATCACACGCATATATAGTGGCTAATATCTCGTTATTTAGTTTATATTCACACTTTATATCTATATATGCATACTGGCCTTTAATGTCAATGCACTACCCCGTCTGATGAGTTGCTCAGGGAAATCTGGGCAGCTATAGTAGCGTGTTTTAAAAACGATTTTATATTAACTCTGTACTGTTTTATGTCAAGCACTTTTAATTCATTACTGTTTAACCCATAAAAGTGACTTGGGTGTACAATATTATTTTAAATTATATTAATCATGTGTATACAGACACAGAAGTTTCAAAAGATCATTACAACACTCTTCTCTAAATCAGTATTTCAATGTCAAAGAAAGTTTTTTGAAAGTGTGTTGGGTCAAGAAACTTTCAGCACCTCCCCATATAATTCCTTATAAAAAAATAAAGATGAGCACAAGAATGATGGTTAAAATATGTAAGGGTGATAATTTTCCAGTGCTCCCTTATGTTTGTGTGCATTATATATATATATATATATATATATATATATATATATATATATATATATATATATATATATATATACAGAAAATGTTTGTTTTATATTAATCTATATCTGCATGTTAATCAATGTATTTTTAATGTATGGCAAACAAAACAGGCAAGAAGATGTGGCATGAGGACATTGATAAAGAAGAATGTTTTCTTAAAATAATTCCTGGAATCAGAATTGTCTTTGCAAGTCTGGCCATGCATATTTACATGTAATTAGAAAGAGTCTTATGCATGAAGTAAAAAGGGAAAAAATTGGCAAAAAGGAAAGAAAAGAGAGGAAAAATAAACCACGACTTAACAATTCACAGGTAATATCAACAGAAGCTTGGAACAATCTAAACATTGTCACTAAGCAACCTCGTATTACAGCAATAAGAGTTATTAGGCTGTAGCCTCTCAGGTTCCCTTTAACACCAGGGAAAGGCATGAATCCACTTGCCTTTGTAATCTGTCCTACTGCTGGGTATATTTTATAAATAGATCGTCATTAACATGCTATGGCTGACGAAGGAAAGAGACTCAGCATTTTGACGACATTAAAAGCTGCTACCCCAATGCTGACCTTGGCAGAGGCGAACACACACACACACACACACACACACACACACACACACACATATATATATATATATGTATATGTATATATATATATATATATATATATATGTATATATATATATGTATATATATATGTATATATATATAATGTCAACATGTCTTTCCATTCGTCCATCTCTGTCTCTCTTCTTACTTTCCGAACACTTTCAAAATGACAAAAAGCTGTGACCGGGCAACCCTCATATTCAAATATTCATTACGTTTTTTTTTATTATTCCCTCCGCGTTCAGACGAAAGCTTGTCTTCCAACAGATTCGTCGCATTCGCATATGTCAATAATTCTCCAAACAGATGCTGTTTAATCAGTTGGCAAGCAAACATGCGCCGCTTGGGGCGGTACAAAGAAAAAGAATAAAATGGTAAAAACTTTCATAAAATATATTTCACTGGTGTTATTGACTACGATATAGATAATAATAAAAATAATGCCTATAATGATCATCATTATAAGAATTGATGTGTAAGTGGTAGTTTTGATTACTTGGAAGATTTCGTTGCTGAAAATCTCTTTACAGAACTTCAAAATAAATCAGCCTTTATTCAACAACACATTGTTTTTACTTAACAGATATAATCAATTTATCAGTTGTCAATTCATGGGTGAGTGCGCTCGGCTAACAGTCATAAAGGCAATATAATAAAACCAACCATTTGTTGCTGGGTGTTTCGCTAAAGAAAAAGCGCGTACACAACGCTAAACTAAACTGTAATGGCAATCTGACATATGACCGATGTTTCTTTGATGTTTTTTGATGCGGGTTGCACCGAATATTTGCCTATTCTTGTAGGGTTCGATGGGCGGTTTCATTGGTGAATACGTGGTTGCATTTGACGCGTTGGGAGTCGTAAACATGATTTTTTCAGAAAAATTTACATCCTTTATCTAAACTCAGACAAAAGTCTTTGAACCATCAGAAGGAAAGTTTAGAAAACCCCAGAATAATGGCAAGTTTCTCTACAGAATTCGAGTCGGGTGATTGGAAAAATTAAAAAAGAAATAATCCGAATTTCGATCTATTTCTTGAATTGAAATTCGATTTTGTGATGTTTTTGGGTAGGCGGAGAAATCGAATCAAAATATCAATTGTAGTTAATTGCAAAAAATCGAGTTTATTATGAACTCTAATTATATATATATAAGCCAACAACATTGAATTGTTTTTATGGCTCATCGAAAAATGTTCGTATTGCAAGATTAATTTTTTGCAAGTGTATATTGAATAAAGTTTGAAAATGTTGAAACTTGACTAATGCATGGAATAATAATGCAACACAAAATGTACTTAGAACAAAATGTATTGAAACAAGAAAGTGTACACAATATTTACATATAGTCTTTTGTATATTCCTGGGAAGACCGTTCCTGGAGAATGTATTGACTAAGTCGCAGTCGGGCAGAGTCTCTAGTTGAATCTTGATTCGCCTTTCTGTCTTCCCGGTACCAACCATATTTATATAGTCGGTACTCCACTATGCAAATTAGGTGGATCCTACCACAACAGAAAATAATGATTTTTCCAAATTCAAGCCCAGTTTCACCCATAGCTGGGGGATATGGATTCATACCTTTCTCTTGCAAGTGAATATAATAAACCAGACTAGAATTCTGTCACCGTTGGTGGATACTAATATGTTTGGCGTTCGTGCTGGTCAGTAAAGTTGTAAATCTTGCAGAACATGCCGAGTAGCATGGGCATCTTGTTGGTTGTCATTATCCTGCTGCCATATCTCATCGCTCCTGTTTCAAAAATAGCAACAGAACAGGTTGAACAATATTCTAGATTTACAAGGCTTTATTCAGCGTCTCCTTTACAGACGCTTAAGTTATTTTGCCCCAAAATATATGAATAGTGACATCCCATAGGAAACAGCGTTCTCGACGAAACCCAGCCTATATATATATAACTGTCGTACAGGCCACAAACCGCCTGTTAAGACGACTGATGCTACATCTGACCAGAGCTCAATATGGACATATTTAAACCAGCGTGGAATATTACCATCCGATATACTCGTTAAGAATACGAACATGATACATCCCTTCAACTGCAAGAAGTTTTAAAGTGTTGGACAGTTTAGAAAAAAAAGCCCAAATAAAAAATACTTATGGATACGTCGACAATGTACTGACCGTATCTAGAAATTAAGTATGTTACTTTCACGAATTTTTGTACAGACTGAAAACAGCATTTACATGTCATTATTGTAGTATAACAGATCTTTAAAAATGACTAATATTTTGGCCGAACAAACTTTTGTATAATTTTTGCATTCAGTATATATATATATATATATATATATATATATAGAGAGAGAGAGAGAGAGAGAGAGAGAGGGGGGGGAGAGAGAGAGAAACAATTCTACTTAGCCGACGCGTTCCGTCCTCTGATTGCCTTCGTAAAGTCCCTCAGAGGCCGAAATGCGTCAGCTAAATTTACTATTCATCTTTGTCTATTCTAGGGTGTATGTGTATGTGTGTGAGAAAGAGAGAGAGAGAGAGAGAGAGAGAGAGAGACTCCCTTCGATTTCGACGTATGAGGATCCGACAACCTCATTTAGTTTTTATGTTTGTGTCGTATGTGACACTTCAGTGACGCTAGTGTCCTGCATACAAATGCACATTGTGCAGCAGCGAGGATACCGGGACATAGCAACAGAAATATTTGATGACGCATTTCACCGCCGTAGTCTTTGTTGAGTCTTGACTCAATGTTGAATCTCGCCTATTGCATGGAATAATAATGCAACACAAAATGTACTTGGAACAAGAATGTATTATAACAAGAAAGTGTACACAATAAGTACATATAGTATTTCTGTATATTTCTGGGAAGACGTTCCTGGAGAATGTGTTGACTAGTCGCAGTCGATCAGAGTCTCTAGTTGGATCTCATGATTCCATCTCCCTTCTCCCTCGTCTTCCGGTATCAACCATTATTTATATAGTTGGTAGTCACCTATGCAGATTAGGTGGATTCCACCACAACAGTCTTTCACTTCTTAGCTGGTCAATATGACTGATTTCGAAATTTCTTGTACCAATCCTGGTATAAATGTCGCCGCCAGTTATATTTCTATCCAAAGCAACTCGCTCGAAGTTAGTGTGAGGCTATTTGACAGCTGTGAGGTTACTCTAACTTGTCTTTCTGTCGCCATTCATCCTTGCAACATGTCCAACCCAGCGAAATTTTGACTGTATAAAGAAAGTCTCAATTCCAATGTGTCTGTGTGTATGTGTGTGCGTGTATGTGTGTTTGTGTGTGTGTGTGTGTGAATGAAACAAAGCGGAAAACTTTGTTAACGACGCGTTTCGCAAAGAGCAGCTGCAGTTTCATATTAGAAGCAAATTAAACGGAGGAAACTATCTGGGGATAAATTAGATTACCTTATCAGTTACAATGTCCAAATACAAGTGAGTTTGTCCGCATGTTTGTTTTTATTTATTAGAGACGTTTATTGGTGTTGGAGTTTATATATAAATGGTTCTAATAGACAAACAAACATCACTCACTTGGGTCTGTAAATTGGAGCTGATAACTTAATCTAATTTGTCACCATTTATCCTCAGAGATCACAAGTTATTCTCCTCAGTTTTGTCTCTTATTCTAAGTCGAGGAAGCCAAAAAGCCACTGCAAAACTTGTCGTTACATCTTCCGATTCATTCGTTTAGGATACTATTTATACATACTGCTGGGCTCCTCAAGACGGTGTAATGGTTAGCAAGCTTGTCTCACTAGAATAATTACGACTGAGTAGTGAGTTTGATCCTCACTGGGTGCCCCCTACTGTCGGCCTTGTGCCACATCTAAGATATGCTTGAAAAATCACTACTTTTATACATCCTGCAAATATAAACATACACACACATACGTATGAAAAGTGCTCCTTTCTAAATCCAAAATACTTATGTATGATGATAAATATTTAAAATTAAAATCTGACCTTTCAAAATTATTTACATAAACAAAAGTGTAGATTTAACATAATTGAATCGAATTAATTTGTCACTTAGTGTCTACCATAGTTTTCCCTTTTTTAACAGATTTAAAAATATTTGAGAGCGTTCTCCAATTCAGTAAACGAAATTTTATCATTCTTACTTTTCTCCAAGTTAATTCTATGTATTAATGCAGGTTATTCAGTAAACCTTGACTTCTCATTTTATGTGCATATATATATATATATATATATATATATATATA
Organism: Acanthosepion esculentum; assembly: GCA_964036315.1. Taxonomy (NCBI): domain Eukaryota; kingdom Metazoa; phylum Mollusca; class Cephalopoda; order Sepiida; family Sepiidae; genus Acanthosepion; species Acanthosepion esculentum. The sequence continues at coordinate 83,317,615 of OZ038483.1, forward strand.
TATATATATATATATATATATATATATATATATATAAAGGCTGCTATACTTGTAGAAAATAAGAGTATAATATCCTTATCCGCATATAAAAAAACAAAACAATGGAAGGAATAATCAAAAAGAAAACCCAAGATAAAAACTGAACACGGCCCCAATTTGATGACCGTATTTGGAATATAAACATCCCTACAACTCTAGATTCATAGATAAACAAATTTATACATTCAGTTAAAAATAGAAATAAAAATTATTCTTGATAATGGGTAAAAAAAATAGCCGGACATACATAATGGCACTTTTTATCCACATGTCTCGAAGGAAAAAAATTAAATATGTATAATAACATTACCTTGTCAATCGACTTTAATGCAACTTGTATAAAAGAGGGATTGCTGCATATATATATATATATATATATATATATATATATATATATATATATATATATATAGTGTGTGTGTGTGTATGTGTGTGTGTGTGTATGTGTGTGTGTGTTATATTTTCTACTAATGTTATTGACGTAAAAAGAATTTATTTCAATTTTAGGTCTTTACACGACCTTGATGAGCCAAAGCTCAGGAAATAAATATTAACCGAACGATGTCAGTTTTGATTGAATAACAGGTATACATCTATATCCGTACCAATATCTGCCCCCGTACGTATCATAAGTATGTAGGATTTGGCGTGAGGATTATTTGCACGTTGGCATATATATATATATATATATATATATATATATATATATATATATATATATATGTGTGTGTGTGTGTGTGTGTGTGTGTGTGTGTGTGTGTGCACGCGCGTAAGCAAATGTTTGTAAATAAGATGTCGTTGGAAAATTGTATCATTGTATTTAAGCAGCCATTGTACTCAGTAATTTTCAATTTCCGGCTAGAATGTCGAACAAACCAAAGAATCTAATGCTGCATTTCGTCGAGTCAGTTACAACTTAATGAGTCCTTTCCTTTTAGATTTCCTGTCATTGTAAACTCAATCACTAATCCAATCGAAGAATAATCATACCAATTCCGCTTTCAGAATATTAACAGGAAAATTTCATTACAAACAAAGAAAAGAATGCCGATCTGCTACGCAATATCAATCCTTCCATATGGCAGTGAATGCTGGACAATTACTTCAGATAACGACTTCAGGCAACCAGAGATGCGGTTCTACAGGAGTCTTAGAATACCATTAACAGATATAAAGATAAGTGCTTAGAATCAGAATAAGATAATAAAAAAGTGCTTTGACTTAGAATCAGAAAGAGAGCTTAAGTTTCTGGGATATAATGAGGAAAGTGGGTTTTGAGAATTTATCACTCACAGGGCAGCAAGCGTATAAGTTACCTAACAAGCTTTTACGGCAGTAACCACTAGACCCACTTCAAAGCTGTACGCCGGTTAGCGAAATGCTACAAATCTCGCCATTTGTTCGCAGCCACCGACTCTATATGAGTTCGATAGTCAGTACACTACATTTCTGAGATAAGGTATTATGTACACTATTTACGTTATTCGGACTATTTATTACAATGTTTCGGCCGTTGTACACTCCGGCCTTCAGGTTGGAATGTCGAACTGAAGAGTTTATTTCGCTCTAGACTGTTCTAGTGCCACGTGCCCTGTCTAATGGATGTCAGTTATCTCCTGTTAATTCCCATCTCCAAGTTCTCCACTGCCTTAACCAGGTATTGAACTCACTGCATCTAACCAACGCCTTTATCCACTGTGCCATGTGTCCTCAAGGACATCTGTGTATGAATTTCTGGGACTTAATGTCTTCAGCAACCATTTTTTACCATTGCACATATTGCAAATTTTGCTGTTATCAATTCATGTTTTTACCAGAGCTCATATTGGAATTTTCGTTGTTATTATTGCTTTTCTCTGGCACTCCTTATTATTGGTTTACATATTGTATTAATTTCTATGCTTGGTCGGCTCAGGAGATTTCTGTGGCCTAGCATATGTGCTGATTCCTTAAGTTTACGAATTTTCCAGTGATGTTCTTTGTCTATGATTTCAACCTGATCCCACAGACGGCGGTGATCTCCCTTTTCTCTCCATATGTGGTCAGCCACGCCTGATTATTCCACTTACAACTTTTTGGTGTTCTTGAAGCCTTACCTTAAGGGGGCAGCCTGTCTCCCCTTTATATTTCTTTCCGCAGCTGCACGGGATAGCGTACACACAGTATTTAGTCATGTTCTCCTCTAAGGGGGGAGTCTTACTCAGGAGAGGTATCTGCGAAGTGTCGTCCAGCTTTTGAAGGTTGTCCTGATGTTATATGGACCGCAGATCCTTTGTATTTTCTCCAATAACCCCTTCATATAAGGCAGGTAGACTGTTTTCTGAGTGTTGTTGTCCTCCTCTTGTACCCGCTTATCCAGTCTATTGTGGCTGCTGCCATGTACCTAGAGTATTTGTTACGTTGTAGGGTACTGCAATAGGGTACTCAATACCTGGTTAAGGCAGTGGAGAACTTGAAGAGGTGAATTAACAGGAGATAACTAATAACTGACAACCATTAGATATGGCAAGTGGAACTAGAACAGTCTACCCAAGCGAGCGAAATAAAGGGTTCAGTTCGATATTCCAACCACCTAAAGAAGGTGTACAACAGCCAAAACGTTGTGATAAATATGGCAACAAAGATGAGGACAATAGTCCGAATAATGTAAATAATAATCCGGAGGCAGTAAAACTGGGTTATTCCATTAATCGTTTTCTGTTATAAACGATGGAATGAACCCGTCCCATTTTTTTCCTTCGTATCATGCAGTCAATGGCATATTTGTCCTCATTCGACGAAGCAAGTAACAAAATTTTGCAGTTGTTTCTTGTGGAATTTATCAAGACGAACGTTTTTGGACCCCGGATTTTGTTAAGTTCATTTACTTTATTTAAATAATTTTTGTTTGAGTTGTTTTAATCCCATTTGCTTAATTTTTTCTCCCCACTCGATTTTTTTGTCGATTTTGTATTGTTCTTTCTAGTGTAAATATGCACTAGAGTTTGTTTTATATCATATATATTTTTGTTGTATTATTTTTTGAAACAAAAACTTTCTTTGACGACGTAAACTTTAGAGTAAATGAAACTATATTTTTTTGCAGTCGGATTTGTTTACTTCGTCTACCAAGTTTTTTTTTTTTTCGTTTAATTCTTTTCATTCTCTCCCGTAAAAGAAAATATATTTCAAAAATTGTTTGGCTGGAGAGATTTATTTTCTACTGGAAATTTAATTTCTTATAAGATGTCCGTCAATAATCTAGACATGAGGAAGGACTCCATATAAAACTAATTTTTAAAAAAATGGATCATCCCCTAAGATTTAGCAGACTAAAATAATTTAATCCCGCCACACCTTTGAAAGACTAAAATTTATTGAAGAACAAGAGGCAAATAAAGAAGAAACCAAAATATATGACTACGAAAGAAGGCTAAAAGCGTAAAAATATGGCGAACGAGAATTTTAAGAATGATGTGACCTATGTAGCTGCTAGTGAATCACCCTTTTATTGGAGTTCCTCATCAAAGTGTATCATCAACGTAGCAGAGGTTCTAGAGCGATGTAAACAGTACGCTCTGATCACAGATGGCAGAATATTATTTGACCCCGACGAAGCATAGCTCTTTGAGAAAACTGTCAGTTTTTGTGGTGAACAAGCGCTTGCGCAAAATTTGTCTACATGGTGATCAAATCATTGATTTCCTTGGGGGTAAAACCTCAGAAAATAGAAGCGCAGGCTATTTTGTGGGACATACTACTTCTTTTCCAGAAGATTTCGTCGAAATGATGTCTTGTGACTTTATAACTGATTTTATAATCTGAATGGAATATCTCTGAAGAGGAAGGACATGGTGGCAGTGTACGAGGTACCTGATTTTGTAAATGGAAGCGCCTAGGCGTATACCTGATGCATTACGGCCATATTGTGTTACTTTATTTCCTACGCGTGGGGAGTTTGGGTCTGACTTGATGTTAGACTTCTAACAGCTTGGAGAGTGGCGGACGGAAATATACGGTTATCGTTACCGGCAGGAAACCGACGTGTTGAAAGTGTGACGAAACTCGTTACCTCGCCCCGTTACTGCCTAGAGAAGTCCTCTGAAGATACGTAACAACCACACTAAAATACCTTCTAGTTCTGTGGTGCCTGTAACGGGCATGACCGCGGCTGGAACCGGTGGCCAAAAGACCCCGGGTTGGTTTATTCTGTTGTCAGTATTTCTTGATACTTCTTAGCCGCTCGCAAGTATGGTTACGTAGAAGAGTCCGAGGTATGGCTAGTCGTGGGTAAGGCTCAAGAGAAGCGTCAAGCTGCGAGACTGAAGTCCACAATGGTAAGGACACTAACAGACCCCTTCACAAGGGTGAGACCGTTTCATGACTTTATCGGCATGTTTGATCTTGTTGATGAGTTTCATAATGTGCATCCCCATGAAATGTAGTATGGACGTGGACTAAAAAGGAGGGGTCATCTTCGGTGTTGCTACATCGACCCAGTCTTAGAGTCGACTTAGTGCTCTTAGGATGTGAGTTTCCACTCGATAGTTTATACGGACCATAGGCTCGTCTGGATTCGAATAAACTTAGACGTAAGGTTAAATTAGCTGGATTCCGGAAATTCAACTTGTCATTGTTCGAGGAGAAGGATTTCATGGAATAGTTATTACTTACACTTCAGCGGGAATTGTCGAACAGTGGTTGGGAACAGGTAGTGGGATTACTTAGTCTAGAATTAGGTCATTAGCAGCTGACCAGAGTCGCATCGGCGGCTCAGTCTAGATTGAATAGCAGCGTAAACGGCATATAGAATATATATGGCTTAATAAAAAAAGGATGAGGCTCTGGTAGTTAGGGTTAGGTTAAAACGTATGTCTCCGGGGACGACGTATATAGCCGTTTATCTACGGTAAGAAGTATATCGGAATGCAGTTGATCGATATATCGCTAGCGTCACATTGCTGGATGGACGAAATGTGACTGCAAACGCGGGCTTACGTGAAGCCTTTCATAATTACTATCAGGAGCTGTTCAACGGGAAGTCGGGTCTGAGCTTAGCTCAGTTCGACGCCTATTTGGCTAACTTGCCTCGCTTTAAAGCGGCTGGGTGCAGGGGTCTCATAAGACTTGAAAATGTTTTGGCCAGGACAGGACTCCGGGCTTGAATGGTCTTCCTTACGATATTTGTCCCCTTGTTAGAGATGACTTACAACTGGATGAAGCATGGGTCTGTACCTCATCGTTCCTTCGCAAATCACAGGGTAATCCGGTCATGCACGGAATTACACTATCTGAAGCTACCACTTCAGACTGTGCTGACGATGTGAGCGTGTTTGTCATAAGCACCACCGAGATTGGCCAAGTCGGCTAAGAAATCAGAGTATGAGACGGTAAGAGGGCCAAGATCAACCGTGATAAGTCTGTTGGTTTGCGATTGGACGCTTGGTAAGGAGTTTCTCTTTTCAGGCATTTTCAATGGACAGACGGCCTGTGCATGATAATCAGCGTCTGGTTCGGCTCTGCAGTTGGAAATTAAGTCGTCGGACGTTTGAAAATACCGCGAGGCCGCAGTCCGTCTGTGGTCTCGGTATTTACAAGGTTGTGACACAAGGTCGGTTATTTAACGTGGGGAACCCGAGCGCGAACACTCTGGTCACTTGTCCAAATTTACCCAGCCCCCGCTTACGCGGGATCAGGCACAAAGCTTTTCATAACAGGACATAGCTGGTCAAGGCCACGGAACAGATACTACATTTTGATCATAGTTTCTGTGCCGCGAAACACGTAGTCCGTGTGGTCTCGGAGGAATCTATCCTTAACAGGGAGTTTTATACCAAAACATTACACAACAGATAATGTACAAACTATATCTATAAAATATGTGGTTACCTTGAAAGTATAAAGTTATGTACAAAATATGTAGTTGAAGGCATACAATTGCGTTCAAATTACATTTAGTTGAAGTGGTGAAATATTTAGATTTCTGCATTAAATAATCCATAGAGGTTGATAGGCCGCTAAACAAAATCAGCTATCCAAACCATGTGGGAGGACGGTAGTTTGTGCTTCGTACATCTACGCCATCCTTCTTTACCGACTTTTTGTGCTTCCTCTCCCGTTTTCATATTCTTCCGATCTGGCTCCTTCTGAATATATTTTTTAGGGTTTTGTAGAACCATTTATATGAGCTAAGGTTAATATCAAGAGAAGAGGCTTGAACAGGAGTTGGTCTCGTACTTTACATCAAAACCTAACGAATGTTACAAATGTGACATCTATAAACTTGTTGACAGGTGGAATAAGCTTATCATGAGCATTGGAGATTATATATATGATTAAGTATTCCTATAAGCATTAATACTTTCATTTGTAATATACACGATAAAATCTGACAGTACTTTCGTTCCAACCTTTGATATTAGAGTTATTTTTCTCACTTTTGGTTATGATTGGAATTCATACAGACACAACATTTCAGTCAATTATCCTCGGGATATATTTCGGTGTCTATTATTTGGGATCTTATGGGATATGTTGCATGGCCTAATAACTCAGCTATTTTCGCCTCTACGTTGCCATTTCTCTTGTAATATATTTGGATGCGATTAATTTTATTTTTACTTTAATACGTTTTCGTCTTGATTGGTAAATTTAAAGTTCATCATGATGATAAAACAGAATACGAGATAAACAATATTTTACTATAAGGGATGGTGTGTCGCCTTTTGTTTTGAGATTCGGATAGGCGTAGGCAAGTGCAGCAGAGGGTGACTCTAATGACGACTGACTATGAGAATTTTAAAGCGTCTCATTTAAATGCGTCCAAGAATGATCGCAAACATATTTTCTTTTTAAATTAAAGTTCAGAATGTCAGCTTCCCTTTCCCTTCGTACACATGTGTAGTTACCACAACATAAGCAACACTTTCGTCCGAGGATGTCCTAAAGGACGAAATCCCTCACACGAATTTTTTTTTCCGCTTTGTCATTAATTTTCATAATATATATACGGAACCAAGTATAAGATAACTCAGAAAAGGAGAGAAAAATCCTTTCTTCAACGAACTCTTCAAATATAGATGAAAAAGTCAGTGACAATTTTTCTTTGAAATATCAAATGGTTATAAGTTTGTTATGGCAGTCTAATTTGTATCAGCGATATTTCCTTTGTTGAAATGAGAAATTTTCTTATTGAATAGTGATCTATATCCATATGATAGGTTTCTGTTAAGACATTATAGTATTTTGTATGTTTCGAATGGGACTAAAAAAAAAGGTTGTTCGCCGAGAAATAAGATATGTAATTGCGACATCCTGTGATTGAAGTGCGAAAAAAAAAGAGTGTCCTTTCCTTTTATGCTGCTTTATACAACGCCACTTAGCAGGCGTTAAAAGAAATCCCCCTGGATGTACAAGATTAGAAAACCATATTTTGCCAATATGAAAAAATATTCTGAGATGCTTTTTCGTATCGTGACGAAGGAAGCTTTAAATGATCAAGTTTAGATGTGAACACGTGAACGAGAAAGGGTATTTCTTTGAAGCACAACTAAAAGTGAATCGATGGTACTGTTGAAATTTCTCAGATGTGGCACGTTCTGAAAAAAAAGGTTGATAGCGTTTCGCTTTGAAACGACCAATTAAAAAGTAAATACGATATTTGGAAATAAAAAAAAGTCTCATAAAGAGAATTTAGATTTAAAAGCTTTTTTTCGTTAATTTTATTTGTCAATGCATCATTTAAAAAGGCGAATAATTGGTTTCCTTCAAAAACAGAATAAATCACAGAAATATTCCAAATAACGGTTAAAGTAGAAACGAAGACAAGTGCATTAGAAACCAGAAACGGGGGGAAAATATTCAAACATTTTTTGTGTGTGTGGCGTATTAACAATTTTTTTAAAAACTTTTTTAATCATTTTAAGTTTTTAACTTATTCCAAACAGATCTTAAGGAACGAGGAAAAAAGATGAATAAGTTTTCTTTTCGTTTAATTGCTTTGAAGATGCAAAAATCCAACATTAAGTGGGGGGGTCCAGGGTAATAAATAAACAAACAGTGAATATTTGGTTAAACTTTTTTAATAACCCGGAGTTTTGAAAAGCAAATCGTCACTTTCCCAAAAGCACTCCATCCCACCATCCCTTTAAAAAATAATTAAAATAATTAAAAAAAAATGTCTTTGGTTATATGGGGGAAAATGAGAAAAAGAAAGCAATAAACAAATTCGGCGTTCATCACTTAAGTTAGCAGTAATAGCTATAATAAAAATATATATTCGTGTTATCTATGTGTACATATGGTATATAAATCTATATATCAGACGAATAGTTGGAAATCGAATAATAATTTTTTTTAAATCCTAAGTAACGCGTTTCATTTTAAGCAGGGACTTCTTCAGACAATAGACGTAATCAATTATATATCTTATGTAGACAGCGAGGCAGAAATACAACACACTACAAGCTACATCGAAATACAAAAAGCTACATCGAAAAGGATAAAAGTACATGAATGCCCGCTTTAAATTTTTAACGTCAGGTTTATCATAGTTTAGCCGATTTAACTTATACAATGCGAGGTATTTGAAAAAAGCGAAAAAATAGAAACAAAAGTGATAGAAAGCTCAATTAAATCGGCTAACTTTCACATCTAGATAAATTGGACTTCAGTTTAAAAAAATTAAATTTAAAATCGAGTGTTCTTGTAGCATTTTTATCGTTTTCGATGTAAAACTGTAACCGGCATTTGTTGCATTTTCCCTGCCCCACCTATATAAGTCTGGCTCTGTTAATAAAACCATTACAAATCTTAAATTCATTCTAGGAACGAAACAAGCTGTTTAAGAGTTTTCATATTTGTGTATGTGTGTACACGCGTTATTTCTATACATTCGAGAATTATTTGTGTTGTCTCGATTCTGTTTTGAATTTCCACTTCTACTTTATTTTGGGCAATTTAGTACTATTTCAAATGCTCCAACAGTGAGAGAAACGATTGTCGCTCGAGAGAATTTGATCTCTTTTCTTTTGAAGATCATTCGTATACAGTAATATAATGATCAGAAGCGCTTCATAACTGACCAAGGATCCTGTCATTTCTTCACTTCTCTACAGCGACAAAGAATATCTAGCTATCTTGTTTTCTGAAGAAGATCACATCGAATCACAGTCCCAATTTTAACCAGCCATTTTTGGATTACGTCTTTCACAGTTCCAAGGGCGCCCATAACAACAGAGACAACTTCTTTCATAAACCTCTCTATAAGTGTGCTATCTCAAGTTTCAAATATTGATGTCTTTATTTTATTTCTCAACTACCCTATGTACCCTGGTACCGCTATATCGATGAGCCATCATATTATTTGCATTGGACTGCCATAATAATAATCATCAAAAATCTTTTCTTTTTTCCCACCCCCCGAAAAGCGAATTTGGTTGATTATCAGGAAATTCCCTTGATTTCATCGCCGCCAAGAATCTTGGAACCGTCATATCAAAAAGTACTGAAAATGTCCACTTGAACGTGCCCAAAGTAGAGCAAAATTCTTGCCATCATTTGTCACATATGATGGGCTAATTTTTGGGGCAATTAAAAAGTGACCAATAGAAAGCTTCTTACATGTGTTTAAAACTAGGTTGGATTTTACGAAGGCTTTTGTAAGAAAATAGGTTTAAAATATTGATATTATGTTGACTCTTGTGTTGCCTACAAAAGTTTTTATTTTAAGATGCGCTTTAATTAGACTTGCCTCTAACATTACAGAAATGGTATCGGATATACTGTCAGTAATACCAATAATTCTTCGCGCATATTTTATGGAACATTTACGATGTTAAGGAGCTGTTGAAGTTTCCGCACAATAACACATAGCAAACTCGTGTTATTTATAACCCATACGAGCTGGATAATATGCATATGATTAGATATATATTTTATATATTCAAACAAGTACATAAATCAAGTGAAAACTCATGTGCCGTTTGAATTGTTACGTCGGTATGGGGTAAGCCTGCCATGATACTTGGCTGAAAAATAGGATTTTGTAGCTAGCGAGAGAAGCAAAAACAGTTGAAAAAGAAAAAGAAATGAAATTAACGATACACATGAAAGTAAGGGGAGGCTGAAGGACTGAAAGGTTTTTTTTATTTAACGCGGAAGAGTGTCCTCGGAAAGAGAACAAAGAGACTTGTAGGTTCGAGGCAACCAGAGCTGAGGCTTGCAGGTAGTGAGGAAAATGACTGCCAGAAGACAGTCGTGGACCTGGTAGTCTGGTTACGCGCGGAAGATGCTAGTCATGGAAAACACCGCGGGATTCGGAGAAGCACAAGCAAAGAGAAGTGTGAAGAATGCTGTTGATAAATTTCAGTGTTTTGCCGAGGAAGTAAAACGTGGAGGCGAGAGATATCTAACGTTAAAGCGCCTTGGGGAAGAAAGTCGGGCAGGAAACATTCCATGTGATAACAATATTGGGAATGGGAGAGAGAAAAAAACCAGTCAACTTCACGTAGATCAAGAAAAAGAATTGACTCAGTTCATGGTGTCACCGAGACCGTAGACGTGAACGTTAATTTCACACCATCGGACTAACATTTTTCCCCTAAGCATTTTTCTGATTCTTGTCTGTGTTGTGCTAAAGAAAGTACAAGGACTGAACTGACTTTATCCCCCACCCAGAAGCGATCTCTTTAACGGACAGTTGCTTTCTGGTGTGTAAATCTTTCCGCTTGTAAGTGTAATATTCATATATTTATTTACTATTTAACTCATTAAAAAAAGAATATCTATGGAATTATATGAGGAACTCAATTTTTTCGGTAAAATTGAGAACTAAACTGAAGACGACAAATCTCTTGGCCTCGATCTAATAATTACCGTCATTTATTTTCAAAATTGTTGTAAAGTAGGACTCAGCGTACTTCTTGCTCTTCCTTACTACTGTGACAATGGACTGCTTCCATTTAAATATAACAAGTAGCCACATTAGGATAGGATTTGAAGAGTAGTTGTTATAGAGTTTTTATGGTGGCTGTATTATAAGAAAGAATGTGGTGTTTTGGTGTAAGGAATATTGTATAGTTTGTTTGGGTCAGTGATTGTGGCTAGCTAAGTTTAAGATGACAGTTTTTTTTCCTTGGGCTCCTTTTGGCCTTGTGTCACATTTTCTGTTGTATTTCAGAAATAAATATCAGAAATAAATATAATATGAAGATTAGTTGATTTACTCGTTTTTTTTTTTGTTGTTTTTTATTCTCTGTATGAGTATTTAATAAACCAGTTTGTTTTCCCTACCCAGTATTCTCTTCTGTTCTTTCGATGATCTAATAACGACCTTCCTAATTCTCGGCTACTTTTGAACAAAGACAAGGTCACAACAAAAATAAATCGGGGAAACTTCATTTTCCGTTTTATTTTTTAACCCTGAAATATTAGCTTCTAAATCTTTTGTTTTATATGCCTAACAAACCCTACAGAAATAAAATATAAGAGAAAATCAAAAGAATGTGTATTTGAAATCAAAACAAAACAAAGTTACAGTATAATCAGTTATGTGCCATGCGTAATACACGCTTAGGCGATCATGTATCTTTCGATACATGCCTAACGAGGGAGATTTTCTTCCCGCAGTAGGTTGCCATTTCTTTCCACGGTAGACCAATTGCTATCCAAGGCAACCCGGTCTGTCCTGCTATTTACCCAAACGTATTGGCACGTAAGCGAATGTAATGGATTCGTACTCGGCTCTCCGATTCCTCAACCTGAGACGCTATCCATTACTCCACCGTGCCTTCTTACAGTACGATAATAGATCTAAAACTCATTTTATGCGAGGATCAGATTAAAAAATAGAGAATCGGGAAATTTAAAAACTTAACGTCAGACTTAGCACCCCGATTTTCATTTTCCCGAAGTTCTGCTAGATTTAGGTGTGCGTCCATGTTGACTATTTACATCTGGTTACGTTTGGCATATTGTCCCTTTCCGTTGTTCACTTAAACCCGAAAGAAAAACGAGTATGCAACTCCTGCTGAGCTTACCCTTGGGTCTGTCTGGTGCTGTCGTGTTTCCCTTTACTTTTTGTGCGTGTATGTGCGTGTGTGTGGTGGAAACAATGACAAAAATATTCTTATATAAGCGTTCCAAAATATACTCTTTGTGCAAGATATACGTTTTGAGCGTTAAAGATTTTACAATATTGTATACACTAGTTGTAAAATGGAGAATCCTTATAGAATTAAGCTGTTACAATTTATACATACTACGCATGTCAGATAGTAAAATGTTAATTGATATAACGTATGAATACACGTACAAATATAGTATATAGTAATAACAACTCGCACAAACCAATTTGATTATAACATTACAGACTCTGTAGGTGGTAGGTAAGGCCAAGAGCAATAAAAAGTAATTCAGGTTTGAACCATTGTTTTTGTAGGAACGGTTTTTAGACATGTAACACATTCATTTTAAGCTAAACCTCTGGTTATATAAGAATTTATTCAAATTTATTAATGATATTCTTAAAATATTATGTTCTGATAGTGGAATATTCAGTAATTAGATACATTACTACTATTAGATATAATAATAGTGGAGAGAGAGAGAGTTGATATGACAGCACAACAGAAAAGAAAGGTCAAATCTACGCGATATCTTTTCTGATATTCAATAATACACGCATACACATATATTTTCAACGTAAATATTATAGAGAGTATATTTGCAGTTTGATTCCCCCTAAATCTGCCATCTATTGGGCAACTTCATAATTACATCCACCCATAATCAATTATCTGACACCTTAACGAACTACAGTCTGCGCCTTGCAGTCTTCCAGCGAGCTGAATTTTCATTTAGAGGCTTCTGAAGACCCAAATCAATGGTAACCAAAAATGTGTAATATCTGGTAAAAAGGGCGGATGAGTGAATACTTTTCTGCTAAGCTATAGCAAAGTTTGCCTGGTCAAAGAAACTCGAGTCCAGTCAAGTGATATTTCGATAGAATATTACACATTTTCTTTTAATTTCAGACATTTTACAAGTTGTAACATAGTTACGCACACAGATAGATAGGTAATATGTTAGCATGTGTTTTGTAACAGATACATTATTTACTTGATGAAAATAGCCTGTTGCGCAATCTTTTCTCGAAGATACTTCGCTAGTTCCGTCTATTATGTACCGTGTCCCTTCAGGACGTGGGCCATTACGGTTCTGCACAACTTCCTATCCTTCGAAGCGCTAAGTAATTTTTGTCTTCTTCCTATGCCTTTGGGTCCCTGTTCGGTCATCCATTTACACAACCTCGTTTTCGCTCTGCCCATTTTCCCTTCAATATTTCAAATTTTCTAAGCTATCTTTCCTCATTATGTTTCCCGAAAATTCCAACTATCACTTTCTCGCGAATTGCTCAAATGTCTTTATACCAGATTAGACTAAGGCAAGTATATATTTTTTGCAACATCAGAATTTAATATAATAATTGCAACCCCCCATACTATTAGTTTCTCTATAAAGTTAACTCCAAAATAGATATAATACAATTAGTATGTATTTTAATGATCGAATAAGGAACAAATAGGAAACATTTTTATAAATTTGAAATCATAGCTTTTTGCTGATTTCATCTGAACATGGAATCTACATAAGACATCAATATTGAACCCATCTATACAAAAAACTATTATCAGGTTACTCCCTAAGAAACAAGAAATTTCCTACTCAATTGCATATGTGATACCAATTCATATTTTAATGTGAAAATTGGTCTTTTGCCAGAACTTCAATTTGGGGAAAAGAAAATATGTACTTGGCTGAAACTCTCATTTCACAACAGCTTTGTGCTATATTCAGTTCCTATAGGAAAAATGCCTTAACGTCGTTATAGTTGAACCCATTTAGTATCGAACTCTCTACAGTTGTAATGGTCTGCGAGCAGAACTTGATAACCATTGCTTTTGTCACCTCAAATTTTCATAAAAATAAAGTGACTGTATTACTTTTCGCATGTCGTCGCCTGGAAAGATTTGACACGAGACTAATACAATGATAGGGATTGAGTTGATTTTTACAATATCTTACCTAGTCATACTCATGACATATGCACACCAACATTTTTTCCTAGCACCAAAATAATTCCTAAACGTATCAGTTCTCTGTGAGACTGAGACTGTGAGGTGGTTAAACATTAATTTTAAGCAGAAAAATAGTTAAATCCAAAATGAAATATAAACTGGAAGATAGTTAGAAAGAGAGAATGAAAGACATTTTCCCTGGTAATGTGGACGTGAACAATGAGCCATCTGGGTTGCCTCACCCCTACGAATTGGAACGATACAGAAGAGTTTACTTTTTTATCTATCGAAAATCTGGCATGCGGGTAAAGCAAATTGGGAAATGGTTTTCTTTCTTTCTTTGGAAATTAGAAATACACATGTCATTGGCGAAAACAGAAGCAAACATGAATTATATTTTCATTAGCGAAAACGAATTGAGAAATGAAAACAGAATGAACCCGCTGCGAGGATTAGGATTATGAAAACGATCCGTCATAACAGTCAAATGATCTGGCTTATGTTTTCGCTAAGACGGCGACCGGCCTGACGATGGAAAACAGCGTGTCTCTTTATTGCGAAGTAGGTAAACAAGTATATTTTCATTGACAAAGGTGATCTGGTTTTTGTTTCACTGGACAAGTGTGTCCAGGAAAGGGGCCAGGGAATTGAAATTAATGAGGAGAATAAACCACGTCATTTCTCCTACGCACTTTAAAAATTAGATTTGTCACAAAGACAATTATGCCAGTCCTGAGAAGTCGACAGAGCTAGAATAATGAGTGGGGAGGAGGAAGGAACAAAATTTAGCTCCACCTGTACGCATAGCGGTGCGAGATGTGAAGTGAAGCAAGTTGGAGTTAAGACTACTGTGGCTAATCCAAAGGAAGGTGGATAAGTTTATTAAGCAGAATAAGGAACAAATAAAACGTTGACTCAGATTAACCGAATATTGGGGAATCACGCCAGTTTTGGGCCGAAGTGCATATAAGCAGATGATTTTGGGGAAATCAGTGACTTTGTACTGAGAAAAAGCATCGAGTGCCTCTGAAATCCACGTTAGCTGCCACCAGATTTTCTTCAACCTTTCACTGCTCTGAGATCAAGAACACAGCGAAGGCAGAGTCGGTGAGGATGGAAGCGGTAAGCAACCAACAACCTACTTGAACCAGCGTCAGCATTGACCAGAGCAGAGTTAAAACGTCGTCCTAACACCCTCAGAACCGTACCACTAAACGTGGTTACAACACCGGGTGTAGGCGACGGTCAAAATGTGTTACATTAATTATTGACCATGACAAAGGATGTGACCCTGTTGGCAGGTAGTATTATACTCTAATTCAAATATGCTTTGAAAACGAAATCATTTCTCCAACATACAGTTCTTAATGATTTATTTACAGATGAGATATAAGGGGAGAGGAACCCCATTATTTTTCGAGAATCAATACGAAAAAGGTGACAATAGTATGGGTCCCATTCTACACAGAATTTTTAGGAATAGATTGATAATTCAATTTTTTCTGTGGTTCGCTAATTTAAACGTTTGTTTGCTTTGTTCTTCAAAAGTCCAACTCTTTTTGACAGAAACAAAGAATACAGCACTGGAAAAGGCGGAGTGGGGGAAATAAAGAAAATATAAAACAATAAGAAGGTATGTTTTAAGCGCAAGATAATGTGGAAAGATACAATTACCCCGTAAAAAAATAAAATAAAATATGGCGAAATCATGACATAAATATTAATAAAATCGTTATTTAAATGCTAATCACTGAAACAAGTGATGTAGATTACAGTGTAAAAAAGCAATAAGCCTTATTTTCTTTTACATCTCCGCTTAATAATACATATGATTCAAACCATGGACGTCTACAATTGCCGCGGAATCTCGGTCAGTGGGAGGTTTAGTCCAGAGGACGGATTTCTAGATTCCAAGCAGGAGGTATTTTTTTCTTTTCCTTGTAATGGCAGAAGTGTGGGATCAAATAACTTTTTTCTCATAAAATCTTTGGTAATGCGGTAGGAGTTCGAATTTTGTTGGAAGTAATTTCTTTGATTTCTATAATTTAATTATCTCTATTGTTGTGCTAATATAAACCTCGTCGTTGAGCAATAGTTAACAAGTCAATCGCGAAGGCTGTTATTGCTGACGCGATTTGGGTATTTGTGTCGTTATAGCAGATGAAAGCAATGTTATCAAATACTTTTGTGCGAATTAGGATCGATTTCTTAAAACCGATTACCGAAACATTACAATACACATTTAAGTTCTGATGTATTTTCTGCTTGTAATGCAAAAAATAAGGCTCGGTTATTCAGAAACGAAATGTCAAATTACCAAAAAAGTGCAAAAAAGGCACTAGTGTCATTTCTCGAATTCTATCCGCAGTAGAATATAAAACGAATCTGTTTTGAAAAATAATAATTCTTAAAATTCTACACTTAGAATGAAATATTTTCTTGGAAAAGACTTTCAGCTGAAAAGGATGTAAATCAATTGTAATGTTCATCAAATTGCAATGTGGGTGTAAAAAGAAGGAAATTTACACCGAAAAATAAATGTATAGGTAATCAACATTCGATTAATGAAAGATTTTATAAGTATTTAGTTGCTTATCTACATTATTTTCGGAAAATGATTGATACAATTTAGAAATTAGTTTCATGTTTAACACTTTGCTTTATAATATATATATATATATATATGTATATATATATATATATATATATATATATATATATATATATATTACCATCACAACACCGAAATTCTCATGTTTCAAAACTAAAACTTCAATTCAAATTCAATTATAAGAATGAAACTTAAAATACAAAGTTACAGTCCATTATCTAGCGATGCTAAGAATAACTTTTTAGAAATTGATTTATTTAAAATAAAAAATGCCAAATATATTGCTATTGAAACCCAGACGATGTGTACCAATGGACAGATACCCTAGCCCAGATCTTGACTTGACCGACTTGATAGGTACAATACATTAGATACATGGCTTTCTAAATAAGTTAAATCTTAACACGTCTAAAATAATAAAGATTGAATTTTCCTTAACCCCAACATCTCAAAATATCAAGTTTGTCTGGACTAATAAATTAAATAAATCAATTTCTAAAAAGTTATTCTTAGCATCGCTTGATAATGGAACAGAACTTTGTATTTTAAGTCTAATTTTTAAAATTGAATTTAAATTGAAGTTTCATTTTTGAAACATGGTAATTTCGGTGTTGCGATGGTAATATATTAAAAAATCCAATTATAATGTTATGTTCTACTGTTCTATCGAGCACTTTTTAAAAAAAATAAAAATAGATGCTAAGAACTCTAAATTATAAATCCCTTTCCTATTATTTTAATATATATATATATATATATATATATATATATATATATATATATATATATATATATATATATGAAGAAATATAGTTTTGAGGTGTGCTATATTTATGGGATAAATTGCTCAATATCAGAGATAGAGAGTATGTTAATATAAAAGTGAACATTGAAGTCAACACTAAGAGGTGACAGTAATCGTCAGGCGGTCTGACGATTGCGTCTAGCATGAAACAGCCTGTCGCCTCTGAGTGTTGACTTCAATGTTCACTTATATATATGTGTATATATATATATATATATATATATATATATATGTGTGTGTGTGTGTGTGTGTGTGTGTGTGTGTGTGTGTGTAATTTGGCAGCAACTTTTCTTTTAAACATGTTGTGTTGAATGTTAAAGACAATATCGTCCTGCATATTTTCTTTTGAATTTTCTCATATTTTCTAATGAGACTTTTTATTTGAAAATGATATCAAAATAAAAATTGTCCGTACGATAACCTAGTATTTTTATTTCGATATCATTTTCAAATAAAAAGTCTCATTAGAAAATATGAGAAAATTCAAAAGAAAATATGCAGGACGATGTTGTCTTTAACATTCAACACATGTTTATATATATATATATATATATATATATATATATATATATATATATATATATATATATATATCAAACAAAGAAAATTCTTAAAGAAATATTCTGTGAGGGACCGTAATTTTTTGCAAATATCTACAGCGTCAAAATCTTGCATTTCGAAAAAGAGGGAAGGAAATTTGGCGATACGATTCGAAGAATATTGGATGCGAAAAGGTGATAATGTTAGCCCAAATACGCCATCTCTACTCGACTACTTCTGACAACAATTATAAATATTAATGTGTTCGGAAAGTAATTCTGTATTTCACCGATGCGAGTTATGAGTCAACCAGCTTAAACAGAACCAAGGTTAAATGGAAGGAAACTACGTCTGTAATTATCAATCTCTTCTTCTCGACAGAATGTCGTTTATAATACAATTCAGTGTTTGATTGGGAGAATTTTAAAGAGATAATGTGGATTCCTAATGAGCTTTTGCTTGAGATGAACAATGTTCTACCATCTGGGGCAATCTTTTCCACAGGAATGCAAACATTTCATTTTTGCATCACATTGTTATAGGAGAAGAAAAATCTGTTTTGCATGCCAACTGAAAAATGGGAAAAAAAGAACAGTGGTTATCACAAAATGAGAAACTAGTGCTAGCGTGAAAACCAGGTTCTATCAACAAAGGTCATTGCTTTTTATGTCTGGAAGATTCTGAATGGGGGCATCTATTACGGGCGTTTGGAACCTGGATGGACCATCCGTACAGATGCCTATTGCCAGTAGTTTGATCGGAGAAATGAAACATTATGTCGATAAACGGTATTATTCTCCATCGTGACAATGCAAGAGCGTCCTCTAAAAAAGAAACGAAAGAAAAAAATAAGTTCATCAGAACGAGAGGTTCTTCCATGTTCTACATACTCATCAGATTTAGTATAAACAGCTTTTCCTTGGTTTTGATCACGAGGATATTTCAAAAGTGATAAAAAATCTAAATCCAAACAAGATGCTAAAATATTTCAAACGGGGGAAAAGACACGTTTTTAAATATGGAGTCGAAAATTTACCTCTTCGTTGGACTGAATTCATTAAAAATGAAGGTGATTACGTTTTTGATAAATAATATTTAAATAAATTTACCCTAAATTTGTTTTACAACCTTTCTCGTAAAATTTAATTGCTTTTCCAAAATCCTGGGAATTTTAAGATTCTTTTTAAAAGTTTTTCAATGCGATTTTAAAACTTTATACCCAAACCAAAATCAATAAAAACTGTTCATATTTACGCAAAATATCATTTGAGCTGTAAAATGGAAGTTGTGTGTAATTGTAATCTTCGAATTTCTAATGAAATCTTTATTCAATGATTGTGTAGCCTGATACGCATTTATTAGCTGACATATGATTTAAAATTCTTACTGCATAAATTTGATATAGCTGATTAATATTTATTCCTGAATTGCATTGATAATGAGGGTGATTATATTGAGAGATAAATAACCGTTGCGTAAAATTAAAGCCTTTTCCTAATTAAGATACGGACTTATTGATGTACCTGTAATTTCATACACGTACACTGATACAACAAATAAAAGTTGTAGCACAAACAAAACCTATATAAGATGATATGACTTGGAGGCATGGTTTCGAACCTGAAACATTATTACCACCGATACAGATCACCCAATAGTACCTTACGATACCACTTGGTTATTGGTTTTTCAAACATAATGTAATCTTCAGTTGATTCTTGGAGAACACGTTGAAGATTACTGCGTCATCAGTTTGAAGTATTTTATATATTTACACACCTTCATGAGTTTGAATTGAAAATCACTATAATTATTCTCATAGAAATCGAAAGGGAATATTTTGATTTGTCTTGCTTTTTTTTTTCAGTGATACCTATTGAAGTCTAATAAAGAAAAAATTTTTCATTAGACAGAGAAAATAAGTAACGTCCTTTAAGAAGACGGGGAAGATAAGTTGAACATATAATTCTGTTGCTATACTGCCGTATACATATAAATGCATATAATAAATGCAATATTTTTCTTCGCCTAGCTCTTGGTTGTTCTTATTTTGAGTTTTATAGAATCACATCCACTCTTCAGGAAACTTCGTACAAAAATTGCTTGACTTAAATTCTTTATCTTCCAGAATTACTATGGTCGATCGATTTTTGTTGATATACAACCATTGTGTTTATAAATGCATATAGATAGAATAATAAAGAATTGAGGTGAAATATCTGACAAAGTATGTAAAGGTGGAATATGAGAAGACCAGTTAGATGCTGAAATATTTTATTTTCGTGTTGAAATCTCGCTTTGCGTGAACGTAAAATAACGAGATTTTCAAAGCACAGATAAAAACTACGTAAATGCCGTTACTATGTGCAACAGGTTTGCCATGGTAACGACTTTTCTATCGGGTTTCGAAAATTCTCCAGTAAAATAGCGAAACGTCAGCACGTAAATAAAACATTTCGACATCCAACTGATTTTTTGAATATTACACTTTTGCCGTGATAGAAATATGCATACGTATATATGACATAATTCGAACTTCTGATAAGTCTTTTCTTCGTTTTATTTCAATGATTAATGCTTAATTTTAACACCTAAAATGTTTATTCGTTTTTGCTTAATCATTTTTTAATGAAATGAAATACTTCAAAATAAAATTAACTATGACGTTATTTCTTTAACGATTCTGAAGATTGTAGCGTTGAAAAAAAAAGTCCGCGAACAAATTATTCACTCCATTTAAACACAAGGTGAAAAGTGAACGCCCCAAATTAAATTAACCAATTTTATTCTTGGCTTTAATTTCGTCCTTCTCTATCTCTCTATGTCCATCTATCTATCTATCTGTTTATCTTGCTGGTTAAATGTGTCTGTATGTGTTTTCGTGTCTGTGTGCCTACATATTTACATGTATACATGCATGTGTTATTTTTCATAATTCGTTATAGATCATGTGTTATTTTCTATACTTTTCATTTAAACAGTTCGAAGTCAGCAATTTTGATCCTATCTTAGCAGCTTACAATCTCAGAATTTAATATCTACTTTTTTTTAAGTATACACACAGACACATATACATCCACAAACACACACGCACACACATATACATGAATATAAATACACACACGTATACATCTACACACACACATGTATACATCCATACACAAACACACATATAATTCTGAATGATGAATGTATCGTTACGACGCCTATACACCTTTAACAATGGTAAATGCGTACTTACTATACAGCCTGGTGATTGGTTATACATGAAACTTAAAATTGCGAAAGGGTAAAATTGTTAAACATGTATAAGTGTCGTAACGATACATTCAACATTCAGAATTATATATATATATAAATATATATATATATTTTTGAATTGGACAAAGTCCGACAATTTATTTAAAGACATTTATATGTTTAACGTTCTTTTTATAGATACAAGTATTTAAGCAAATGCTCTGTTTTATAATAAACAGTATTAAATAACATTTACCGGCCTGAATGTCCGAGAAATTTTCATAGAAACTTTTCGTTCTCCGACAGGAATCGAAACTGTATCCTATATTTCTATATTTCGCATGACGTGCCTTAACCTTTCGGCCACAGAGAAGCGTCTGGTTAGCAAGGTCGATTTTACTATCTTTAAACTTAAATCTTCCATGAATCTCTTCTATTCATATCTGCTCTAGCGTATCAAATGTAAACAAATGACGTCATATATTTTTTGCTTTAATACTGTTTATTATAAAACAGAGCATTTGCTTAAATACTTGTATCTATAAAAAGAACGTTAAACATATCCTAAATGTCTTTATATATATATATATATATATTGATCGCATAAAGTTACAGGTCATCGTGACCGAAAGTTTGAGCCTACTGGCCTTGTTTTTTTTTAAGTTGATCACACTAGATTATAAGCGCTCTCCCAGCAAGTGTAACTATGGTCCGCTCTGCATAGTTGCAGTATAAACCACAGATGGGCTCCGTGTGATGATAGTGCATCTGTAATAGGAATTTGCTAGCCTTCCTGGCATATGTGCTCGGAAAATAATAGCTAGCTATATATATATATATATATATATATATATATATATATATATATATATATATATATATATAAAGAATTATTGGATTTCTATTTATAATCCGATATTATTTATTACTTTAAACTTTATATTTCATAGATACACGTCTTTTTTTTAAAACACTCTAAATATATGTCTACCAGCTTTATCATTCGAGTGTTTTAATAAAGAAAGTGCGCTTTCTGAAGGGTCAAAACAGCATCTCACTTGTAGCGAGACCCACAGTTAATCCAGGCGTGTTTATAGATCACTCAGACACGGAAAACATCCACAGTGAAGTAAAATTCACTTGCTACATTTAAGAAAGCACGGCGAGTTTAATGGTGGATTTCCCAACAAGCGGTTCGAACCCTGCGAGAAGGCGCCACTCTTTCTTTATTAAGACTCGGGAATGAACAGGGAGTTAGACATAGGCTGACAGTGTTTTGAAAACAGTGACGTTTACACGTTTATCCATTAAATATAATATTTCAAGTAGTAAGAGATAATGTCCTTTTATAAATAAAACCATTAATACCTTATATATGTGTGTGTGTGTGTGTGTGTGTGTGTGTGTGTGCATGCGTGCATGCGTGCGTGCGTGCGTGCGTGTATGTGATATGTTTGATACACTGACAGATCTGTTTATTTTGTTTTTTAAATGAAACATCCAAATGTCAGAAATTAATGCAAACTATATTTGGACGGTTCAATATTTTTCTCAGATATTTTCCTTGTTCAAATGAAGATTTGTTTAATTTCATTTTTAGGAATTTTTTTTTCAGAATAATTTAGGTGGTGTCGGATTCATCATGTTTCAAGATTGATTACAATTTTGCGAATTTTACTATTGTAAATCTGAATATTTTAATGCTGTACACAATTTTTCAAATGGTCTAATCAATGGAAATTTGGCTTGGCATCTTTTTAACCCTTAATATATCATGTGGTGCAGATAAACTTATTCTTTTGGATGGCTTTAAACTGGATCATGCATCTGAATAAACACAGATTTGGTATTTGAGGAAGGAACTACCAATGTAATTATTTAAAATGAGCTTTGGAGATCCCGAACATCAATGATGGTCAATGGAGAAAAAAACAAAAAAACAATGGAAAATATTTTTAAAAAGGAATTTTTTCACAAAAACTTGGAGTTTCTCCTTCGATTATTTTTCATTAGATTGCGATACGACATATGAAAAAAAAACCCTGAAAAATTGAGTTCACAAAAATTGACTGAAAATCAGAAACCCAGTCGTATTGAGGTTTGCTCATCACTGCAAACTCACGATAATGACCAATTTCTGATACTTGCGATGGAAAAATGGATGCTGGATTACAATCGTAAAATCATTTTGATTTTAGTGAATGTTATTTTTTTCTTCACATATACTAATTTTCTCCTGTCAAAATCCGACATTTAATTTGGTACAACCTGATATACGATTTGTTTTATTCCTGAAAAAATGGGCCATACACACTTCAAAAATTAATTGGCAAAATAGTTATCTCTGGATCAAAAAGGTTGGGGCAAAAAGTCTTTGGGGGGTGTGTGGGAAGAATGAAAATAAATATATTTGAAAATGTGGTGTTAAATAAACACATTGAAACACAATAAATAAATGTCTTTTTTGAAAAGATATCTTCATAAAGGCGACGGTATATATATTTTACCAGTATGGTATTATAAAATTTTTGACTGAATAGGGCATAACATGTAAAAGACTTGCTGAAGACTTCGACATCTACCCGGAGGCTTGAAGTTCAATCAGTCTTGAGCATGACTCATTAAAGAAATTTATTCTTTACCAAATAAGCCACAACACCCCTGACGCGGAGTTGTCTATCATATGACTTTTAAAAAATAATGGTTGTGGTTTAAACGGACGATTTTAAATCATGAAAACTGCTTTAAAATAAATCATATCTTTTGAAAAGAAAAAAAAAGAGTTCATTCACATCATGTTAGTTTGAAGAGAAATGTAAGAATTTTTTGTTCATCTTTGACCATGGAAATTTTCACGAGGCCTCAATTCTGATCAGGCGTGAGGTGTGGCTTGCTAGCTCATTCTGGGTGATCAAGTGTGGTTTTATTTTTAGATCTTATTTTCGATTATTTTTGTGCTTGAGCTGCTTTTGTTTTATAATTGAGACCGTAAATTTCAGTGAAAAAAGGGTTTTTCTCTTTAAATTTAAGAGATGAGTTATTATTTACATTGACACTAATATCCTCAACTTTGTTATCACAATTGTTCTTTCCAGCCTTCTTCGGGTGTCTGTCGAATCGAGTAACGTTCAGGTTATTTCGAAATTCACTCTTTATTTAATTTACAATGACATATGTTCCCTTCTGCTGTCTAAAATAAATACAAATGAGATATCTCTAGACCTGGAGTACTAATAAAGCAACAAGGTAAGATATGCTTATTTTGTTGACAACAGAACGAAACCAACCCACCCCAGTAAACAGATTAAATATTACTATCATTATTAATAATAATATTATTATTAATATTTAATTAATATAATTAATAATAATAATAAAATTATTAAAGTTTTCAGTTTGAATTTCCTGAAGAGACAGATCCTGAAGAATGATGGAAGGCATAACGGCCGAAATGTTGTGATATTATCAATAAAAATGAGAACATTAGTCCGATTGTGAATAATGTAAAATAAAGTATCTTTTAGCGCTCTAATATTGACGAGGTTGTTACTGCTTTGAAAATCAAGTGGGAAGAAAATTCAAGGGAGATAATTAGGGAAACTGGACAAAGGAAAAAACTTTCAAACGCTTGCAGTTCGTTGCTGTTTGAAATACAGATAGTCCATTGTTTTGTTTTTTTCTTATCTGAACGTTCGATACTTATGTCTTTAGTCAATCAATAGCTGAAAAAGTTCGACGTTGTTTAATTCATATTACGTAGAGAGTAACTCGAAGGACAGAGTATATCGATGGAAGTGTTGCGATAAAAAAAAGGATACCGGCCCAAAAGAACTATTGAAAAATAAGATTAAAAACGTAAACAAATTAATAGTGACTGCACTGCGGTAAAATTTTAATATAAAATTCTTTTCATCTAACCCAGATAAGAATAATGAAATCCACGCTTAAATATATTTCCTTCTCTTCTTATATATCAAAATGATACTTTCTGAAACTCATTCTTTGTATTGCTTAGGTTGTTACAACGTATCGGTTGAGCCATTGCACAGCTTACTTCGTGTAAAATAAATTGTATTGTCTTTGTCTGATCATGCCGTGCATGAGCTGCCATTTTCTGTTCGTCAATACTTAAAATGAGCGATAGTATTTATCATTTTTTTTTCGGATTATGTACCCGAAGTTTGTAAAATGGATCGGCCGAAACGTTGTAATAACCCCACTCCCAGAACGTGCTCGTTGACCGAACAACTCGTGGAATTATGAGGCTACCAAAAATGGCAGCTAATAAAGTAGAGAAGAAATTGTACAATTTAACGAAATCATGATTTTTTATATATCGAGAAGCGTTTATTTAAAGCTTTGGCATTAATGAAATTAAAATTTGCTTATTTTCCTTTCCTCAACGCACTTTACGGATTTAATGCCTAATAAAATATAAAGTAAAAACTAAGTATAAAATCCAGTAAAATACAATTCCGTATTTGAAGTTAATAAGAGCCGGGCTTGTTTTGTAAGAGTTTTATATTTTCCACCGGTGCTAGAATACAGTGTTTGAGCCCTGATTAAAGACAAGCTTTCGAATGTTGATTTCTTGGCTAAGTCCTATTCATTTGGTTGATTACCGCAAGACAATATTTTCCGTTTCATTTGGCCTCATGTCGTTCTAAGCTCAATAAGTAAATGCCTTTTTCCTCTGTTCATTCAACTATAAAGCCTATGTTAAGTATGAATAACATGGCTATTTCAGTTGATGTTAATAGACAGAAGAGCATGAAATAAATCAAAACTAACCAAAGCCATTGAGATTTTATGGTGAAATCATTTCCTCTGTATAAATATACCTTTTGCTCCAATGAGATTAAATTGGTATATTTCTTTTATTAGAGGTAGAACCAAATTTATCATCCTTAGAATAGTTCACAAAATGTTAGTCACTACAAAAATATTTAGTTGTTTTTAGTTCTTTTTCATATAATGCGATAATGATTGTGATTTGGATATTTCGTTATTTTTTGAAAACGAAAGATGTTTTTCTTTATTTTACTGAATTATTTTTTCCGTTTCTTGTTGCGTGTGGCTAAGTACATTAAAATAATTTGTATGTTGTTCTGTTGTAAGATTTAAAAATATTTCCTCCGATTCCTCGAAAGAAAATCTTTTAGATTTTTATAACTTGTTTCAAATAAAACATGTTTGACAAATTGGAAAACAAAGAAGTTTTGTGACGCGTTTCATCCGTCAGGACATCATCGGATTGACTTTGTTGACGTTGTTGTGACTGCACATGCGCACCATCGAGATACGCCGAGAGTTTCAAAATTTAGATGGCCTCCTTCCAAGTAGTTATCTTTTCTAACACACACTTTAACAGCCGATAACACTGTTTAACTTACAATATGTCAATTTCTCGTTACGACATCTGGGATCTAAATCATTTCAGTCAGCATGTGACATAAAATAAAGCCACATTATTCCTTTCAGTCTAAAACTTCCTCTGTCTTAGTATTTATTTACACTAAGTATAACATGCGCTTTTCTTAATCTTTGTACTGTCTACTATTGTCATACTTCTTGGAATTCTTCTCAATTGAACACGTATGCACAGCATGAAAGCAGAATCAACATACAGAAAGATTAAGTCATATAAATTATAACAAGCAGAAATATTAAGTTCTTAGTCTTTTCTCAGTAAATATTGTGGAACATCTGAGCAAAGACTCCTAAAAATGTCGAGCTAATTATCACTATGAGGATGTTATATTTTGTATTGAGTTTGTATGATTTCAGCACATTTGGTTATTACTGCGAATTTAGGACCAAGTAAAACCAAAAAGCAACGACTGCAAAACCGTCAATGAATGCGTAATTTTACAAATTCTCTCGATACGGAGAACATTTCATACTTCTTTCTTATCTTTCTTAATTTCCCTGCAAAAAAATTTGCTTTTTTATTTGTTATTTTAAAAAATGATTTTTAAAAAAAAGTCGCATTAAATTAATAAATCTTCGTTAATTTCAAAACATCAGTTGGCTGCTTCGTCCTTCCATCAGATATGACGGATATATCACACAGTTGATTCAAGATGGACGTAGGCTTTGAAGATAATGAATTAAGGTAAGTGATGAATGATATCAAAAAGAGGATGAGTCTTACCTTCATTATTATTAATCGGTGAGATCAGTATCCAATATGAGTAGCAGCTCAAGCAGCATTGATCAAAGACATTTGTGCCACACACGAATTCAAATATGTATGTACCAACGAATATTCAATATATGTGTGTGCGCGCGTGTGTGTGTGTGTGTGAGTGTAAAAATAGTACAGATATAAATAAAATATTAAAAAAAGGCAAAGAATAAAGAGAAAAGGAAAACAGTTCTTTACCAACGCGTTTCGTCCTCTGAGGGAATTTTATCAATTTATTTTTGAGCGCTTATAAATGTAAAATTTTTGCAAGCTTAACGATGTTTTTGCTTGTGTATATGAATACAAGTTGCAAAATAAATACCTTACATTTGCCCTGATAAAGCCCATCAGATGACGAAACGCGTTAATAAAGGAAAATTTTCCTTTTGTCTTTATTCATAGAAATATATATTTTACACATGCACACACACGCACACACTTCTACTGACCAATATCTGTGTGCGTGTATGCATACCAATAAGATTATCTATCTATCTAATATATATATATATATATATATATATATATATATATATATATATATATATATATATATACGAGTAAAAATATGTATGTACTTGTGTGTGCGTGCGTATGCATATATGTAGGTAATCTTACTAGCGCGTACGCACAAATATATATATATATATATATATATATATATATATATATATATATATATATATATATATATATATATATATATATATATATATTCAGCAATTAACGCATATATTTATATGCTCTTTATGCCCACACAATTATAGAGAATAATCTGTATGCGTGTGTACTTTCGTTATTTCGTAGACCTCCGCCCTATTTGAGACCACGTTTTTTTTAACAATATTAGTCATGTGTCATTTCTTGCCATGCCAAAAATGCCTAACAAACTGCAGGCATTTTATATATAAGAAACCGATTTCATACAAAAGATAAATTTAAAAAAGTTGGTAAGGAAGATAAATATGGACATTATTCAGAGTACTTTTGTTTCTTTCTGTCGTTGGCAAATTATATTCTTCCTAATCTCATGGGTTCATCCTGTTCAGCACGTTCGTCATCGTCGTCGGCCATTTCGCTCTTCCGCTTATGCGAGGCGAATAGGAAGATGCAACCAGCCAGGAAGTAGACCGCAAAGCTGACCCAGGATAGAATAAAAGAGAAGCCGTACTTATAATCGCTCATCTTTGGGTGTCGAGCTGGGATGTGGGTAATTCCATGGTCGACGCTTTTTATGTAGACTTCATTGAGAACAAGCAGGCAGGCAGCTGGAAATGAAAATTTAGGTTTAAAATGTGAAGATTTTGTTAAAAAAACAAACTGCATAATAGATATTAAGAATAAACTATTTTAAAACTTAGTTTGTGCGATACAAAAACAATACGAAATAGAATCGAAAGATTATATTGGGCCAGAAAGTTTCTGCATACCTTAAAAAAGGTTAATTTGCAGTGTAACACCCGCGCTCAGTTCGCAATAAAAATTTCCCGGATACTTACATTTATGTGCAATTGGACAAGCTTCATTCGAATCTGGCTTGATAAATTTGATAAAAATCTACCGTTTTGGAGTTATCGACAATGAAAGTTCGGATTCATTCGCGTCGTGGGCAGCCATTACGGGCGTTGTTTGCAAGCATTCGCTGCAGAATAGCTATCAGTGCAGGTATCATTGCGCAAACTGAGCGTGTCTATGTAAATAGTTCTCGTGCGGAGTAATTGAGACAAGAAAGATCAGTTCTGCGCTTAGCTTTGTGCAGCGAATGTATGCAAACAACGCCAGTAATTGCTGCCGCCAACGACGCGATTAAATCCCAAATTTCACTGTCGATAACCCCAAAACGGTAGATTTTATCAAATTTATCAAATTCGAATGGAGCATGTACAATTACATATAATTGTGAGTATTTGGGAAATTTTTAAATCGAACTGAGCGCGGGTGTTACACTGCAAATTAACCTTAAAAAATCAGTATTTACAATCCTGGTATTTATTTGCAGTTGAACACCAATTATTGACAACAGAGAGCGATGCGCAACTACCGTATTTTCATACAAATTTTTTAGTATGTAGGAACGATGTATCTAAGTCGTAATATTACTTTTAACAGTAGTCAATGGGGTTTTAAATCATGCATGTAGCAAGCATTATACCAACCGTAGGTAGGTAGGTAGGTAAAAAAAATAATGATTGGTTGCTCGTTTCCGAGCATAGCAGTTTGCTAGGGTGGCTTGCTAATCCCAGTTGAAAACATCTACTCAGACACATTTGTATTTCTTCAACACCACAGATAACCATGCCGAGTGGACTTTAATTACAGTTTCGGGAAGAGACCGCATAATCTGGTATGATTAAGAGTTAAACAAGGCCTGTTTGGTCTACCACATTTCTCTCACAATGCTCGGATCAAAACGTCATATGATTCCGAGGCACTTCCTAACGGTGCCGCACACTGATATCCTCTCCCCAAATCAATATTATAAAAAATTATCTCTCCATGGTGAGATTATCCGGTTCGGAACAATAACGTTCCAGCCACTTGACGACACACCCGAATAGATAAAGAAAGAGCGTTTTAGTAGATAGATAACAACATCGATATCAAGTGAATTTCAATGGATGTACTCCCCGTGCAATGACGTAGACCTGGTTAAATTTAAAAGACAATAATATTCTGATCTTGTTCAAAGCACCTTAACCCGTTAAACCAGATTACCAATACAACACGTCTGGCGTGTAATCAAAAATAATTACACGGTATATGATGATATAAAACAAGACTGAGTACCATCCATTTGCTGTTTTTCTCTTCGAATTTGTTCCGTTATACAGGCAATTTTGAAACTGAAAATATAGGATAGAATATCGACATGTGGTCATATCCCTGGGGTCGTAGGGGTAAAATTTACGCTATGCGGTATATTTCACGAGAAAAGCGGAGAACTAAAACATAGCGATCCAAACAACAAAAATGAAAATACTAGTCTGAAAAATACTTCATCTCAGAACTTCGGGCAACACGAGGAAGACCAGAGAACGGTTGATTAATCTTTTCGCATGTATTTGTGTACATAAATCCAACAATATCAGTTGTCAGGCCTGTGCAGGTATCTATATCTGTCTTCTTATGCTATCTCTCATCATTTCTGCCGCTCTGGGCCAATCTGACGTCCACATATAGAGATAGAGTTCTTTTATCTGTATCCCATACATATTAATTAGGTTCACGTTATTCTGGCGAGGAAACAACTTCTTGTTTTATCTATTCCATGCGTATAGGGTTCTTTTATCGATTACTCTCTGTGATAGTTTGTTGCCCAATTATATAGCACGCTTAGAATATTTCTACCACATAGGATCTGGTGCCCCTATTATTTACCTTGAACTCCTTGATAAAATCCAAAGAAGAATCATCAATATTATTGGTCCTGATCTGGCGTCTCGGCTTCAGTCACTTTCCCACCGTTGTAGTGCTTGCCTCTTTGTGTCTTTTCTATAAATACTTTCATGGTAATTGTTCGAATGAGCTCTTCGCTATGGTACATAGATTTTTTCAGTTTAAACGCAGTACTAGTCTGTCGTCGAAATCTCATCAATTTACAGTTGAGCTGTCTGGATCTACCCGTAAATTCTATTCTAACAGTTTCTTTTCTCGCACCTCTCTTGTGGAAATGTTCAAATGCAATGTCAATCGCTATCGACTGTCCTCCTGATTACTTTTTCTGCTCATTAATAACGTTTCTGTCCCTAATTCTCCCTCACTCTGTAACCACTTGTGTCTTAGTGACTTTACTGTATTGCATGGGGTGATGCCGATTAAAAAATATATTGATCTCTTTTATCTCCCTCTTTTTTTATTTTGTAACGAGACAAAAGTTCTGCATGGAAAATTGGAGAAGGCAATCTCATTAGAAGATACATAGGATTATGCAAAAAATTAAATATAACATTTCATTCTGACTCAGACATATTAATGTACACTAAGTAAATAACAGTAAGAAAATGAAAGGACCGACATGATTATAACTTACCAGTCATCATATGCAAAAGGGC
This sequence comes from Acanthosepion esculentum, assembly GCA_964036315.1. Taxonomy (NCBI): domain Eukaryota; kingdom Metazoa; phylum Mollusca; class Cephalopoda; order Sepiida; family Sepiidae; genus Acanthosepion; species Acanthosepion esculentum. Next base: position 83,349,146 of record OZ038483.1, read on the forward strand.
GGTGAGTCGCTTGATGACATACCTTGGCCTCTTGAATGCATAGAAGGCAAAAATGTGTACTAAGAACATCAGAAATATTGAAATAACACTGAAAGCGGTCTCTGTTCGCATGTAATCTGAAATAAAAAAGAAAAATATGCGTTTAGTGTTTTGATATGATGACCGCCATTTCATAAATGATTTACTAACGGATCCGTGGGTAGTAAAGCAGGAGAGCCACTGTGTTTTATAGAAAAATATTGTAAGCCCAATGTAGATTTATTGAAGTTTTCACGTTTTCCTTTGATCTTATTTTCTTTTTTTCTCTTTTCTTTTTGTCGCAACACCGAAATTATTTGTGTATGCATTCTGTGGCCATCAAATAAGCAGTATAAAGTAAATGTGTTTCCGATTAAATTTGAACTTTCAAGGGATAGGTTAATAAGACAATTCAAATGTCGCCAAATAAGTACGTTTTCTTTATCTGATTTTTTTAAATGTTATTTGGAGATCAGCAGTTAACCTCTATTGATGATTTAAAACTTTTACAATGATACGCGTATCATTCATTTATGATTCTAGTTTAAATAGTCAGTTGGCAACTCTAGGATTCATGAGGTTACTATGTTTGTTTACAAGAGCGATAATACAGGGTATCCCTAAAATCTGGAAACATAGGCAAAAATGCATATTTCAAGAAATGAAATTTTCAAAATTTTATTGAATTGGAATATTAACAAATAACATCTTCATTTGTGATGCAAAGGTTGATGCGCTTTGCAAGATTCACGTGAACTCGATACAATAACTCCACATTGCAGTCAATTTTAGCACATTCACTCTTTATGTGTTCAATCAAGTGTGTTGCATCTATGACGTTCTTTCGGAAACCTGCTGCAACAGTATTTCCACTATTGCCCGAATTAATAACGAAAAAGAAAGAAAAAAATGCAATCAGATTCAATTACAAAGAAAAAATATTTATTTCTAACAAGCTAAATAAGGGTTCTTGCAAAAATTCGTCTCTTTTTGCTGAGAATAAGATAACCTATTCTCTGAGTAACACAATGTAAAAAAGCATAGCACAAAACAAACTCAAAATTACAATGCACCAAAAAAACAGAAAAAGAATAGCGCCCACCGGCTGTGTCAATGATGACAATAAAAAAAAGGGGGAAGAGCCTTAGCTCTACAGTACACTTTCAGTCCTTTCAAGGTTCAAAAGTTTTTATCTTTTTTATTTTCTCTCTTGAGTAGACAAAGTTCTCTTCCTGGTGACCAAACTCCCTTCTTTCTTCACTTATTTTCCTCCCGTCCGCCTAGAAATTACGCTTTTCTATTACGGCCGCTAGAAGGTGGAAATTTACATAAACTCGTGGCAAAATACTTTTTGAAAACGCACGTGTTCGCTCCTTCGTCTTCTTCTCAAACGGCTTTGGCTCCAAACTCCACTTATGGACTTATTTTCAACTTTCTTTTCTGGGGCTTCCTCAAGTTTTGCTGCTGATAAATCTCATACCCTGAAGGCGTTGAGTTTACGTGGGCCACCTTGTACCTCCAGCTTTCACGGTCTTGGCAAAGCGTCGGAACATCCTCAAGCACCAGATTAATTTTCTGGAGGTCCAGGCGGTCGACGTCCTTTCAGCATTCGTTTGCAGATTTCTGGTCAAACTGGTAGTTAACGATGATAAGGGTGGTCATCAGGTCATCGCAGGAAGTGACCAAGCCAGCGAAAGCGTCGCTGAGCGATGATGCTCAATCTTATCTTGTATACAACTAGGAGCTCTGCCGGGGGGCGGGGGTCATACGAACATGCATATATATTATAAATTAACTGATTTAAAATATGGTTTCTTCGCTACATAGGAATTACCATGTTTCAAAAACCGAAGCTAACTTGAAGATGAAACAGAACTAATGCTTTTAATTTAATTATATAATTAAATTTGAAGTTTTTAGCTTCGATTTTTGAAACATGGTAATTCCTGTGTAGCGAAGAAACCATATTTTAAATCAGTTAATTTATAATATTTATGCTCTGTAAATTTACATTGAGAACTGTTTAGTAAAAATAAAAATATCAAGAAGAACACCGGATTATATATCTTACTGTTCTTTCTTTTTATTATAATATATATGTGTGTGTGTGTGTGTGTGTGTGTGTGTGTGTGTGTGTGTGTGTATGTGTGTGTGTGTGTGTGTGTGTGTGTGTGTGTGTGTGTGTGGAAAAGATGATAGAAGTGTATATATATATATATATGATATTTTTTGACAGATTGATTGCCTGTTAAATGTAAGTGCTTACATGTGCGCCCACACGTTTGCTTGACAAGCAAGCAAATTTGTCTATCATTTTTTTCAACGTCAAGGGAAAAATACGCGATTTCGTTTCAACCCCATATCGTAGTTGTCTTTATTAACATCTTTACATTCTCTTAGATATTCTTCCAGTTTGTAACATCATGTAGGCGTTTTTATTCGATGATGTCACGTACAGATGCCTATTCAGCTTTCACTTTATCTATTCCACTCTTTCAATTCCGACATCAATCTTGGCATGCTATCCCCTTTTTATGTAAACTCTTCTATAAACTTGTGCTTTGTTTATTGTATCTTTACTTGAGACAGAAAAATGAAGAAATTTGATTCTTTGTTCAGTTCTTTCATTTCTGCCAACGTCAGGTATTCCTGTAGCGAAACACGGGATACGGCGCCCGATCTAAAATCCATTCGCCTTCATAGATGAAAAGTGGCTAATTGTTTTGAAATGAAGTAGTTTCATTAAAACGTTTTTTTTTTATAACACTTTCGGATGAAGCGTTCTTTGAACTTCGGTCAATATGTCTTCGGACCCATGTCGAACCTGTAAGTTCCTGTTAATCGAACAGTTTTCGACTATCAATGGATATTTGGGAGATGGGAGGAGTTATCTTTCGGTTGATACATTCCCAAACCTTTAGTAGCAATTCGGAATATCAGATTGTCTGCTTTTTAGTCCATGTGTCCTTTAACCTTCAGTAGGAAATTCGAAAGGGCAGATAAAGAGAAAGAGGGACAAGGGAAGGCAACGCGTGACATAGCGGGCTTAAGCAGAACAGTATGGCAGAACAGGGTCTGGGAGAAGTAGTAATTTATTGAGAATTACAAGGGATAGGAGAAGTGGAGAGCCATGATCGCCTATGTCCTGAACGGACAGGGCACATAAAGAGAAGAGTTAATCAATCTGTTTTTCGACCTTCAGTAGGTATTTGCATGATACAAATAGTTCATTTTCGGCTGTTGTGTTCTTCAGCCTTTAATAGAAATAGTTTCTTTTCAACCGATGCAATCCTCGGCCTTCAGTAGGAATGTGGAACATGGGAATATCTTCCTTTCTTCCGCATTTGGTAAGAATTTGGAGCAAGCAAATAGCTTTATGTTCGGTGTGTTTCAGTAGAAATTTGAAATGTTTATTCAGCTTCTACGGCCATCAGAAGCACTAACAACTTGATGGTGGTTTTATAATTGCTTTTTTCCTTTATTGCCTTTATTTCTTCTTTCTTCACGCAATTCTTTCTGACTCGTATGAAGTTCGGAGATAAACTATTTTCGTTATTCGCGTGTTTTGTTTTTTTGTTTTTTTTTTAATTTTTCCTCTCTTATCTTCGAGAGACGAGCCTCGTCCGAAGCTAATTCTTTGTTCTAAGTTCCCAAAGTTTCATTTAATGTTGTGATAAAAACACAACCGAAAATAGTGATTTTTTTCGAATGACTACAAATCATTTTGAAAAGTTTTTTTTTTATAGATAACATGATATTGAATGGCAAACAAACAATGGCGTTATTCCTCTAGGCACGTTTGTTTATTTTCTCTACGGGATGTTTATTTATATTTATAACTAACAGAATCTATTTAGCTTACGCTTATTCTTTGATATTTGAACTTTTTAGTGAATCGTTGTATTCTACCTAAATATGTGCTTCATATTAAATAAACCAAAAAGTCACTTTAAAATTAAATTATCTTTAATCTTTTACTTAATATTTTGATAAGAATAATGCAATAATCGCTATAATTTTTACGTTTTAATTAATGCACTGAATTCATAGAATACAAAAGAAAACAGGTTAAGTTTAATGCACCACAATTTAGCTTGTAAATATCAATAAGCACTAATTTGATTGTAGATGCCAATAAAACGAGCAATTCTACATCACTGTAACAACAAACATGTCAGGCCGCTAGCATTCCTGGTTAAGTCATATTATAAATTTATTAGTTTATTTGCCACTAATACTGTCATAAAATAATGAGTAAAACAACAATATTGATATATGTTAAATTATATAATTTAACGTATATAAAAATGGGTAGAATTTTCTCAATAAAATATTGTCAATAAATAAATAAAATTGGGAAAAATACATTAGGCCACAGCGCATTGAAACACTAGTTCCGGTACGATCACCGAAGTCAAGCAACATTGAAATTAGTCAGTAACTCGATAGGTAACCTCTTGGGAATACCAGGTTCCGTAAGCTTAGATGTGCGGGTAGTGTAACGGATGAAGTCTAGGAATTGTTAATCGGACAGCCGAGTTCCAATTCGCGTTGGGTTTGTTATATTCACTAACGAGGAAATACCCTTGGGTAAAGGTATGAATTCATCTTCTGCCCCAGCTATGGGCAAATTTTGTAACACTAAACCATTATTATCAGCCCCCACAATTTTTTTTAAATATAAAAATATTTTCTGGCTTTAAATAACCTGCAAAGAGTTTATAAGCTGTAGGAAATGAATCACTTAAAACGATTTAGTTACTCTCCATAATTATAATTTCAAAAAATGTTACAATGTAACAATGTTACTGTAATACTAGAGAAAATGTTTTACCTCCGAGACGAAAACGGATTCGGACGTGCCTTGCATATAAAAGATTCCAAAAAGAAAATGGTGACTTTACGAGTCGTATATTTAAAAATGATAGATTTCGGAGTCGGACAGACGTTCGTAAGAATCTCTTTTAATATATGCAAATTTGAACTGTAAATCAATCTATAAAAGGTGTTTAAAGACGTGACAGAGAGAAGTGTGATTGTAGTAGCGAACAGGAGACAGGTGTTGTGGGATAGGTTGACACACTATTCTCGGTAGAAGGAAATGAATTAGGGAACTTTATTATAAGCCAAAAGAAACCGACTACAATTACATTGATTAAAATTTAAAGAATTTTAATGAGCCAAAAGAGTATAGAAAGTGATTTATTTCCTATACCATACACTGTAAAATTGCGTACAGGCTCTTACAACATTTCGCCTTATTTCACAGATTTTCTTATTATCACAATGTATTTACTAAAAAAAAATGTGGAGAACATAAAAGGAAAAAAACTAAATGAAATCGACTGGACAATATACTCAAACATATATTTTTTAAAAATTCAATTTAAAATGTCAGCGTCCCCTCTCCTTCATGCGCATATGTAATCATATCAACGTTATTATTTTAGTTCGATGAAGTTCTAAAGGATAAATACATACACGAAACCTTTTCTACTTTGTCATAGATTTTCCTTATGTATGTATTAGTGAACTCTCCCAAGGATTTCGACGTATGAGGGCCTGACAGATCACTATTTTATAACTAAACCACCGGGATATCTACGCATATGACTTGATCAGAGCCTTGAATGCATGCATGGAACCAGCCAGCCATTTCGGAAGAAATGCTGACAATGGTACACTGTGCACCACGAAGTCTTCAACCAGCTATCCTTAGTTTTGACTTCAGCGTCTCCCTTCTCTGAGACTGCTTACCAACCACTGCAAAAGAGCTCAGTCTGCTCTACTATTTCACCAGAAATGAAATGAAGGAAGATAGTAATCAATACCTTTTCCAGAAGTATCTGTGCGAAAATGAATGCACCTAACTCAGCCAATCAATTTCACATTACGAACCGTTAATCATTACACTAACTGCACAAACACACACACACACACACACACACACACACACACACATATATATATATATATATATATATTAGTTGAAAACAATAAATAGTTTGCATCTATTATATTTGATGATCTTACGCAAATGTGGTTGTATGTACACAAATTGGCCGAAACTCATATTATGTTGACCCAAATCTTTGCACCATATATAATTATTATTAGTATGACTGACTACTCGTTTCCGAATATGATTATCTGCTAGGATGACTAGATAATCCCTGTTGGAGACTCTCGCTCAGGCACATTAGTGTTTCTTCAATATCCACAGCGCCAACCTGTTTGTTTATACTACAACTGTGATAAGCCGACCTTAGTTAGTTTCAGGCAGACAGCACATAATCTGGCGTGATCCCCAGTTTGAACAAGGTTCAAAAGCTGTCAAAATGACTTGTGACTTCGTGTTACAAGAACCATCGACGGCTTCCAAACAGTTCCTTCGACTCAATTTCACTTAGAAGATTTGGTTCGACTCAAGGTACAGTTTTTAGACAGTTCCCAACAGTGTCGAATGCTGGGATCGCCTCCCCAAGCCGATATTATAAAGAAGTCAACACTTTGACAAATCGACCATGATTAGACTGGAATCCTGGTTTCATGGTCCGAACACCAACGTTCTAATTACTTAGCCACACGCCCAATATTCATAATTATTTTATATGGTATTTAATGCAACTAAAATGATATAATTAATATCTAACAATTTACAACTTATTTTCATAGTTCACATCTGGCAGACTTAGAATATTCTATGCTTAAATATTATTGAAACAAAAAAGTCGTTAATATGAGACCATTAGAATATAATGAATCATCTACGATCGTAAAGACTTCAGTGCAGAAAATTAGCTTCAAAATGTCAGCTCATTACACAAAACAGTATATGTTATTCATTAAAGGCATAATTTAGCGACAAATTTCCATAAAATATTTGGCTGGATTTAAAGAAAGTTGGAATACTGGAGGTTGTGTTTACAAGACTTGTATCAGTATCAATGAATAGTAAATGTGAATAAATACGTTTGGTAAAACTTTGGTCGTATCAAAGTGAAAATCGAAATATCAGATAGTGGGAAAAGTAAACGATAGAGCGCAAAACAATCAAATTGAATGTCACTTGTTAAAGGTCATTATTTGCAACAACCGGTCTAAATATAGAAGCACAAATTATTGGCCAAATGGCGGACTGATGACGTCAGTAATGTAAAGTTTTGGACGAAACGGAAGTCGTTTTTCAACCTACTCCAAAGTAAAGTTTCCATTATAAAATAAATTCCTTTCAAGAAAGAACCATTTCTTTTCGATTTTTTGAAATGAGAAAATAAACCTGAAGCTTAATTTCCTCTTTGGCCACAAGGTTCTAACAACGAATTTCGGAAAATAATTTTTAAAGAAAATATATTGCAATACAGGAGATGAAAATGTAGGTATACGATAAATAATTTAACTATAATCAATACGTTTTGTGAGTAACTTTTTGTTTTTTTACAAGACTGTGTACCTACTTTTTCTGTGCCAAGATTTCAACTCTTGGGATGACTTTCAGAGAGGTTTTTATAATTTAGCAATTTCCTTGACTTGGGTGGAGCCTTATTCGACAACCTCCCTAGAGATGGTCTCTCGATAAAAGCGCCCAACCTCCTATGTTGTTAATAGGAATAGATAGATTCGCCTATCGCCTGAACAGTACTCCTTCCATATTTATTGAATAAGAATAGAGGTTTATCTTTTATTTCCTGTTTATGATATGGTTTACAGGCTCTTTTCTCTCATGACCTTAACGATTTAACTGTCTTAACGTTTTGGTGATCTGACTGATCAGTGACTGCGAATTTTCATTACCGGTTTGGCAATTTTCTGGTTAGTGCATCCCTACTGGTAGTCAGGAAACCGAACTCTTTGGTAGCGCTTAGAGAGGTGGTTCTAACCAATAGTTGCATAATATCGGGGTATTTGCAGTGCCATATCGCGCATGGATAAGTGCCTCTGAATGTATTTTCAGTGGATAACCCTGAGGCCACATTATGCTTTATTCTTACCCACCTTCTGGCTAGTTTGTATTGTCATAGACAATAGTGATAATTATTTTTTACCTTTTTTTCGTAAAACATAATCTTATGGCAGATACAATGAAAAGAAATAAGATTAAAAAAAAATCACCTATTCCACCCCTCAAATTTCTTCAATATTCGTACCAATTTCTGTAGTGTAGAATATTTTCTCTTGAAACGTTCTCCGGATATCTGAGCATTTTACGAAACTAATTTAATTTCTTCTATCGCTACCAATGAATTCTATGTTCCAGGCTATATTTCAATTTGTCGAAAAGTTTCTAGAATACATATTCATGGGCCTGGTGTTTACATACGAGAAAATCTTGCAATGGTAAGAGAATTGTTTCTTGAGTCCCCATATGATACTTTCATGTGCTTTCAGCTTTCTTTATTGCACTCTGTTAGCTATCTGTTTTTTTTTCATTATTGTTTTCCTCCTCGTGACTAACATATTAGACAAAATATCTATCCATCTATTATTATATATTAGTATCAAAATCATCAAACACAAAAATGATCATAATGTCAAGCGGCTTAATCATTTTGATGTTTCCCGTATTTAATCTTTCAAATTTTCCAATGCTTATTTTCTCAGTCAAATTTCCCTAATCGTTTCCTAATCATAAAATGCTTTACTTTGTTCTTTACCCCCGCTCCTAGCACTTGTCGAGTATCACTTTACCCTCTTGGCAATTCAGATCACGCTGTAGTATCTGCTGATATTTCTTTTGGATTGTCTGTTAAACAGGAACATATCCGCAAGACTTCTTGTTAGTAGCGCACTGATTGGGATTTATTTCGTGATTTCTTCAAGACGCCCCTTGGATTGATATTTATCACCTTCTTCTTGAGAATTATGCCACAAACGTTTCTTCTTGGGTTAAAGCCGGCATCAATGCTCTTGTACCTTCTCAGAAATTCCAGATGAAATCAGTTTTCTCTTTGGTTCACACCGGCATGCTCAGCCTCTATGGCCAACAGAAAATAATTTATCCGGTTATACCAGCGTGATAGCTCCGATCACATGTCTCTTTGTGTCTGCTCGTAATAATTATAAACGTGTCCTAGAAGAGGTTCAATTTTTGTTTTGCAACAGAATGAGACATTGTATAGTCTCTAACAAGTTTGACTACTGGCGGCTCATTTAAAGAAGAGTGAGTTTTCTCTCCCTCCATTTAATTCAAGGTGTTCATAATGCAGGATGTTTTGTTCGTAGATTCTCTTTAAATTCTACTTGTCACTCATCTGGTGTATCTTTGCCCTACTTTCTACTTAGAACTGAATCTGTATTGAGTAATATGCATATAAGTCCGTCCATGGTTTCTGCTATCCTCTCTAAACTGATTCACCTAGAAGCATGTGAACTTAATGGTATCCTTAAGAAATATATCCCCTGAACTGGCTCCTTTTCTCTCTAAACACTGCAATAAATAACTTACTACTGCTTGCTTTTCTGTTTGTTGGGAATCCTCCTTCTTAGTTCCAGTCTTTAAGAACCCAATCGAACCGTCTGATCCTTCTAACTATCGGCCTATTAACCGTCTGCCTCTTTTTGGTAAAGTACTAGAAACTATAATCAACTCTGAATTGGTTAAGCATCTCACATCGCAATGTCTTTTTCAGATAAGCAATAAGGCTTTCGCTTTTCTAGATCAACTGCTGATGTACTAACGGTTATTGCTGAAAGTGTATCTCAAACTTTAGATAAGAATGGTGAAGCTCGGTAGTTGCATTGGATATCTCGAAGGCATTTGAAATGGTTTGGCATACTGGTCTCCTTCACAAGTTGAATGGCTATGGTATTGCTGGGCGAATTTTTGAACAAGTTCAATCTTTCTTATCAGATCAGGAAGTGAAGTATGTCTTGAACGGCCACTCTTCCATATCTTTTTGCATTAATGTAGGTGTCTTCCAGGGATCTATCCTTGGATCTACGTTGTTCCTAATTTTCATCAACGAACTTTTTGATGTCTTCAGTTCCAAGTCAGTATCTACGCTGATGACAACTATTTACCCCTATCTTAAGTCTGATTGATTCGATAAGGTTAAATTAACAGTTGCTTTAAAAACAAACGACCTACAATTTATTGTTAACTGCGGCAATTAATGGCTTGTTAATGTGAACGCCCCCAAAATGAAATTGCTCTCTTTTAATCGTCAGAGAGAACTCTTTTTTATCTTTCATCAACTTAGCTGATACTAACATACAGGAGTGTCTCATTGTGCTGTCTCGAGCTAAAGTTTACCGCTCACGTGAAGTGGAGGATGATATCGAATCAATTGCTAGGTCTTTTGTTAGAAAAATTGGTTCACTGTGCCGTGCGAGACAATTCTGCTCGCCAGATTCTGTTTTACATATTTATAAGTCTACAATTCGTCCTGTGCTTCTATGTATTTAGAGATTCTTCATAAAATTCAAAGAATCTGCAATATTATCTGGCAGCTCGACTTCAGTCACTTTCCCACCGCTGTAACGTAGTTTGCCCGTGTCTTTTCTATAAATACTTTTTTGGCAGCAAGGTCTCATCATATTACTGTTGAAATGGATATAAATTACCGTAAGTTCTATGCTAACAGTTTCTTCGTTCACACTTCTTGCTTGTGTAACTCTCTTCTGGTTTCTTGCTTTCCAATAAACGTTAAATAAAATTTAAATGCAATGTCAGTCGTTATCTTGTCATCTTAATTCTCGTTTTATTTCTCCCTAATGTTTTTTCTCATATTTTCTCTCACTCAGTAACCTCTTGCGTCTTAGTGGTGTTATTGCCTTGCTTGGGTGAAATAATTTTAAGAGAAATGTTATCCTTAATGATATAATTGTGAGAGTGCTAAACAAATGAATTTAAACAAAATATTTAATATTATTCTTGTATCTTTTTCTAGATTATACGTGTTTCGCTTTCATCGCCTCTTCGATCCCTACAAGGATAGGTCAATAATTCCAGTATGTATATTTTAATGAAATATGAGTTGGAATATTTCACTATATAAAATTCAATATTTGAGATTAATGTTTATTACTGAATTGAGTGCGTTTTCAAAGGAGATTATGTTGAAAAATAGACGCCAGTTGTATAAAAAAATCAATGTATTTTTTCATCATTACGCAACAGATCTTTAAATCTCTATATTGAAAGGTAGCTAGGAAATTATAATATGCCGAATATTATGTTTGAATAATCATAAGCCACTCTGACTAAATGGTAGAAGACCGATTCTCTATAGTCATAGCGTTATGTAATTTGATTTCTACTGAACGTGGTTTCTACGAAATTTGGAAAATTAATGATCATTAACATAGGTTTCTGACGTGATTCATTTTTATTTTTTATTTTCTGCGGTTAATTAAATTTAAGTAAGCTTTGCTGATCTTTGGGAAAGATAATAAAATTTGAAAATTTCACAGAATTTTAAACAAAGCAAACGATTGTTTTGCGTTCATCAATTTAACATAACGTATTTATAGGAATTTGATCGAATTGAAAAGCGTGACTTTTTGGTAAGTCAGATTCGAACAATTGGTGCATCAAGTGTATAAATTTAAGTGTGCTACTAGATTAGCAACTTTAAAAAAAAATAATAATGGGTATAAAGTAATTAATAATAACAAAACAAAAGTCATTGAAACAAAGTAAGTTCAGTCGACCAATGATGACAATTCCAGAACAACGTAACTATAAACAATTTTTTCTATCCTCTGCCAGCCGCTATGATGGAGAAAGCATTACCTCGAACCGTCGCCAGTGAGACACGCTGCAAGAGCCACTCCGTTTCGCGAGGATCGTTCCTTAATCGAGACGCAATCTTAGCAACTAAGTCTCGCCGTTTTAATCTTGAACTAGCTAAATGCCACCGTATGTTCCATTCTAATAGTTTTTTTTTCTCGAAATTTTCACCCGTAGAACTCCTTTCTGGTTTCTTGCTTCCATGTCACCTACAATCTTCAAAGATTTAAATGAAGCATCAAACGCCATCTTCTGTCTTCCTGAACCCTGTTTTGTTATCGTTCTTTCTCGCTACTGAAGTCTTCTTATTTTCTTTCACTCCAAGTAACTCCTTGCACCCTAGTGGCATTATCACCTTACCTGGTGTAAAATGATAAAAAATACGCCTATTTCCACGAGAAGTCGTTATCTCTGTCTAGTCTAGATGTTAGATTGCAAAGGTAGTTTTCATTTTTTTTTTTTTTTTACATTTTGTTTTAAAGGAAGATAGGAGAAAATGGATGCAGAATTTCTTAAAATTTTAGCGGGTGTTTCCCGCGCCTTTCCCACCTAGCAAGATAGGAGAAGTAAAATAAATGATACATTTTGGTTGTTGGGGTAGCAGGGAAGGAACTTTATTTTTATCCTATATTTTTTTTAGGACGTATATTCAAATGAACTGTATATTGTTCAGAGATGCGATGCGCATGGTGGCACTTTCAATCGGAGCCCTTTCGCAATAATGCCCCCGGGAGATGCAGTCTGAGTGTTCTGGGTCCCGAAGGCAGGGAGGATCAATACGAATATTAAATAGGGAAGCACGAACCGGAATCGGTCATTCACGTTGATGCCCAGCTGAGACGCTTTGTGCGTTTGTTTTCTTACTAAAGTCATTTAGGTTCTGTCTCTGCTGGCTTCGCTTTTCTATTAAAAAGAACGAAATAGTTGCCTGACGATTGCATCTAGCATGATTGCATCTGTCGCCTCTAAGTGTTGACTTCTATGTTCACTTTTATATATATATATATATATATATATATATATATATATATGAAGTGGACTGGTTATATTGAATCAATTGCTATGTTTACTACTAGCAAAGTCGATGCATTGTATTGTGCAA
>OZ038483.1:83366996-83459496 GCA_964036315.1 Acanthosepion esculentum
TGCGGCATCATTTTGTGCCACGAAAATGGTGTTCCTAGAGACCTTCATGTGTAACAGCGTCAATGAAAGTGAATAAACTGAATCCTGTACATGGGCTTTGTATCACTGTATTACTTGTTCTTCTATTGTTTTCATTACTTTTTGGTATGGAGGACAAGACTTTTGAACCACCCCGGTTTTATCATATATGCAATAATAACGAAATTAACCCAGAAAGTTCCCTAAAACCGTTAGCTTTTTTTTTTAGGGAACTTTATGCGGTTATGGGTTGATTTCGTTATTATTTCATATAAGATAGAACCTTCCAGGAAGAGAAAGTTTATCTGGTTCTAGTTTTGAAAAAGGAATGCAACTTTCAATTTTTAGGTTATTCTTCGAAATCTAGAGGGCGGTTCTAAAACTTTGGCCTATAGTCTGTTTAATATTCTTGAAATATGTATGGGTTTTTCTCGCATGCAGACTCTAGTATCTTTCTATAGTACATTTTCTTAGCGTCTTTTCCAAGTGTTACATTTTGTTCTTTCCATTTGGCACTTGATTGCTAACCTCATTAATCGTCGTGTGCAAACTTTGTCATCAGCGTATCCACAGCCGAAACAGCAACCCTTGCCTCATACAGTTTCATTGTTTTCATGCTATACTTGTTATACATTAGTTTATCTGACAAGAAATCGATACATTGTGTCCATATCAATTTTGTCAGAATCAAAAAATGGATTTTTATTATCATTTTAAAAGGGAGAGCCTTGTTTATAATGTCGATATAGTGTCAAATCGATTCCTGACTTTTACAGAGTAATTTGCCTAAGTCACTTGGCTATTACAAGGTAACCAAAAAAGTTCTGTCCGTTTTTTGATTAGTCATTGAATGAAGTTGAAATATATACGTATATTGCGTGTAGCAATTGTTTTCAAATTCGGAAAGCCGGAAGTAGGAACATCAGGCGTTATAAAAAACACGCGCACCGTGCCCGGCCATCAGTTATAAGCCGGAAAGCTGTGAGAAGGATAGAAGTGTCTAGAGATCTCGTTCGGGGCTGTTTACTTTACGACTTCAAAGTGAGCTTATCAGAAGCTGCATCAAGTCGCCGCACATGTCAAGCGTTTGGGGATAGTGCTGTGGATGAACGTACTGCAAGGCGTTGATTTCGAAAATTCAAGTCGGGAGATTTGTCTCTCCATGATGAGCCTCGCAATGGACGACCACAGGTCTTGAATGACGGAGTCCTGAAGGCGGCCATTGAAGAGGACTGTAGTCTAACGTGTTGTGAACTTGCTAGACAGTTCAACGTTTCCGATGAAACAGTTAGACTTCACCTGCACGCCAAGGTAAGACGTACAAACTAAGCAAGTGGGTTCCGCAAACGCTATTGGAGGTCCACAAGGGACAACGAGTGGCAGCCTGCGTATCGCTGCTTTCTCACCACCGTACCGCATCCTTATTCAATCGAGTGCTTACCAGTGATGAAAAGTGGGTTCTGTACGAAACTCCCAAGCGTTCCAGACATTGGTTGTCTCCTCAGGATGCTATCCCTCACATCGCAAGACCGCCTATGCACCCACGCAAGATTATGCTTTGTGTCTGGTGGACAGGTTGTCAAGTGGTTCATTATGAACTGCTACCAACGGGCCAAACGGTGACTGGAGACCTATACTCGCAACAACTGAAACGTGTGCAACAGGCATTGCGCCAGAAGGAGCCAGCACTGGTGAATCGCAAAGGTGTGCTTTTCCTCCATGACAACGCCAGGCTGCATGTCACGCGAGTGGTCAGGGATACCATACAGCAATTTGGGTGGGAGACTTTGTGCCATCCATCTTATTCACCTGACCTTGCGCCATACGATTACCACTTCTTTCACTCCCTGGATAATTATCTTCGTGAGAAATCCTTCACCAATGAAGCAGACTTGCGCAAAACCCTCACGGACTTCTTTGCGTCAAAACCCCCCGAGTTCTACCGCAAGGGCATTGAATAGCTGGAGACACGTTGACAGAAGGTGCTGGATGCCGATGTTGATTACTTCGAATACTAAATTTAAGTTACACATACTGTGAATTTTTTTTTTACCTTTAAAAACGGACAGAACTTTTTTGGTTACCTTGTATTTATAAATTTCAAGTTTGAAACTCTGCTAACATCATTGATATCTGCATTTTTTTTTCAATTTTCTAACCTTTTTTAACTAAAAAAGTTTGTATTTGAGTTTTTTGGAAGTACATGCACACAAATTTGAGGTTCATAATTATCTTAAATGAAGATTAACCGTATACGTAATTTCATTATGTCAAATTTTGTTCTTTAATTGAAAATGTATAACTCTATAGAGTAAATAAATCTTATAGATTATTTATAGTATAAATAAATCTTGAAATGTTTAAAAAAAATATTGTTCCCCTCCTTCAAAGTCTGTTTGCATACATCAAACAACTATAGCAGGTACCTCCACCTAGTCGCGTAAAAAACAGCATAGCATTATGAAAAAAGGCCCCAAACTCAATTAAAAAAATTCTGTCATTAAAATGTTTATGTTATTATTAAGAGAACAAACCAAAGTATTTATAATTTTTTGAAATTTTTTACTCCTTTGTGGCACGTTCGAAATTTTGGTGAAAAATCTGTTTTTCTTCTTTTTTTGTTTGCTTTTTGTTTCTTTTTACGTCAGCAGCAGACCAAAGATAAAGGTTAGTTTTTTTGCGCTTTTTCCGGTGTAAAATACATTGATTTGGAAATTCTTTCGAAAATCAAATAATTGTGGGATTTTAATGAAAATTTCAGGACATATTCAGAAATGAATTTTTTTTTTAATTTCTTTTTTTTTTAGAAAATCTTGGTAAAAGTATTCTTTTTACATATGTTACCACCCACTTACTTAATTTAATAAAATTTCGAGAAATTAAATTTTTAGGGCGGGGATATTTTTATTAGTTATAAGCAAGACTTCTTGGATATTGTAAATCATCAGATTTTTTGTAAAATATTTAACCCATTCACCAAATTTCTGCTCTGAACTGTAAAATAATAAATGCAATAAAAGTATGACATTAATTAATTAGAAAAGCTTTTAATTGTTTCGATAAATAAGATTTATTAAGGACACTATTGTCTTAAGAAGAATTTTTTCGATGAATAATTAATTTTTACAAGAATTGTTTTCATTTTTTTAAAATTCTAATTAAATAACTTCTAATATTAAAACATGTTTTAAAATTCTGCATTGCTTCAAGCCGGTGGTTTGTTGATATTGTTAAGTGAAAAGTACATTTATGAATTGAAAAGCTCATAACAGTTGTTTGCAACACAATTTTTTAAAATAATTTTTAAAAAAATAGCGTTTAAGCATTCCCAATTTCTACCTATGACATTAAAATATCCTTAAAAAGGTCACGTGATTTAAGTGTTGTCTGACGCACTTCAATTTTTTCACTTTCATTATTCTGTTCTGGTTCATCATTAACGACTTTGCAAAGCATCCCTTCAAAATTTCAAAGTAAGTTTTACTTTTTTTTAATTACTATTTCACTAAATATTTTTATTTTGTGTATTTATTTTAATTTGGGTCAGACTTCAGTTAAGTAATTTTTTGTTTAAGTTAGTAAGTTATTAAATAAAAAAACTTAAAGCCGAAACCCAGATTCTACTAAAAATAACTTTTAGTTTTTTTAAAATTAAATCCTTCTTATACAGTTTTTATTTGAAGTTCTTATCTTAATACTTTATGCTATTTACATTTGGAAGTAGTTTTCTCATTATAATTCTGAATACTTTTCCTTGACAACAATACAAAAATTGTTGAAAACGTTTACTTTTCAACACCAATTTCTAGTATTGACGAAAACAGAAAATTAAAAATGTATGCTTTATGTGACAAAATTAACTGAACGTTAATTATTTATAAAATTGTTAAATGTTTTAGAAATTGTTTAGTAATTAGTTAGTATTAAGATTGCAGAATTAATTATTAAGATTTTAATTATTATAAAATTTTTTTCCAAATCAATGTGTTTTTCTTGCTTAACTTTATTTTAATTTTTTAACTTTAGATGTTGAAAACAGAAGAAATATTGAGAAATTACCAATGTGTAAAATTAAATCGTGGAGAGCAGATTCTGCGTGGCCATATTTTTGCAAAAATTCACAAGAAATATGGAACATTTTCGAAGATAGTAGAATGGGCCACCCAGGAAAATACCAAAATCCATTCAATGGATCTGATTTCCCAACATTTTAAATTTACAATCCACATACTAATCGTCTAGAAAGACGTGCTGAATTGTTACCGTTTTGAATATGTATATATTCCATTTACACTAATTTACATTGTTTGGACTGTTGTCCTCATCTTTATCATTGTTTCAGACGTTGTAAGCTCCAGCCTTCTTCAGGTGACATACGTTGGAATTTCGAACCGAACCGTTTATTTAGTCCATTGGTTGAAGTAATCCAAAATGACTTGAGTTTTTAGGTTAATTCTTTATTTTTGTAGTTGCTTGCGGTGTTAGGCAAAGTTAACCCTAACACAATATATGCTCTATTCAATTTTCATATCTCCTATACTAAGTGTGTTATAACTTATTCATACACAAAGGTATTTGAAGTATTTAGTATTTACTAATTTCACATCTTGAATTGTTCTGATGGAGTCTGGGTGGAACCATCTCTACTTACATTTAAATTCCAGATCACAGTTTCTGTTTGCGAAAAGTTTCTCCACTTATTGGAACACTTGCTAGAGGATGTTGAACTTTTTTTTTTTCGTTAAGATCATTCTTGTCCAAACTATGAATGCCTATATCAACAACATAGCGTTCCCGTCATCCTCTGTACATTGGACTTGGAAGGTGGCGCAGGAACGCAGTTTCCTATAAGGAGATTCACTTGCGATACGGTATGAAATTTTTAAAAGCATTTTCAAGTAGCCAAAAAACTGACGGCAAAATAATAAATATTTTGCGACCAATAAAAACGTAGTGGCAGGGATCCAATTCGTGAATCCCTTGCTGGAACCTATCCAAGTTTGTTTTTCTTTTTTGATAAATAGGCATAAAGAAAATACATAGACTCAGATGTATATCCTGTGAGAACAGAAATGCAGCCATTCATCTTTCAACAACAATTCTAATAGTTCTTTCAGATAAGACTAGGCAAGGTCATGTATACAGTCTTCTCTTATCTACACATTCATCCAACTGCAGAAGAATTACAAAATTCCTTTCGCATACAATAAGCAATATTTAACTTCATGATCAAGGATGTTATCTTCATCTAAACAAACTGAACTTTAGTATAAAATAATTAAACATTTTTTGTAAAAAAAATCCATTTTTAAGTGTTACCAGCTTAATATTAGTTCTAATAGAAGGAAAGAGAAAGTATAAAAAACGAAAAATAACCTACCGCACACACACATTTTTAGTACATTATACAGATAATTTCACCACAAATCTATCTATCTATCTATCTATTGTGGATTCCGGGATGAATCCGATATCAATGAATAACAAACACCAGGAATGGATAAGTAAAATAAATGTATTAGCGTAATAATACAAACGGGTAATACGGGTTAGTAGATCCAGGAATGCGGGTTAGTAGCAATAATATATATACAGTCTTGGTATTGAAGTATCGCGGTATGACTCCTTACTGAGTCTACGTGCTCGCTAACTGTGACGCTTGCCGCCGTCTCTATGTGTGACTTACTCTACTACTACTCTTCTGTCGTTCCGTCTCGACTCCTTGACTCTTCGGGTATTCACTGGTAGTAGTATATGTATACCTTGGGTGAGTCCATTTGTGTGAAAAGGGGAGACCCCTTAACACTATCTATCTATCTATCTATCTATCTATCTATCTATCTATTATTATTATTATTATTATTATTATTATTATTATTATTATTATTTCTGATGTATACTTATTTCTTTCCGGGTCGAGCTCTTTTGATCCCAAAAACGAGTATAAAGAGACCTCTTTTCAATCAAAACTCAGAGGGGAAAATAGACTCCAAAGAGGACAGACAACATCAAAGGGACCTCAACTCCAGCGACCGCTTACCTCTCTCACCTCCTCACACATCAACGGAGAGAAGATATCACATCAAAGGACACTTAAGTACTTTTCACAAATTTTATATGATCTTAAACTTAATTCTTTTAACTCATCCTTTTAATTGGACATGATTTTCTTTACTTGTACATACATCCTTCAAAGAAAATTTACCATTGACTTAACAATTTTTATTTTGAAATATAAAACGATTGTTGTTTATAATACTTGATTTATTTTATTTCCTTTTATTTCCTTTTATTTCATTGTGTGTGTTAATCTATTCAAGGCCTAAACTTCAACCAAAAAGTATCCCACAATCACCATAATTTAATGACAGTGTACCTTAAAATATAATTTTCTATAACTAAATATATTCCAATCTTCTTGCCTTTAGTTTGTGGGCAAAACTGAATACAAAGTACTAATAGAAGGAAAGGGAACGTATAAAAATTAAAGCAATCTACCACACACACGCTTGTTTAGTACGACATTATACAGACAATTCCACTACAAATGAACCTTTATTATTTAAAGTCACCAAAAATCTATGTTTTGAAACTCCACTAACTTCAGATTAAGTTGAATACAATGAATATACGCTAAATTAAGTTTAGAAAAATATAGAAAACGTGTACTTTCGGGAAAATAGTTTTAGTCAACGAGTGTTTTGTTATGATAACACGCGCTGAGAAGTGTTTAATATTAGCGGCCAAACGAACATATTTGCAGTCAGTATAATTTCGTTTTTTATCTCTTCTGAAATTTTTACTCCAAAATTCCTTCGCGTCTTTGGATGTGACGGTGAACGTTGATGTCGGGATCAACAAATTAGAAGATTCTATTTTCTGAACATCTTTACATGTCGAAAGTTAAGGAAAAATTGGCTAATTTCATCAAAGGATTTGAATCCGAGATGCACTTTTAAACAGAAAGATAAATTTGGCAGTAGCATAATTAAATTAAATGCATTGGTTAAGATACATTTCTGGACCGTTCTCTGCAGCTTGCCAAGATTTCTATGAAGAGACAAATAGTTTATCCGAAGTAACAATATGTCCGTCAATTACACACCGACAATACAGCTGTTCGCCTGCCATTAAATTTGAGAACCGTCTCAGATAGAATTAAATATAAGCTATTTTCCTCGACGCACATCCATACTAGTGTGGCACACTTACAAAACTTTACTTCAAATACAATAAGCAATATTGACCTTCAGCAAAAAAGATCTTTTATTTATTTATTCTTAATCATTTCACCTTCAATGCCACGTGGCCGGAAGGAGGTTATATGGAGTCAGAGAATGAGAAGACATTAGTGAGGAGAAAGAACAATGAGAGAACAGAGTATAGAAAGAAAGAAGATGGCGATTGGCGTTGCAGGTGGCAGCGAAGCAAGAAATCGGGAGGGATTTCTACAGGCGGGAAAAGAGACTATTGAAATAGAACATAGGGTCCCTCTAGCCAATCCAACAGTAAAACATTGAGACCTAGCTACCAATCTAGTAGTATAATTGATTTTCCTAACAAACTAAAATTTATTATACAATCATTACTCCTTTTATAGGAGCTAAAAACACTTCCTTGTTGTTAAGTGTTAACAATTTTTTAATATTAGTTCTAATTTTTTCTTACTTAATCCCATTGTATCTTAAAATGTTGTCTTTAATTTAATATATTCCTTTCGTCACTTGGCAACATTGAATACAACGTACGCATTACATTTTTCATCTAGAAGTCTTTGCACATTGTTGGAGTCAACGGTGGAAGTTAGAGAAGCGCAACTTGCTAAAATGTATATGAAAATATAAACAGATAAATCAGGATATCATGTGTCTCAATTAAATTCATGCTAGACGTTGCAATCATTGTCCTTCAGAGAAGCCAGATACAAGATTAATACCAGGCAATGCAGCTCCACGTGATCAATCCATCTGCGCCTGATATTTACACACGTGGGGAAAACCGTATGGGAGGTAAATATATAAAAATCAATCCGACCGGCAGCAAAGGTAGTCTCTCTTTCACATCCATGTGAGAATGTAAAGACCATATTGAGAAAAGGTGAACCGAGCAACACTGTAACTGAGGAAGTCCGGAATTAAATAAGCAGTTATGTTAGGTACAAGAGATTCAGTTTCGTGTTTTCATTGGTTTACCCGACGATAATAGTACATTCCCAATATGCAAATTAAAAATTGGAGATTCCAAAATAAAATACAAAATTTTGAATATCCAAGAAGTGTCTTAACGGAGTACGGAAAGTGCAACACCGAAATCTGAAGGCGAATTGGAATGGCGAAAGATTAAGAAACAGGAAAATTTCGATATAAACAGAGAAGAGTATTTAAATATTACGTAATATCGGTCTTCATATATGGCAGATGAGACTTGAAGCAACAGAAACATGGTTCTAAAAAGGAGTGCTCAGAATGCCATGGAAATAACCTGCGACCAATGACGAAGTTTCAGAGTAAATGTAAACAAAAAAGAAACTTACACTTAATTTGAAAGTGTTGAAATTTCAAGAGAGCACAAGGAGGAAAGAGAGCTTAGAAAATATGACGCTCACAGGACGTATTGAAACAAGAGGGACAAAATAAAGCAGCGTATATAGCCTAGCTATAACAAGCTTCTGTAAATGGTTGGCAGAACAGAGATTAGGAGAGATAGCGATAACGAGCTTCTGTAAATGGTTGGCAGAACAGAGATTAGGAGAGATAGCGATAACGAGCTTCTGTAAATGGTTGGCAAAACAGGGATTAGGAGAGATAGCGATAACGAGCTTCTGTAAATGGTTGGCAGAACAGAGATTAGGAGAGATAGCGATAACGAGCTTCTGTAAATGGTTGGCAGAACAGAGATTAGGAGAGATAGCGATAACGAGCTTCTGTAAATGGTTGGCAGAACAGAGATTAGGAGAGATAGCGATAACGAGTTTCTGTAAATGGTTGGCAGAACGAGGATTAGGAGAGATAGCGATAGCGAGCTTCTGTAAATGGTTGGCAGAACAGGGATTAGGAGAGATAGCGATAACGAGCTTCTGTAAATGGTTGGCAGAACAGGGATTAGGAGAGATAGCGATAACGAGCTTCTGTAAATGGTTGGCAGAACAGAGATTAGGAGAGATAGCGATAACGAGCTTCTGTAAATGGTTGGCAGAACAGAGATTAGGAGAGATAGCGATAACGAGTTTCTGTAAATGGTTGGCAGAACGAGGATTAGGAGAGATAGCGATAACGAGCTTCTGTAAATGGTTGGCAGAACAGGGATTAGGAGAGATAGCGATAACGAGCTTCTGTAAATGGTTGGCAGAACAGGGATTAGGAGAGATAGCGATAACGAGCTTCTGTAAATGGTTGGCAGAACAGGGATTAGGAGAGATAGCGATAACGAGCTTCTGTAAATGGTTGGCAGAACAGAGATTAGGAGAGATAGCGATAACGAGCTTCTGTAAATGGTTGGCAGAACGAGGATTAGGAGAGATAGCGATAACGAGCTTCTGTAAATGGTTGGCAGAACAGGGATTAGGAGAGATAGCGATAACGAGCTTCTGTAAATGGTTGGCAGAACAGGGATTAGGAGAGATAGCGATAACGAGCTTCTGTAAATGGTTGGCAGAACAGGGATTAGGAGAGATAGCGATAACGAGCTTCTGTAAATGGTTGGCAGAACAGGGATTAGGAGAGATAGCGATAACGAGCTTCTGTAAATGGTTGGCAGAACAGAGATTAGGAGAGATAGCGATAACGAGTTTCTGTAAATGGTTGGCAGAACAGGGATTAGGAGAGATAGCGATAACGAGCTTCTGTAAATGGTTGGCAGAACAGGGATTAGGAGAGATAGCGATAACGAGCTTCTGTAAATGGTTGGCAGAACAGGGATTAGGAGAGATAGCGATAACGAGCTTCTGTAAATGGTTGGCAGAACAGAGATTAGGAGAGATAGCGATAACGAGCTTCTGTAAATGGTTGGCAGAACAGGGATTAGGAGAGATAGCGATAACGAGCTTCTGTAAATGGTTGGCAGAACAGGGATTAGGAGAGATAGCGATAACGAGCTTCTGTAAATGGTTGGCAGAACAGAGATTAGGAGAGATAGCGATAACGAGTTTCTGTAAATGGTTGGCAGAACGAGGATTAGGAGAGATAGCGATAACGAGCTTCTGTAAATGGTTGGCAGAACAGGGATTAGGAGAGATAGCGATAACGAGCTTCTGTAAATGGTTGGCAGAACAGGGATTAGGAGAGATAGCGATAACGAGCTTCTGTAAATGGTTGGCAGAACAGGGATTAGGAGAGATAGCGATAACGAGCTTCTGTAAATGGTTGGCAGAACAGGGATTAGGAGAGATAGCGATAACGAACTTCTGTAAATGGTTGGCAGAACGAGGATTAGGAGAGATAGCGATAACGAGCTTCTGTAAATGGTTGGCAGAACAGAGATTAGGAGAGATAGCGATAACGAGTTTCTGTAAATGGTTGGCAGAACGAGGATTAGGAGAGATAGCGATAACGAGCTTCTGTAAATGGTTGGCAGAACAGGGATTAGGAGAGATAGCGATAACGAGCTTCTGTAAATGGTTGGCAGAACAGGGATTAGGAGAGATAGCGATAACGAGCTTCTGTAAAGTGTTGGCAGAACAGGGATTAGGAGAGATAGCGATAACGAGCTTCTGTAAATGGTTGGCAGAACAGGGATTAGGAGAGATAGCGATAACGAGCTTCTGTAAATGGTTGGCAGAACAGAGATTAGGAGAGATAGCGATAACGAGTTTCTGTAAATGGTTGGCAGAACGAGGATTAGGAGAGATAGCGATAACGAGCTTCTGTAAATGGTTGGCAGAACAGAGATTAGGAGAGATAGCGATAACGAGTTTCTGTAAATGGTTGGCAGAACGAGGATTAGGAGAGATAGCGATAACGAGCTTCTGTAAATGGTTGGCAGAACAGGGATTAGGAGAGATAGCGATAACGAGCTTCTGTAAATGGTTGGCAGAACAGGGATTAGGAGAGATAGCGATAACGAGCTTCTGTAAATGGTTGGCAGAACAGGGATTAGGAGAGATAGCGATAACGAGCTTCTGTAAATGGTTGGCAGAACAGGGATTAGGAGAGATAGCGATAACGAGCTTCTGTAAATGGTTGGCAGAACAGAGATTAGGAGAGATAGCGATAACGAGTTTCTGTAAATGGTTGGCAGAACGAGGATTAGGAGAGATAGCGATAACGAGCTTCTGTAAATGGTTGGCAGAACAGGGATTAGGAGAGATAGCGATAACGAGCTTCTGTAAATGGTTGGCAGAACAGGGATTAGGAGAGATAGCGATAACGAGCTTCTGTAAATGGTTGGCAGAACAGGGATTAGGAGAGATAGCGATAACGAGCTTCTGTAAATGGTTGGCAGAACAGGGATTAGGAGAGATAGCGATAACGAACTTCTGTAAATGGTTGGCAGAACGAGGATTAGGAGAGATAGCGATAACGAGCTTCTGTAAATGGTTGGCAGAACAGAGATTAGGAGAGATAGCGATAACGAGTTTCTGTAAATGGTTGGCAGAACGAGGATTAGGAGAGATAGCGATAACGAGCTTCTGTAAATGGTTGGCAGAACAGGGATTAGGAGAGATAGCGATAACGAGCTTCTGTAAATGGTTGGCAGAACAGGGATTAGGAGAGATAGCGATAACGAGCTTCTGTAAAGTGTTGGCAGAACAGGGATTAGGAGAGATAGCGATAACGAGCTTCTGTAAATGGTTGGCAGAACAGGGATTAGGAGAGATAGCGATAACGAGCTTCTGTAAATGGTTGGCAGAACAGAGATTAGGAGAGATAGCGATAACGAGTTTCTGTAAATGGTTGGCAGAACGAGGATTAGGAGAGATAGCGATAACGAGCTTCTGTAAATGGTTGGCAGAACAGAGATTAGGAGAGATAGCGATAACGAGTTTCTGTAAATGGTTGGCAGAACGAGGATTAGGAGAGATAGCGATAACGAGCTTCTGTAAATGGTTGGCAGAACAGGGATTAGGAGAGATAGCGATAACGAGCTTCTGTAAATGGTTGGCAGAACAGGGATTAGGAGAGATAGCGATAACGAGCTTCTGTAAATGGTTGGCAGAACAGGGATTAGGAGAGATAGCGATAACGAGCTTCTGTAAATGGTTGGCAGAACAGGGATTAGGAGAGATAGCGATAACGAGCTTCTGTAAATGGTTGGCAGAACAGGGATTAGGAGAGATAGCGATAACGAGCTTCTGTAAATGGTTGGCAGAACAGGGATTAGGAGAGATAGCGATAACGAGCTTCTGTAAATGGTTGGCAGAACAGGGATTAGGAGAGATAGCGATAACGAGCTTCTGTAAATGGTTGGCAGAACAGGGATTAGGAGAGATAGCGATAACGAGCTTCTGTAAATGGTTGGCAGAACAGGGATTAGGAGAGATAGCGATAACGAGCTTCTGTAAATGGTTGGCAGAACAGAGATTAGGAGAGATAGCGATAACGAGCTTCTGTAAATGGTTGGCAGAACAGGGATTAGGAGAGATAGCGATAACGAGCTTCTGTAAATTGTTGGCAGAACAGGGATTAGGAGAGATAGCGATAACGAGCTTCTGTAAATGGTTGGCAGAACAGGGATTAGGAGAGATAGCGATAACGAGCTTCTGTAAATGGTTGGCAGAACAGGGATTAGGAGAGATAGCGATAACGAGCTTCTGTAAATGGTTGGCAGAACAGGGATTAGGAGAGATAGCGATAACGAGCTTCTGTAAATGGTTGGCAGAACAGAGATTAGGAGAGATAGCGATAACGAGTTTCTGTAAATGGTTGGCAGAACGAGGATTAGGAGAGATAGCGATAACGAGCTTCTGTAAATGGTTGGCAGAACAGGGATTAGGAGAGATAGCGATAACGAGCTTCTGTAAATGGTTGGCAGAACAGGGATTAGGAGAGATAGCGATAACGAGCTTCTGTAAATGGTTGGCAGAACAGGGATTAGGAGAGATAGCGATAACGAGCTTCTGTAAATGGTTGGCAGAACAGGGATTAGGAGAGATAGCGATAACGAGCTTCTGTAAATGGTTGGCAGAACAGGGATTAGGAGAGATAGCGATAACGAGCTTCTGTAAATGGTTGGCAGAACAGGGATTAGGAGAGATAGCGATAACGAGCTTCTGTAAATGGTTGGCAGAACAGGGATTAGGAGAGATAGCGATAACGAGCTTCTGTAAATGGTTGGCAGAACAGGGATTAGGAGAGATAGCGATAACGAGCTTCTGTAAATGGTTGGCAGAACAGGGATTAGGAGAGATAGCGATAACGAGCTTCTGTAAATGGTTGGCAGAACAGGGATTAGGAGAGATAGCGATAACGAGCTTCTGTAAATGGTTGGCAGAACAGAGATTAGGAGAGATAGCGATAACGAGCTTCTGTAAATGGTTGGCAGAACAGAGATTAGGAGAGATAGCGATAACGAGCTTCTGTAAATGGTTGGCAGAACAGGGATTAGGAGAGATAGCGATAACGAGCTTCTGTAAATGGTTGGCAGAACAGGGATTAGGAGAGATAGCGATAACGAGCTTCTGTAAATGGTTGGCAGAACAGGGATTAGGAGAGATAGCGATAACGAGCTTCTGTAAATGGTTGGCAGAACAGGGATTAGGAGAGATAGCGATAACGAGCTTCTGTAAATGGTTGGCAGAACAGGGATTAGGAGAGATAGCGATAACGAGCTTCTGTAAATGGTTGGCAGAACAGAGATTAGGAGAGATAGCGATAACGAGCTTCTGTAAA
Source organism: Acanthosepion esculentum (assembly GCA_964036315.1). NCBI lineage: Eukaryota > Metazoa > Mollusca > Cephalopoda > Sepiida > Sepiidae > Acanthosepion > Acanthosepion esculentum. The sequence continues at coordinate 83,380,841 of OZ038483.1, forward strand.
TGGTTGGCAGAACAGGGATTAGGAGAGATAGCGATAACGAGCTTCTGTAAATGGTTGGCAGAACAGGGATTAGGAGAGATAGCGATAACGAGCTTCTGTAAATGGTTGGTAGAATAGGAATTAGGAAAGATAGTGAAAAGACAAACTTTGCTAAGAGCTACAAAGGATAGGAAACTGGAGAGCCATAATCACCTCCTGAAGGAACACGGCACATAGAAGAATAAGAATCTATCCAAAACGACTGTCCATCAGTTACAAACCAACAGTACGGCTATTCGTCTGTCAAAAAGTTTGATATCTCCCTTAGGTTAAACTAGAGAAACGTCAATATATATTATTATCATATAAACACATACATCGTGACACACTTACAATATTCCTTTTGTGTACTTACGCAGTATAGGTTTTAGCTATGCAGGGGGGGGGGGGGTTAAATCAATCTTAGTTGGATTCCTAAAAGGGACTAGCCCCACATCTTCTTTTGGAGAAGGCCAAGATTAAGGCACCTGGGGTTTCCAAAAGTGGAAATGTCGAGGGGACTTGAGGAATGTTTATCCCCAGTTCACATATGCGTGGGTTACTAACCCACTTTCAACTCCAACACTGTCACGTTCTACGAGAGGAAGCGTGCCGTTAAATATATACAATTAGCTATTTTGAACGTCAAAATAAAACATTTTATATTTATCTAAACCAGGGTCGTCAAACAGGATCCGAGCTACCCCCTAGGGGTCGGTGACGAGTTCCAGGGGATCGATGATAGTGAAGGGGACAAATTGGGGTCGGTGTGTGAATAACACTGAGCTAAATTTTAGTTAGTTACAGTTATGTTGTATTCTTCGACGCAGATGAAAGAAAGGCACTAAGCTCGACGATCAACGGAATCAAAAGCATCGTGTGTTTCCTGGTGAAGATGTGATTGGTTAAAAATTAATTGGAGAGAATCGATTTTAAGTATTACTCGAACTTAATACACTTGTCTTGAAAGAAAATATTTCAGACGATGGTATCAAGATCTCTACAAATCACTTGCAAATACTTCAAGATAATACTAAGAAATATGAAATTACCAGCATGGATTCCAACACCTTTTGACGTGAACTTTGAAAATTTGAACATGAAGCCGAGCTTGAATGCGAACTCTGAATTAAGTAAGTATATATTGCAGCGAAAGACCTTTTTGAGAATATTTTTTAACCATATTCAAATTTCTGAAACAAAAGCGGAATCTCTGGTCGAAAATGTTGGACAATCCCTAATCTAAACAAACTAAACTAAACTATTACACGATAATTTTCACGGTAGAGTAATGTATATCGGCTAGGAATGAGGAATCGGAGAGTCGAGTTCGAATTCCATTCGAATCCATTGCATTCACTTCCGTGCTAATACCCTTGGGAAAAGTATGAATCCTCTTCTCACCCAGCTATGGGTAAATAGCGAAACGGCCTTGGATGGAAACTTGTCTATCGCAGAAAGAAATGGCAACCTACTGTGGGAAAGAAATCTGCCACGTCAGTCATGTATCGAAAGATACCATGCATATCACATAACTGACTGACAGTAGATAAATCATATAGTCTAAAAACTCTATATGCAGAAAACCAAACGAAATTATTTGCAATCAATATGAACTAAGTTTTTATCTTCACTAATTTTGTACGCCAAAATTCTTTCACGTTGTTGACTGTCAACTTTGGCATTAAATAATTTGGAGTATCGATTTTCTGAACATCTTCTCAAAAGTGAAGAGAGGAGGGGGAGACTACTGTTATGAAATGATAGGGATCCGAGATGCACTTTCAAGCGGGGAGATACATCTGGCTAAATAAAATTAACTTTCTGTCTAATCAAATGCACTGATTAAGATACATTTCTGAATCTTTCGCTGGGCCTTGCTAAGATCTATATGAAGAGATAAATAGTTTAGTTTATCCAAGGCGACAGAAAGCCCTTCAGATCCATATCAAAATCAACGGTTATTCGTCTTTCAACAATTTTGAATACTTTATCATAGAGAATTAGAAAAGTTCTAGCTATTATTGCGTATCCGTATCCTGACACCGGGCACTTTACAGATAGATATATATATCTGTAAAGTGTGCTACATTATATATATATATATATATATATATATATATATATATATATATATATATATATATATATATATATATATATATATATATATATATATTATAATTTTATCATATAGACAAAACCATTTTACTCACAACAAAGATGCAACTTGGTTTCAGTGCATTTTAACTGCACATCTACGGGTGAGGGTCGAAAATGGTTATGAATTTATTTGGAATTTATATATTACTTTCGTTCTCATCCCATCGGATATATATATATATATATATATATATATATATATATATATATATATAGAGAGAGAGAGAGAGAGAGAGAGAGAGAGAGAGAAAACGATATATATTTTTATATATCAGAACAGTTTTAGGAAAATCTGTCAATCGGGGAAAAATTCATGAAGGCGGAATTTACTCTATCACCTGCGCATAACCTAGCTAACGAGCTTCTGAAAATGGTTGGCAGAACAGGGATTAGGAGATATACGGAAAAAACAAAATTTGCTAAGAGCTACAAAAGACAGGAAATAATTGCCACAAGGAATACGTTGGAGAAACTTCAAGGAATTTAATTAAAAGATTATATGAACTTAAAAGTGAACTTATATAAAAATAAAAATAAAAAAACAAAAAAAAAACGCACTCAATATATTAGTGACTCACTGTAATGAGTCTGACCATAATTTTGATTTAAAAGAAATGTATTGACACCGAGACGCTACGAGAAAAAGTTGGTTAGCTGACATGACCCTCATCTCTAACGATTCATGTTTACATAAAAAATTTCAAAAAGTCAGTTATCTCCTAGTCGCTGTGGTTGGCGCCTGATATGACAAGCTGAGGCTGTCTTTTCATTTCCTGTGTGAGAATTGGAAGCTGTCATGTTAGCCCGTCTAAAGAGGATTCAAATTTGGTGCATGCTGCATAAAATTACGTTAGTTTATTTTTTAATTTATGACCCGCTGAAGGTGTATTCTCAAATAACTTGCCAGCCTTCATATATTGTGGAGACAATAGTTATTTTCAAACATAACATCGATTGTCTCTATGAACGATATTTGGAAAAAACACATATGAAATGCTAATCTGAAAGAAACAATCAATATTTCTCAGCGATTTGATTTAATTGTATTTTACCGTTTATCAACCTTTTGCAGGTTATTTAAAATCAGAAAATATTTTTAGATTCTAAGAATTTTTAGAGATAATAATTTACTGATACAAGTCCTATTAATTAACCCATATCTGGGAGGGGATGTGGATTCATACCTTTCCCAAGGGTATTTGCGTGTAAGTGAATATGAGGAACCTGACTGGAATTGGAACTCAGCTTTCCGATTTCCAATTCTGAGCCGTTATCCATTACACCATATGCACAACCCAGCTTGCTGCATCTGTTATTTCCATCTGTTATTCCCATCTAGGTACTGACCAGGCTCGACGTAGCTTAACTTCGCCGATCGTACGAAAACTGGTGTTTCACGTGATATGGCCGTAAGCCTATTTCTAATCGAGTTTGTGTTTCGTCTTTTCGTAGCGACTTTAATTTTCATATAACCTTACTAGAAAAGATTAATTGAAAACATTAGGCAATGACACGTAATAATCCCAAATTGGGAACCATCAGAAACCGGACTGTTATGTTAATCACCTTTTTTTTTAAAAAAGGTAAACAGATTAGAACGAAGGACGGGCGTTTTTAATTTGTTATTTTTATTTATTTTTTTAGCTTTTTCCTGCATGATGAGGAAGGGTGTGTTATAATCGCGGAAAATCCCTCTAAATCGTCGGTCGCGAAATCAGCCATCATTTACGCCACATGATTAGAAGTCAATCCACCAGATGTGAGATACATCAGAGGCGCTCTGGGTTAAGGTTAATGATGCTACAAACTTTGAAAATATTCACAGAGAGATAATTTGATGTGGACTTTGCTAGGAGCATGATTGCAAATGCACATACACACACAGAGACGCACACTATATATATATATATATATATATATATATATATATATATATATATATTTACATATATATATATATATAAGCCCACAACTTTGAGCCACTATACGGATTTTTAAAAAAAATCACTTAAAAATTGAATGTTGTGTACTTTTTTTTTCAAAACTAATTTGCTAACTCACTTCGGGCCAGAGAGACTTTCTCTTCCTGAATAATAATAATAATAATAATAATAATAATAATAATAACAGAACAATCAAGGCCAACCGTCCAGACATTGTTATTAAAGACCACAAACAAAATAAGTGCCTCCTTATTGATATGGCAGTCCCTGCAGACTGCAATGTGTCTTTGAAGATATTCCAAAAACTGTCAAAATACAAGGACCTTGAAATAGAAATCTAAAAAATGTGGCACATAGGAACATCAACAATCCCTGTTGTAGTTGGAGCCCTTGGACTGGTTGGAAAAGATTCCAGTAGGCTGATTGAAGGGATCCCTGGAAGTCCATGCCTCAAAGAGATACAAAAAATTGTTCTGACAAGTACAGCCCACACTTTACGAAGGGCTTTATCTATGTAATTAGTTTTTTATTTATTTTTTTTTTTTTGCAGTGGAAAGTGTCATGATGCCATTTCTAACCTTAGGTCCCTGGGCGGGACCCGGAAAGAAATGTGTAAACGCCAGATATCAAAGGAAAAAAAAAATAAATAAATAAAAAAAAAAAAAAATAATAATAATTAAATAATAATAAAAAAAAATAATAATAATAATAAAATAAAAACAACTTAACCAAATACATCATAAAGTTCCCTTAACATTTTAGCTCTTTTTACTTAATCTGTTTTACTGACTATGAATAGCTTTAGGTCAGAGGATGGGAGGGGAAAATTTTATTTTTCCTTGTTTTTTTTTTATTTACAGAATTGTGCTTATTGAATTGAAATGCAGTGGCATTCTATTGAACTTTTTGATTATTGAGGTAAGCTTCAGTTTATTTATTTAATAATTACTTATGTATTAAAAAAAATTACTGTACACCTATTCAAGTTTATAAATCAGTCAAATTGTTCTATTGCTATTAAATTTGTAAAACTCTCATAAAAGAATTCATGTAAATATATATATGTACTAATATGTAAAAGAATGAAGATTATTAGAATTAAATTAAGATTAAAGAATGCATATTAGTAGGAATGCACATTTTGAGTAGGACAGTCTTGGAAAGTGGGGCAATAGCATTCTGACATGTGGTGGAAAAAGTGCATTGGGTAAAAATGGTTGACAACCACTACACTAACAGGTTAAATAGTTTAATATTTTCCACACACACACACACACACATATTCAAACATCAAGCGCATGGAAGGACTAACGGCCCTTAAAGAAGGACATTCTAAAAAAACAAAGCAAGACCCCCACCCCCACCATAAGTAATCATAAAACTTATACATTCGATTTCAATGGAAAACACTACCTACAAGTAAGAGGATGTGCCATGGACACCGTTGCACCTCCATCATATTCCACAATCTTCATGGGAATATTTGAGGAGGCCCATATTTATCCCTTCATCGGTAACGACTGCATATTCTATGAAAGATATATCGATGATATCTTCTTCATACACATGGAGAGTGAGGAGAAAATTATTGAATTCCTTATGACCCTAAACACGGTACACGACCATTAAGTTCGGCCACGAAAAATCAACAAGTTTGGTAGACACCCGCATTTACACAGATAAAAACAGAAAACTACAAACAACCCTGCACACTAAAATCACCGACACTCACAACTATCTACATTTTAAATCTTCCCACCCTAAACACCTCAAAGAGAACCTCCTTCTCTATTCACAAGCACTTAGACTCAGAAGTTCCAACAATGAAGAACTAAATAAACACACAAAATTTCGAGCATCAATTCACAACACGTGGCTATAAAGAACGCCTAATCAGGGAACAAATAAATAAAGCCATTTCCACACCGAGAGAAGAGACCCTAATGTATAAAATTAATAATAAATCCTTGCGCATCCCTCTAATAACCACTTTCAACACCACTCTGCCTCCACCATCTCAGATAATCAAAAGTCGCTGGGAAATACTATATCTCAAGCCAGACCTAAAAACATTGTTTGAGGAACCAGGCCTTCTAGCATATCGTAGACCTAAGAACCTTAAGGAAATTATAGGTAGTATCCAAATTTCAGATGATAAGGTAACCCGTAATAGACCAAAAATAAAAACAACAGGATTTTTCCAACCATGTAACAACAAAAGGAGCCTATGTTGTAACCACATTAGATATACCAATTCGTTTACTAGCTCAGTCACTAAGTCTACTTTCAAAATCTACCACAACACTAAATGTAGAAGTCATAACGTAATTTACCTATTAGAATTCACACTATGCCAGAAACAATATGTGGGAAAATCTGAATGGCCCTTTTACTACAGAATTAATAATTATTGGAATCGGATCAAGTCGGCTCACCTCGAAAGATTATTACAACATTTCCGCCTAGAAAGACATGATTTTAAAAGCCATGCAAAATTCAATTGAAAAAATAGAAATAGACAGAAAAGATAACTTTAGAAAAATACTAGAGGAACATGAGGACAAGTGGATTTTGCGCCTCAAAACACTTCTTCCAGACGGGCTTAACCACAAATTTAACAACATAGATAGAATTAATATATAACCCCATAAATCAAGCCCTACCCACATTTCTCCCCCACAAAAGACAGACATGCTTGCAGAAGTGTTAAGGTCTCACTTATACACAGACTCATACTAATATATACACATACACACATCATGCACACTCCTAAAGAAGTAAAAGATAACACATCCCATTCCCAGCAACCAATAAAACTTTCAAAATGACCAAAGAGGGGATTCTTAAAGTCTCCCATCTTCTATCTTAAAAACAACTTGAAAGAGGCCGTTTGACGAACATAACGTCTGACCAAAATTAATGATAAAAAAACAAATGAAAACTACAGATAAATTTCACTTTCTTCAGAGACAGTCATTCACTCCTGTAGTTCAATGCTACTGAGAAGCAGGGATTTCTTTCTCCTGGTGATGGTCGTGCTGGTCGAAACTACTCGAGAAACCTAATTGAAATAATAAAACTAAAATATATTACTATACAACCCAGTGTGTCTGAAAATATTAGTTTTTGAACATTTTTATTGTTCAAAACACACAGACACATGCACACACACACACACACACACACACACACACACACACACATATATATATATATATATATATATATATATATATAAAAGTGAACATAGAAGTCAACACTTAGAGGCGACAGTCTGTTTCATGCTAGATGCAATCATCGGCCCAATGATTGCATCTAGCATGAAACAGACTGTCACCTCTAAGTGTTGACTTCTATGTTCACTTTTATATTTACACACGCTCTATCTCTGATATTGAGTACTTTATCCCATAAATATAGCACACTTTAAGACTATATTTCTTCATATATATATATATATATATATATATATATATATATATATATATATATATATATATATATATATATACATGTTTCTCCCGCCGTTTCCCGACGTATGAGTGTCCAGTAACTCAATTCTTAGAACCAAACTGCCAGACTACACGCATATATGATTTGATAGCTGTGATAGCCTTGGGAAGAGATAAATACAGAGAACCTGTGCACAGGGTGCCACACGGTCCCTAAGCGACCCTCTACGGATTTTAAATTCAGAATTGTTCTTATACACCGGTTACTATATAAGGTCTGGCTTGAGATGTAGTATTTCCCAGCGACTTTTGATTATCTGAGATGGTGGAGGCAGATTGGTGTTGAAAGTGATTATTAGAGAGATGCGTCTGGATTTGTTATTAATTTTATCCATTAGGGCGTCTTCTCCGGTCTGTCTTACTACTTATTCATAGTTTGGGGGAGAAGAGATGGAATTATACCATTCTCAACAAAAGTAAGTAAGTGAATTGAATAAATTTGACTGGAAATCGAACACAATCCAAGCCGTTACTCCACTTGATATATATATATATATATATATATATATATATATATATATATATATATATGTAGGAATGCTCAGTAAAAAGAGTGGCAAATTCAGAAAGTCGTGAGACAACTGTGGAAAACTGATGACGGTTGATCTGACTGAAAAATTCAGAAAGAATTTCTGCACATTTCGCCAATCCGCACGTTGGACGTTCTTTGAAAAGTACGATAAGTGACGTTCAAAATGAGTGATTTGTTTAGCCATATGAGAAGAACGGAACAAAAGACGAAAGTTGTCTGCAAATAACCTTTAAATGACGAGTCACAAGATCGAGCGACAATTAATCGATCATGAAAGAACCAATCAGAGTTACGTAATTACGCGAGAGCCGAATGATTATGCAAGGTCATGAATATTCAAGAAAATTATCCAAGTTTATTCAAGGTCAATTATTTCTGAAAGATAAAGCAGTGATAATAAATTTGCCGCTTTTTTCCTGGGCAACCTGCATATAATAAATATTTTTTTAAAAATATTATGCCTGCATTAACCATCCGTCGCTGGTGAATTTGCGTCCTATTTGTTTTAATTTTTCTCTACTTGGAATTGCTTTTTAGCCGAGGTCAAATTGAACTAAGAACGCATTTCTGTGCATGTCTTTTGTTTTTATTTAAGTGGAATATCCTCCTAAAAATTAACTTTTTTTTTTGTAATTTGACTTGTGTAGCCCAACAAACCCCAGATAATTATAGGGAGAATTTGAATTTAAAAGATCTAAAGTAGATTTTAATTTAATATTATTATTATGTGTATTGTAGCATACCTACGGACGATAATGGGTACACCGCCATTTCCATAAATACAGTAGTGAATACTGTACATGGTCCGCAGTTAGAGAATCATAACCGGTTTCCAGAACCTGTGTCTTACTGGAGCACATCTTATTTTACTAATACATCTATGCACCTACTAACTCCTTCAAGCAATTAAGATCAGCAGCTATGATAGCTATGACACGTATCAGGATATTGATGATGAAAGACAACACCCAGATTACACCAGCATTTCCAACCTATCAATGAGTAAAACATTTCTTCGGTCAGTTATTTCAAACATTGCTTAAGAATGAAACTGTGCTCTAAATTTTAAGTTTAATTTAAAAATTAAACTTTAGGATTTAAGTTTCAGTTTCAAAACATAGTAATTTCTGTGTTGCGATGGAATATTATTTTTTTTAATAATTATAATTTTAAGCTCTACCTCTGTATCGAGCACGGTTTTTAAAAAAATAAAAAACATAAATACTAAATAATTCTGGATTATTAATCTGTTCTTTCCGATTATATCATTACACACACACACACACGCACACACACACACACACACACACATATATATATATATATATATATATATATATATATATATATATATATATATATAACAAATTCATTCTTGTTTTGACAATCTACACAATACCAAATATTTCTGGAATTGATATTTTCAGTATTTCCGTTTCGTATATAATACGCAACCATCACGCTTAGGCTTAAGAATATGTATAAAAGTGCGTATAATACACAAATGATAATGATAGTTGCTGTTTATCATATGTATTTTAAAAAATGAAAGAATTCACGAAAAGTGTTTACTTCTCGCGTTATGCAGCAAAGCGAGGATGCTATAAAAGTGTTAAATGAAAGAAATACTGAAAATATCAATTCCGGAAATATTTGGTATTGTGTAGATTGTCAAAACAAGAATGAGTTTGTTATATATATATATATATATATATATATATATATATATATATATATATATTCATTTTTTCATATATATATATATATTCTCTCATTTTTTTAAATACATATGATAAACAGCAACGAGCATTATCATTTGTGTATTATACGCACTTTTATACATATTCTTAAGCCTAAGCGTGATGCTTGCGTATTATATACGAAACAGAAGTATTAACTTTTTTACAACCACATCAATTGCCATATTCGAGACGTGATGACCGAAAATAAGTTACATCTGTTGTCCAAACTAACTGTGTAAGGGTCAAAAGCCATTCACGATAGAAGGTTACTGCATGAGGTGCGTGATATAAACATAAGAGTAGACAGAGGGAAGGGAAAATTATGAGACTGAGGAGGATAGGTTGCGATTGACCCTTGACTTGAAAAAATATTTTATTGTTCAGGGCGACATCCACGCGGGAGTCTGGTGAACAAAGTAGCAGTTCTTAAGTAAAAGCTGTTTGACTAGAGCCTTCTCTTTAAAAATGGAATACAAGAGAAATATGGATGATTCGACTTCATGGATATGACATGGCGATTTCTAAATCTGCTTTTGTGTTGCTTGTTTCAAAGATGACGCTGAAAATGCATAAAGACCAAGACACAAGAAAAATTGAAGATAAAATAGTTTTATAAAGAAAAAACAATGAAAGAATAAGAAACAGTTTCAAGGAAGGAAGGGAGCGAGAAAAAAAGAAGGATGGGAGTGAGAAAAAATGATGGAAGGAAGGAAGGAAGGGCGGAAGCGAGAAAAAAGGGAAGGAAAGGTACGAGAGAGAAAACAAAAGGAAGGAGTAGCCGAATAAAAAGAAACAAAAAGAAAGCGAGAAAGGAAGGGAAAATGGAAGAGAGAATGAAATATTAAGTTTCGAAAAGCAAAACGTATTTTTCAAAAAAGAAAGAAGAAAAAGTTTAAGAAAGAAAAATCAGTTAATTTAGAAATTTTTGAAGGAATAAACCACGAGAAAAGAAGAAATCAGATTTGTAAAGCAAAGAAAGGAAAAATAAAGAACGAAAGTTGAGGAAACAAAACAGAAAGGAACAGTATTAAAGAAAGGGTGAACATTTTGAAGTCAAGAGAAAGAATAAAGAAAGAGAATGCAGTATGCACTCATAATAAGTTGAAAAACAGAAGGAAGAAAAAGAAAAAGAAAAGTATGAAAAACAGAAGGAAGAAAAATGAAAAAGAAAAGTATGAAAAACAGAAGGAAGAAAAATGAAAAAGAAAAGTATTAAAAACAGAAGGAAGAAAAATGAAAAAGAAAAGTATGAAAAACAGAAGGAAGAAAAATGAAAAAGAAAAGTATGAAAAACAGAAGGAAGAAAAATGAAAAAGAAAAGTATGAAAAACAGGAGGAAGAAAAATGAAAAAGAAAAGTATGAAAAACAGAAGGAAGAAAAATGAAAAAGAAAAGTATGAAAAACAGAAGGAAGAAAAATGAAAAAGAAAAGTATTAAAAACAGAAGGAAGAAAAATGAAAAAGAAAAGTATGAAAAACAGAAGGAAAAAAAATGAAAAAGAAAAGTATGAAAAACAGGAGGAAGAAAAATGAAAAAGAAAAGTATGAAAAACAGAAGGAAGAAAAATGAAAAAGAAAAGTATTAAAAACAGAAGGAAGAAAAATGAAAAAGAAAAGTATGAAAAACAGAAGGAAGAAAAATGAAAAAGAAAAGTATTAAAAACAGAAGGAAGAAAAATGAAAAAGAAAAGTATGAAAAACAGAAGGAAGAAAAATGAAAAAGAAAAGTATTAAAAACAGAAGGAAGAAAAATGAAAAAGAAAAGTATGAAAAACAGAAGGAAGAAAAATGAAAAAGAAAAGTATTAAAAACAGAAGGAAGAAAAATGAAAAAGAAAAGTATGAAAAACAGAAGGAAGAAAAATGAAAAAGAAAAGTATGAAAAACAGAAGGAAGAAAAATGAAAAAGAAAAGTATTAAAAACAGAAGGAAGAAAAATGAAAAAGAAAAGTATGAAAAACAGAAGGAAGAAAAATGAAAAAGAAAAGTATGAAAAACAGAAGGAAGAAAAATGAAAAAGAAAAGTATAAAAACAGAAGGAAGAAAAAGGAAAAAGAAAAGTATTAAAAACTAAAGAAAAAGTTAAGAACTGAGAAAAAGTGACTCAGATGGAAAAACAGAAGAAAGATAGAGAAAAACGCAGAACAAATTAAAAAGATAAAAGTTTCAATTTTACTGAGCTTACCGCTAATGGTTACGCTATGGCGAGGTACCACTTTAATATTTTCTTAGTACAGCCCAAAAGCCACAAATGTTGGAAACGCAGCGAATGAGGATCGAACTCACAACAGTAATAATTCTCTGCAAACATTTCTCCGTGCAATTGCTTTAAGACGTCCAATATATTCTCTCATCTCGTATTTTCTTTGAGTTCTGCAGTGAAGTCAAGCAAAGACCAACTAATGACAAGGCAACACTGATGTCAAAGCTATTAAACCGAAAGAATTACAGGGAAAAACGCCAATGTTTTTTTCTTTCTTTTCGATTTCTATTTCTTAGGAGATTCCACTCAAATCAATCAACCGAAATTTGTAAGGCAGTATCGAAATTGCTCTCCAATTGCAGAATAAGTTCACAACCGCAGAATTCTTATCCAATGTTGTCCATCGAAGTGCGCGATTAACTAGATTTTTCGACAATGTTCAAGATATTTAGAAGATCCAGGATTGTTGATATTTATAGCCTGTCGACTGGCTGACGACTTGAAGGAAGAGTTCGATAAAATGGTTTTTAAATCTTACACTTTCTCTTCAGCTGCCAAAGCGATTATTAACAGTGACACGGCCGCAATAAAGAAATCTTAACTATAAAATATAAAGTAAAATTAGTTTGTTCCAAACCCAATATCTTCTCGTCCCTGTTCGAGGAACCCATCCCTTATTAATCATGTGTTCAAGAGTGGAGCCATACTCACCACACTTGGCCAATTGCGGGTTGGCGAGGCTATTTAACCTATAGTGGGGGATGAATTGCCACTGACTTTAACAGCTCTTGTTTTTTTGTGCTGTTGGGATTTAAAATTACCCTCTTTATCGTTCTGGTGGGAAGCCGGTTTAAAATTCAAATTTTTCCTTCTCCTGGACCGTCTGGCAAGCAAAGCTATAGATTCAAGTCTGTTCTGCTATTTTACCGATGTACAAACATTGCATAAAGATCACACTAGATCATGAAGAATTTATTATAAAATTTTGAAGCTAACGAATTATAACTGCTTCATGATCAGTGTTTGCCTATATCAGTCGCTAGTCAAAAATATACTAGTATTCTCAATTCTCATTAGTTACTGGTTACCAAGTTAATACTGAGTGCCATTGTAACTATCCTACGGTGATCCAAGCCTACTAAAATATCTACAAACATCACGACGAAACTCATTGTTAGATATCTACAAGCATCAAGACCAAGTTAATTATGTCAATGCCTTTAAAATTGTAAATGATGTGATTACAAAACGAATACAAAATTATTTTTTTCGGCGTTATCAGGAATCCAATAATTACCAAGCAATTGGGTGAGACTGCATAACAGTTTAACATTAAATAGAAATACCCGAGAAAATTTCACGGTTTTCCCATCTTAATTTTCTGACGGATCTTAATTCTTAAGTTAATGACTGAATATGCCCATGGCGTGTTCTACGACAATAAAATATCCATAGAACTTCCCTTCCCTTCGTCGTTAAGAAGATATTGCAATAGCAATCATAACTATCAATGCTATTTGTTTTTTAAGATGAGGGTACAAATAAAAAGATTTTGGTCTTTATGAGGTAAATCCACGAAGAGAAAATTGAGGAGGATTTTCTGTTTCGCCAATCTCTCAAAACAAGCACCAAAGCTGGAGATGTCATGCAACTTTTATCCTCGTTTTTTGAAGAACTTAACTTGAATTGGGATTGCTTGGTTGGAATGTACACGGATGGAGCACCTGCAGTGTTCGGTTCAAGATCCGGATTTGTTACTCTCATCCAGCAAAAGAATCCACTAGCCCAATCTACTCACTGTGTGCTTCACGGAGAAGCACTAGCGTCAGAAACTCTTCCAAGATCTCTTTGTGATGACTTGTTCAACTACATCAAAGATTCTGCTCTTAACACAAGGCTGTTTCGGTGATTCTCTCATGATTTGGAATAAGGACATGATGCCTTGCTGAAAAAGCAAGTTCGATGGCTGTCCTAAGGCAATATACTTCGACGGGTGCTTTAACTATTCATTGAGGTTGTGCTGTTCCTCGAGGAACAAAGAAAGACTATTCTTGTGGAAGACTTGAGAAATTATGATTTTCGCATTCAACTGGCTTACTTGGCCGATGTTTTTGGGGAGCTTAACGGCTTCAACAAGAAGCTTCAAGTAAATATGAACATTCTGATCCAGGCAGACAAACCTAAGGCATTTATGGCCAAACTTGATTTCTGGGAGGAGGCAAGGGGTAATTTTGCGTCTTTTGTGAGTGTGAATGATTTTGTTGGAGATGATGTTATTCCGAAAGGAATTGCTGATCACCTCACTGCTCTTCGAGATGAGTTCCAAAGATATTTTCCGAGGATTATTACCGAGAATGCCCAAACTGCGTGGAGCAGAAATCCACTTCGATGTGAGGTTGGAACTGCTAAAGAGGCACTTCATGATCAATTCCTTCAGCTCTACCACGACCCTTTTGCGAAGGATGAATACAATGCCGTGAAGCTGGAGAGATTTTGGCCGTCTGCTCCCGTTCCTCATCCAAAATTGGGCAGCAATGCACGTTGAGGCAGGACTCTCCGAGCTTGCCAATGTTAAAATAAAATTCCGTAATCGTCTGAATGATGAGTCCTATCTGAGGTGTGCTCTGGGACGGACTCTACCTGATATTGATCACTTAGTATCATAAAAACCAGTCCAAAGTTCTCATTGATTAAGTCTTTTGCTAGCGTTCTCTTAAAAAAAAAATTAAAATCGAAAATGTTGTCATGAAACCACTTGCTTTCTCTTCTTTTTGGCGACATTTTTTGGGAAGTGGGGAAATGACTTGGTTGGCTAATTGGAAGGAGGAAGCGGGTCGAAAAGTTTAGGAACCACTGGTGTATATTAAGTAATATCTGAACCAATTTATTTGTGATGCTAATGTAAATTTGTTAATTAAATTAGTCTGGTCAATAAAAACTGAGAGGAAATTTAGGTAGCGGGATTATTTGCATTCACCATTCAAGTTGAGGTCTGCCTGTCTGAAAATGAGTATTCGAAAATCATAGAAACATCCAGCCTTTGGCACCGATAGGAAATGTGCAAGTATTTAACAAAACATTCACCAGGAAGTTTATTTCAATGAAAAAGTGTATAAGTTAATATTCCATGAACCATTTGGACGAGTATTCTTATCTACGCTGTTTGTATCTTTACAATTTGACCAATATATTTTTAGGTCTTAATAGTATTATTATTAAGAGCCTATTATTATTATTATTATTATTATTATTATTATTATTATTTGTGTATGTTATGTTTCCTGCTTTTTATCCTGTAGAACCGGGTCCAAACGACGGTCCTTGGGCCCTATAGGAGAATTGTCATTTAATTGATAGCACTTTTCTTAGTACATGGCATGTTCCTAGTAGGGCGATCTTCTGGCCAACTTTTATGTTGATGTTACCTGGGACACTGTTAGTAAAATTGTCCATTCCTTTTTCTCTCGAGGACCAGAACTCCGATTACTATTGGTACAGTTTCAATCTTCATTCCCCACATCCTGTTCATCTAGATCTCCAGTTACTCGTGTTTTGACAATTTCTCGATAATTTTCACGGAGGTGTTTTTCTCAGATGGTATTGCTATGTCTATAAGCATAAACTTCCTGAATTGCTTGTCTTTTATGCTAATATCAGGTCTGTTGGCTTTTATTTCCCTGCCAGTTTGGACTGGAATGTCCCCGAGGATAGTTACATCGTTATTCTAGGTATCTATGTCTGGTTGGTGCTCATACTATCTCTCAGTGGTTTCGATTTTGTGCTTGTTGCATATCTTCCAGTACACATATGTCGCTACCTTGTTATGTCTGTGGGTATATTCATTTTTTGCTAGTTCAGGACATCCTGAGATAATATAGTCGATAGTTTCATCATATTCTCCGCAGATCCTGCATATCGGGTTAGTTTCATCCTTGATTATGTGATAGGATCTGATTGCGAGGCTTTGGTCCTGACCTGCAATAAATTGTTGTTGTTGTTGTTGTTGTTGTTGTTCTTCTTCTTCTTCTTCTTCTTCTTCTTCTTCTTCTTCTTCTTCTTCTTCTTCTTCTTCTTCTCATTATTATTATTATTATTATTATTATTATTATTATTATTATTATTAACAGCCCAAGGTACGAGCTACAAATTGAGGATGTAAAAACTCAAGCAAATACAGAAGCCCAAATACCTTGGAAGTGTTTTAATAGACGACGAAATACGTGACACCGAAATCCGAAGGGGCATTAAAATAGCGAAAGATGCCTTCCAAAAGAGTGCTGAATTGCTACTTAATATCAATTCGCCTATATTGCAATAAATGCTATACAAAATCTTCTCACAGATGAAGAGGAAATGTGAAGCAACTGACATCTTGTTTTACAGAAAGATGTTGAGAATACTATGAGCAACGTGAAAGGTTTAAGGAAAATGGAAATAAAAAGGACACTGATAACTAGAATCAGAAAAAGACAATTGAAATTTCTGGAAAACATAAGAATAGAGAATTTGGAGAATTTTGCACTCACACGACATATTGAGGAACACAAGGAAACACTGGAAAATATGCATAACGAGCTTTGATTTGAGCTACGAAAGATAGGAAGCTGTGGAGAGCCATGATATTTTGTGGAATAATGATTGCGATTTCAAATAATAATAATAATACATTTATGTGTCGTGTCCATTAAGAGTTAGGCGTTAATCTGAAAATGTCTGGCTATATATATTGAGTATATGTCTATATTTCTGAGATGAGGTATTATGCACAATATTTACATTATTCTGACTATTGCCCTCATCTTTGTCGCCATATATATTACAACGTTTCGGTCGTTGTACGCTCCGGCTTTCTTCAGGTGGTTGGAATGTCGAACTGAACCCTTTATTTCGCTCACTGTGGTAGTCTGTTCTAGTTTCATGTGCCATGTCTAATGGATGTCAGTTATCAGTTATCTCCTGTTAATTTCCCTCTCCAAGTTTTCCACCGCCTTAACCAGGTATTGAACTCACACTCTTTGGGTCCTGTCACTGGATCTAACTAACGCCTTTAACGCGATATTCATGCTCAGAATGATATCGGAAAGCGCAATACAAATGCGACAGGTGGATACCAAAGCTTTACAGATTATACATGAGAGTTTGAAAAAGTACGTCACAATGAACTGCTAAGTAAGCAGGATTTATTTGGGAAGGATATCAAAATGCTATAGGACTTATGCTAGGAGCAAATCGTCTGCATGAGGCTATCCTCATGAAGATTATTTGCTCTTAGCATAAATTCTAATTAACTAAATGACTTCAATAAATAAAGACAGTTAATACAGAATATAACAATTGACATTGCATTTAGAAAATTTAAGTTGGCTGGAAAGCAAAAATGCCGAAAGTGAGCCCCACGAGCGGAAAGTGCGATAAAATAAAGACTAACATTAACTTATGGCTACACCTAACCAATTCATCTATAAAATGATGAGGACCTGCAGCCAATCTACTGCTACCACTGCGCTTAAACTCACAAAGTCTAGGTACCATAGAGGAAAGTAATATTTATTTTGTTTTATACAAAAATGTGGCACAAAACTAAAAGAGGGTGTGGCCTTCATCTGTCTTGCCTTAAACTTAGCGAGACACAATCTCTGACCCAAATATACCACAGAAATCTTTACACCCAAACAACACATTCTTACCATTCTTACTACAGCCACCATAATACCTCAGAGTCTCTATGAAGACCTAATTAGTTCATATATGTACAATTTGTCTGTGAGGTGTGTGGAATATAAATAACGATTTTAAAAGAGCAAAGCACATCAGCACAGTTACCATGAAGTTATTATTTTTTTTTTAAAGGTATAGGGAAGCTACATTACGGTGGTGGGTAAATGACTGAAGCTGAAATGCCTGATCAGGACCAATGACATTGCAGATTCTTTGGATTTTAATAAGAATCTCTTATAATTTGGCAGGAGAATCAATCTAGATGTAGCAGCAATATTCAAAATACGGGCGAATGGGCGACGTATAAATATGTAAGATAGATTCTGGAGAGAAAAAATGTCCGTCACGACAGAGTGAACCAAATTTCCTAGCAGAAATTCTTAAACTTAAGTGAATCAAAATCTCCTCCTTTTAAGAATCGGTTTCATCTTAGCGCATCGAAATTCACGGTACTGTACTTGGCAGCTTATCTGTAGATATCAATACGACTTAGATTTACGATAGTCACTCATGTACTAATTTAATCAATACTTTAAGTTATGACAAACATTGGTACCTGTTCAATGAAAATGTTAACTAGGTAGCCTACATGTCGACCATTTTACACTGATTTCTAGGGCACGTGGATCAGGTGTATTATATATATATATATATATATATATATATATATATATATATATATAATACCAATTGGTAGGGATAACTCCAAGGAGGACATTAATCCAATAAGAGCTCAGTGTGAGTATCACGGTAATATAATAAGTAAAGACAATCCTTAAAAATCCATCTTGGTTATAATTTATTTCATGAATATATTTAAATATTCATCTCTTCAGACTGAAGGCTTTTTTAGAAATGAAATCAATGCGTCCAGACGATAGAAAAAAGGGAAAGGAAAAAAAAGGAAAAAGTTTTTATATTAAAAAAAGAAGAAATAAATATTTCAATATAACATTAAAAAATTGTGGGGGGGGGGTGGAGAGAAAGAGCGGGAGTGAGAGAGAGAATGTGAAATAAAAGAAAGGAAAAAAAATAAAAGGATGACCTTGAAACAAATTTTTCCTGAACTTGTTAATATACTGGGTAGGGAGGGGGTGATCAAAATTAAAAGAATTACAATAATATATATATATAAGTGTGGATATAAACCAAATAATTAGATATTAACAACTGTATATACGTGCGTTAGCGTGCATACACAGATAAGCGAATAAATATTTACAGTATATATATATATCACCAGAATTAAGAATTAGCGCTCTTTTTGATTCTACCAAATTTACTTCTAAAAATGTGTACTTGAAAGGTTTTGATATTCGTCTGTTATTAAAAGTGATTCATTGATTTTGACAATCTATTAAAGACAAATGAAAGAAAATGTCGAGAATAATCCTATTTTTTTTTCTTAGAGGATTTTGTTAATATTTCGTTTCATAAAAATTCTCGTGATATTTTCCTGCGTTCTGAAGGTTTCCCGTTTTGTTAGTATTCCAACGAGAAAATATTCTACATGCTGCATAGCCCAAAGAAGAGAGGTAACTCACTTCACTGTTCAATCATTGTATATCTTCGTCTATTTGACACTTTTTTCATCTTTCGCAAGCAGTAGTGCCTACACAATAGAAACCAGGATATATTTCATCTTCGAAAAAAAGTAAAACTTGTTACCATTTTTCAATTATAAACATCAAAGCTTGATGAATTGACAATTATTCACCGATAGAAGATGTTTGAGAAAGTACAACGTACGTAGAGCATCAATTTAAGACAGCTGTAATCTAAATAGGAAATAGCAAAATATATTTTCAAGATAGGAAGTCCTGTTTATAGTCTCTCAACTACATCAAATTGTTTTACGACTAGGAAAATCGAGGCGTTAAGTCTGTTTTAACGATCCCCGCAAGTAGACATTTTATTTCGTTACTTCATAACTTCTTGTAAAGAATGCAGGTTCATGCGAGCGATACGGTTTTTTTTTTTACGATATTTACCCAGAAAGTATGATAGATGGAAACCACTTAAACTGTGTCATCGTCTTATTACCGATTGATAAGAACATTTCCAGACTGGACTCCAATATTAACTGATATATAATATGGTCATAAAAAGCAATTTCTTCCAGAATTCAGACTGAGCCTAGCCAAATAAATCAAGAGCTGAGAAAACTGAAAACAAGCGAATTGACAGAATAGAGGCGCTTTCGATCGTAATCGATCATCTGGCTAGTGAACAATGAGAAAAACAAGTTTACTTACCGACTAATTGGGCGTCGATTTCTGGATTATTGCGTATTTGTTCTTTGGTTGGAAACATATTGTGCGGTTCACAGTATTCATCTAAAAAATAGAAAATATTAGGAATTAAAATCCTGAATCTGTCGGGCTTCTGGGATTTTTTATCACAAGGTAGTAAAGGAAAGCGATAAGAAAGGACTAAACATCAGTTGTAAGAAGACAGAATGTATAATTGTCACAAACAAAACAGCCCACCATAATCAATCTAGAAAGTATTTTAACAGAGGACGGACATGCGTCACTGAAAACTGTAGGCGCATTAAGATAGTGAAAAATGCATTACAAAAACGAAGGATAATATTAAACAAAAGAAACATTGGTTAGAAACAACGACATAGTCCTGGGTATGACGATAAACTACATCCGGCATCAATTGCTGTTGTTCCCAGGTACGCCCTGACATGGGGTGGTAGCACCTGTTAAGATCCCAGCTATCGGCAGATAGTGAATCTCCAAACAAAAACAAAATACTATGAAAGTATAAAAATGCATTTTTATAGTAAAAATACCAACATTACATTTTACTATGAAAAAGAAAATTGATATTACCTATTTATAGGAAAATAACCAATAATACATTTTATCTGGAGTTTAAAGCATACAATTGAGTACAAAAGATTTTTGTATTTCGGTATTAAATAACGCATATATGTTGATATAAAAGAACTCTTTCATAACATTAATCCTTATGATGTCCTACAATTTCTTAAATCAAACTGTATTCCAAAATATAACTTCAACAAAACTACAACATAAAACACATCTCCGCCTCTAGTAATTATGTCCACACAAACATATATCTGCCCAAAATCTGAGTACAAACTTTGAGTATCATCTACCATGTATTCAATTGTGAAACCAGAATGATATGTTTTTATTACTTCAAAACTTCCAAGAAAATTAAATTTCGGCATTAAATAACCCATAAGGAGTTTATATGCCGTTAAACAAACAAGCAGAAACAAAGATAAATACTTAAATGTTATGCTATATCGATCCTCCTATATGGCAGTGGGTCGTTTTCTACTGATTCTTAGGTTGAATGTATTAGGGGAATTATTTATATACATCAGAATTCAAAATGGACACTCCCTCCGATTCTATCGACCATTACTCCTTACTTCAGTGTCTATCAGTTTCGCGTCGTAAGTCATTAGACTTTCTCTTCTCCTTCTTTCAAATCTATTGTCTTTCTTTTTTCTTTCCCTCTCAGTTTCTTTTCTTTCTCTCAATATTCTCTCTTCATCCTCATCTCAATTCTTTTGATTAGTTCATTTTTGCCTTTCTAACATTCAGTTCCACAAACACATTCTTTAGTTTTTCCTTTCACTTCAACATTTTCTTTTTTTCTTTCGTTCTTTCTTTGAAAGCTCACATTTTTCTTATTTTTTTTTTTTCGTTGAATCCTTATATATTTTCCCATTCTTCTCTTTACTCATGTAATTCTATAGTTCTGTAATATATTTTAAAATCCCGTTCACTGAATCTAATATTGACGCCATCAAAAAGATCAATATATTAATATATACGCTCATTTTTCTCCTCTGAATATAAAAGCCAATATTTGGCTGTCCATTCACTTCAGGACTCTATTCCATATAATAGATTTTAGATAACCACAAAACACTTAAATAAAACAGCAAAATAATAAATTCATTTTATGTGAAGATAGAAATTAGACAAGTGAATGCAGCAAATAGGCATAGAAAAACTGAAAATGTAGTCATGACTGGGTGGAAGTGTAATGAACTGGCAACTGTGCACACGACTAGAATTTGGCCATACAAACGATATACAATTGTATACGCAAAAACGAAAATCTTTCTTTGAGAATTAAATACAATTCTCCAATGTTTTTGATAAACACTACTCAGTCGTAACTGATCTAGAGAAAAGTGTAGCTTTGATATGGCACAAAGCCGAAAGCATAGAGCACCCAGTGGGGATCGAAATCACTACTCAGTCGTAACTGATATAGCGAAACAAGCTTGCTTACCATTACCCCGCGTAGAAGTGCCTTTTTCTTTTCTTCGTGCATTTTTTTAATTTAATTTTAAAAAAGAATTCTCATCCACTTATCCAAATGTTCTCTCAACTGACCAAAATCACTGACATTTTCTGAAAGCTTAATTTTTATTAACTTTCCTATATTACTTCATGGAGTTTTGTTTATTTTTTCCCGTAAATCTGAATATTTCTTTCCAGTTTTTAATCTATCTTAGCCGTATTTTTGTTAATTTTTTAGTCTAATCCCCTACAATTCTGTTGCCATGACCTTACTTGAAGTAGATTTTATAAAATAAAGAATGTATACTTTCTATTTTTTAGTAAGCAAGTTGCCAACGCAAAAATAATTTGACCTCCAATAATAAACCCGCGGTGAATGTATAAGTTTTTCCTTGTCCCCTCCTCCATGTGGGTTAGAGTCCCTTGGATGTAAAAATGGAAAATAACACTCATTGGGTTTTCCATTTTCCTCAATCCATTAGATTGCAGCAAAACTTTAACAAAGTTAAAACATTATATATATTCCTCGATTTTTTCGTATTTCTTTCTATGGTTTCAAATAGTTATTTGCTAAGGCTAGCTGTCGTTCATGTAATTTTGTTCTTACGGTAATATTCAACGCAATGGGAGTAGAGGATGCTGATGCACCCCGAGCATATATACATATACATACACACACACACACACACACATATATATATATATATATACATATACACATATATATATAATACATATATATATATATATATATATATATATATATATATATATATATATATATATATATATAATGCGATAGTACATGGATGATTTTACAAAGAAACCCCAGTGAAACCAACACGTGCATCTTTCGTATATAAGCTCGTATAAATTCTTTGGAGGTCGCCGACCGAGAAACGATTGTTAGCTGACAGACCAATTCGTTTGTGAGATGCGGTCAGTCCTTACCTTATACTTGGAGTTATTTGTGAGAAAGAACGCAGGGAAATTATATAAAATTCTTGTGTGCGTTAAATGCAAAACGTGATACATGCCCACAACTGGTACAAAAGCTCCTGAACGTTCAGCCTTCAATTCCATCCTCCATACATTCATGGAAAAGTATGTTCGTCAATATGCAAACTAAAAACTAATACCAAGCACGTCTTCATGTGACCCCAGATTTGCACCGTCAAAAACAAGTCCGGATTTAGTTCTAAAGAAATCATATCTAAGCTTTCGCATGATACAGCTAATTAGTTTTCTAACTTCTAATTGTTACTATCATTAAATAATATATACTAGTGCATACATTAGTACATTCAGAGGGCACATCGACGTGGTGTAATCATTAACATGCTTGTCTCGCTAGGTCAATTACGATTGAGTAATGAGTTCGATCCTCGCTGGGTGCTCCATACTTTCGGCCTTGTAAAGGAAATCACCATTAGTCAATTCAGTGTATTGAATTCATTTCTTACCTTTCTTTCCTAATTATTAAGAAAGAAGGCTTAGAAAATTTGACACTCAGAGGATATATTGCTAGTTAAAAAGGATAGAGGAAAAACGAGTAATCAAGATTGTGTAAATGGATAGTAGAACCAGAAATGGGCGAGATAGTAAGAAGATAACCCTTACTATAAAGGCTTACGGCCATTTCACGTTGAAACACCGGTTCCCGTATGATCACCGAAGTTAAGTAACGTTGAGCCTGGTGAGTACTTAAATGGGTGACCGCTTAGGAATACCAGTTGTTGTAAGCTGCGGGCTGTGTAATTGATAATGGCCCGGAATTATTAATCGCAGAGCTCCAGTTCCCGTTGGGTTCGTTATATTCACTTACGTGTAAATACCCTTGGGAACGGTATGAATCCACCATTTCTCCCCCAGCTTTGGGTTAATTAATAAGACTTGTATCACTAAAGCATTATCTCGAAAAAAAAAATCTTACAATTTGAATTTTTTTCTGTCTTTAAATAACCTACAAAGGGTTGATAAACCGTTAAAAAAACGAAACAATTAAAATATTGACCTACAAACGATAGGAATTTGGAGAGCCATGATCGTATATGTCCGGAAGAAAAGACGCGGTACCTATAAAAATTAATTTAATTAAGAATTGAATAGATCTTTTTTTGTACTATGAGTAATCAGCTACACAGATAATATTAAGTTTAGTTTAATGGAATAAATGAAAAAAATTAGAAAGACGCTAGGGTAAATGCATATATCCCAACAGCATTTGTAGTAAGTGTTTGAGTTGAAATAAACTTTGAGGTTTCGGGAGATATATGTATGGGTATGCAGAGGCTCCTCACTTGAGAAAATGTTGAATGACGATCTTTGTAAAATTTCCTTTTACTCTATTTAGTCTTGTACAGAGTAGAAATAAATCTCAGTAAATATCCATATATGTTTATTATTGTGCCGAGGTAAAAGATACTAATGAAGCAGGGCGGTGTTCACATGGGGCAAATTAGTGTATGTGAAAGAAAATTAATTGCCGAGATCAGAGAACTTGCAGATGAAACAGATGAAAAAGTAATTTCACAGGAACGTATGCTGCCAGTGATCTCAGATTACACATTAAATGCATATTCCGAGCCTCAAAGACGGGAACTGCTGAAAAGATGGAGAGGTAGACAGATAGATGAAATACTTATCTCTATGTAATGTTACATATGTAGTTTTATTAAGCAAAATAGGAAGATACAAACAGATTGTGGCAGATAAAATTAATTGCGCTCGATAGATATGAACTGACTTTGATAGGTAGATAGTTACATAATAACTCAGATATTTAATCCTATATATTACCCCATTTGAGACGTGAAACAGACAGTCACTATGAAGTGTACATTCCTATAGCCATTCTATATACACATATATACAGGGTGTCTCAAAGAAATATATACAGACTTTTACCGTGTAGAGCTGAAGTCAACTTGCTTTCCTTTCAGATTAACACGTTAGTATTACGGTGACACTACAGAGGGTCATTGTTGGAAGTTAACAGTAAGGTGACACTATCGCGACTCTGCTGGTTTGGAATTAGGATTAAACGGGTTCATGCGAAAACTCTGCATATAATTGGAGCACTGGAATGGTTGAAAACATTAAACAAGAAAACGTTAAAGTGAGAAACAGGAATTGAAATATGAAGCGAGGAAAAAAACAGATTTTTCTTTCTGATAAACAGAAACGCACATAAGAATTGTTATGAGTCCCCCAAAAAGGCCGGAATGTAAAACAGTAGAAACATTTGAAGTAAATAATTTTATTTTCGATAAGTTGACTGTTGGTATTTGAAGGCCATTGTCGACCGAGGACCGAATTTAAGTAAAGCCAAAAATGTAAACAATGGATTTTGAAATTGGGTCGAATATTGGAAATCGACAAAGAGAATTGATAGGAATTCGACAAACAAAATGATATTCCTTAGAAATAATTTTTAAAAAGTGCCGACGGAAAAAATTGTTTGATAACACGACCGATAGTCGAGAAATATAGAAACAAAGTTTGGAAATACCAGACCGCTTTGTTTAGGGTCGATGTCATGTCTCCAGGGTTGGAGAAAATAATTAATTGAGGAATACGTAATGAGATTTGAGAGGTAGTGAGAGTTGGGCAAGATGCATATCGGTTGAAGCCATAGGAGCTACCATTGGAGAAGGCTGAGACGAATCAACAGAAAACGAGGGAGCTGTAGAATCCCATATGACATGTCGCTGAGGTTGCCCGACCTAAAATCTCATGTGAATATCTCACTCACTCCAACTTTTAGAAGCAAGAGATATAGTGTAACGATAGAGAGTCGAACAAAAAGGGTTAATTTTGTTGTAGCAACGATTATATATATATATATATATATATATATATATATATATATATATATATATATATATATATGAGAGAGAGAGAGAGAGAGAGAGAGAAAGAGAAAGAGTTTAGGAATTATCTGTACAACTACCCCAGTTTATTTTTGTATTCAATATACTTCTTTGCATATTAAAGAAATTTTATTCAGGTTTTAATTAATATAGAGTTTGTTCTGCTTTAATTCCCTTTCTTTTGTCTATCGATGTAGATGTTAAAAGTGCTTATTGATTACTAAACTTTTAATGAAAATGAAAACACAACAAATAATGTATGGACATGTTGTGTGTGTGCATATATATATATATATATATATATATATATATATATATATATATATATATATATAGAGAGAGAGAGAGAGAGAGAGAGAGAGTTTGTTTGACGATCGCAAATAGCGTGAAACCCTGAGTCACAAACTCACATCAATACAACTAAATATATATATATATATATATATATATATATATATATATGTATATATACATATATATAGTTACATCCACACGCAGCCAAAGCCTTAACCACACCCATACACTTAGCGAACTATCTCTTTCCCTCTCTATGTAATATGTTAACTCACTCTCTCTATTTCAATCTGTCATAGTAGACGCCGACTACACAACATTTGGGTCAGACAGGCTGATGATCTTAGAAACAGTTTCGGACGAAAGCTAAAAATAGCTCCTCACACACGTGCAGAATCACGTGATCAAGTACGAAAAGTTGGGCGGGAAAATATCGGAAGAATTAGTTGGACAACTGATATTAGGCCAGTATCACCTTTTTTAACTTGTTACCGTCAAGCAAAGGAAATCGCGCAATGAAATCCAGTTCCAACTCAGCTCACTCTCCCGCATATATCAAATGCACGGATGAATTATTAAACGTGATAATCACCTAAGACAGGCATGTGTAACTCCACCAATTATTCAATTGGAGAAAAGCTATGACTGATACAGCGCTGAAACCTTCCTAACGGAATGATGAATTCTACATTGCTAAATATGTGAAGAAAAGAAACGAGCATCTCTTGAGTCAAAACATATAACAGTGAAGGAATAATAAGAGACCAAAAGATATCAAACAGAAAGAATTGGACTGAAAGTAAAGAGAACAAGAAAAAATTTCCATTTTCACTGGATTTGATAAAGATCAGTATTTTTTCCTTCACAAAAAAGAAGCTAGTGGTAGATTACCCCATCTTAAGGTGAAGACCACCTTTGCAGCAATTATTCTTGATTAATTTTTTCTTACTCCACAATGTTCCAAACTATTTACTTTTCATGATATGTCAAATTTTCTTTCATGTACAGAATATTTTCGTTACGTGTAAGTAGCTAACCGCACAGGAAAATAAGTCTAGTATTAATCTGGATATATGTTTTGCTATCTTTCAACTGCGGAGCATAATTCACCAGAAATATTTAGTAGAAAACTTCGTAAACAACCTTTGACATCTTTAATCATCATTACCTTTTTCATAAAGTGTACAAATGTTGTTGCATTTGAATTGCGTTTTTAACTTATTATAAAGTAGATTAAAAGCCGCCCTCCGTGCGAACTTTTAAACTAGATCCGGCAGAGGACTAATTGAGCCTCTGGTTCCAAAACTAAAGGGACCTCTGGTCCAGCTTAGAAAACAGCAATGATCATTTTGAAGAAAAATTATGAAGAAATAATTTTGAATTCCTCAATTCACTCGACGGAACTTCAAAACCTCACTTTAACTCTAATTCGAGCTATAAGTCCAATTCCGGTCAAAAGACAGATTTGGTCCGAAATTCCAATTCAGGTTGAAAATTGAGTTCTTCAAATCATAAACTTGATTTCTTCAATTCACAAAGTATTGGAGATATTTTAAACTGAATTTATAACATTTTTAATTCATAAATATAAATTAGAGACTTTTAAAATCACTGTATAATTATCATTTTTTTATTTTAAAATTTAACTGTTCTCTCATCACCCGGACACAAATCGCAATGCTGGATATTCAAGCACCAAATGAAGGACAGATTTTAAATCGCAGGGCCACACTAATTCAAAAAACGTATAATATGTCTATGTAGAGTAAGTGTGGCCCGAGTTAGAGGGGTTTCAGACACCCGGACGGACAACCAGAATTTGTCATTTATTTATTTAGAACAAGCATAGAAGAGAAAATTTTAACGAAAAATGTTGCTTATTTTCTTCTACTTTCGATAAACAAAAATATATCATTGTGCTAAAAACGAAAAACGCGCCAATTTTCTCCATGTTTAAAATGCATTTTCTTGCATAAAAATATGAAAAGTATTTTTCGAATGAAGATAAGCCTTAATACTACCTAACGATAAAAAAGATCGAACATCTGGGGCAAACCAATACAAAGTATAATTCTAAGATAATGGATTATATTTCTGTAAAGGACGAAGAAAATTTAGTATCTTTTGCTTCAGTAAGTGACATTTGAGCAAATCTTTTTAATGAATTTTTAGCTCTCTAAAATGTCTCATTTTTTATCTATCATGCACATTTTGCTCACTTAAATTTCATCTTTTTTTTTCAGATAAGTTTTATTTGCGAATGATGGTCACGTGATAAAGACTATTTCTATATAAACAAATTGAACAAGTTCCTGTGAGCTTCTCTCCTGTATCCCATTCGAGGCTTTGGTGTAAAGATATTTTGCTTTCTCGCGTTAAAGACATCCATTAATAATCTTTATTGCATGTGTAACAAATAGTCCGTGCTCGTCATTGTCTGATGGTGGTCACGTGGATTTACTGCTTTTTATCTACTGCAGATATGAGAACGCGTGTCGATCATCGTTTCTCTTTCAAAATAATGATGTTGTTTAAACTATTATATTGCATTATCTATTTTGCAGTCAGTAAAACTCGCTGGCAATTTAGTGTTATGAATAGATCAAAAGGAAAATATTTAAGCTATTTAAATCCCATCGTTACATCGCGAAAACACGGCCACTTTATCTAAAGATGATAATCAGGACAACTGTTTACTCTTTTTTCTCTTTCTTCTTTAACAATAAACATGGGCGCCAATATGATTCGTCTTAAGTTTATGAAGTGAAGGAAACTTGGTCAATGAAGACAAAATGAAAAAACGACTAGATAATAACGAACTTGTTCTCCAACATGGAATATCTACGTGATGTTTTTGAAGTTCGTATGAAAAATGAGGTTCAGATAAGAATTTAAGTTTCATATTGTGATTGTTACCAACCTCTACATCATATTACATTCTTTTACTTATATATATATATATATATATATATATATATATATATATATATGTTCCGTCTGTAAATCCGTAGCATAATAATGGAAAAAGCAGCGTTATTTTACTCCAAAAAGTATTTATTCACCAATATAATCAGATTCATTGTCAATTCACTTAATCGAAGACTTCGTCATTCAAAAAATAGATGAA
Organism: Acanthosepion esculentum; assembly: GCA_964036315.1. NCBI lineage: Eukaryota > Metazoa > Mollusca > Cephalopoda > Sepiida > Sepiidae > Acanthosepion > Acanthosepion esculentum. The sequence goes on from OZ038483.1 coordinate 83,410,265, forward strand.
AAATTATACAGTAAAAATTTCAGATCAAAATTAGACTAATATCTCTGTTAGACTACGCATGTGTTGATCCATTATATATATATATATATATATATATATATATATATATATATATATATATATATAAATATGGAAAAGCAATATAGAATTTTTTTATATATCAAGAACAATTTCGTTTCCGTACGACACTTTTCGTCCTTTATAGACTACATAGGTACACAAAAGAAGGATGACGCTGAGAATTATTTTATTTTAAATTGATTGTTTTAGATATAGCCGATTTCATTTAGATTCTTTTACTTTAGTCGTATCAACGTAAACAAAAATTTAGTCTGATGAAGTCCTAAAGGACGAAACGCATCACGCGAAAACTTTTCCCACTTTGTTGTACTTCTTTCACTTATATATATATATATATATATATATATATATATATATATATATATATATATATGTATATATATATATATATATATATATATATATATATATATATATATACGCACACTTGTAAGTTGTCTTTTCATCCTTACGCTTTAAATCAGTTACAAGAAGCTGTCAAGACAATTGGAGTCTACCAACCCCGCATACGATTTGAGCAGTCTGATTGTAAAGAACTAGTAGTGTCGTTAATGCACGAAACATATGAAAAATTGGGCTCTGCCATAAGTATATATAAAGTTTATTTGAAGAAATTTTTTTAGATTTGAAATAATTATTTTAAATAATCTATTCATTTTCAGTTTTATATAATTTTTTGTATATATATAGATATATATATATATATATATTATAAATTTACTAATTTAAAAATATGGTTCCATCGCTACACTGGAATTAGGACTTTAATTCTATAATTGAATTTGTAGTTTTTAGTTTCTGTTTTTGAAACATGGTAATTCCTGTGTAGCGATGGAACCTTATTTTTAAATTAGTAAATTTACAATAATTATGCTCTGTAGATTTGCATTGACCACTGTTTTGTAAAAATAAAAATAATTAATAAGAACACCGGATTATATATCTTACTGTTCTTTCTCATAACACACACACACACATATATATATATATATATATATATATATATATATATATATATATATATATATATATATATATATATATAGTAGTTTAGGAATTTAACCCGGACATACAACAAGTGTCCTACTCTTGGGTTGACTACACAAATCATATGCACATGTCTCTCAGAAAATTAAGTACAGTTGTGGATTAGGGATAAACAAGTACTATTTGAGTTATTTTTTTAAAGATAGAAACAGCGTGAGGAAAGTTGATTTTTACGGAACAGACAAAACTATACCGTAATGAAAATATGTTTAATGTATGAAATGAAAACAAATTCACAAAGATAAGATTTAAAAAAGAAAAAAAAGAAGGTAATTTTCACTTCAAGGACGAATTTATCTTCAGCAGTTTAATGAACTGTTGAAGATTAATTCGTCACGAAACGTGATTTAACCCCTCACTACAAACAACAGTCTTTATCTGAGATGACCGCACCTCCAACCTGTCTCTGTGTCGCACTCTCTTTTTAGCTCTTCACGTTCTTCTCTCTCTTTCACTCTCTATGTCTCTATCTTTTTCACTCGAGCAAACGCGATAAGCGTATTAATCTAAAGAAACAGTTAATTTTGTCTGTCCATCTGTGTGTCTGAGGCCCCTCTACCTCGGTCCATAGACGTCATATCTTTTCTGGTATTGAAAATCTGCACTTCATCTGGTGCTTGAGCATCCAGTATTAAGATCTGTCCGGATGAGGAGGGGACTGTTAAACATTCAAATTAAAAAAAAAAACAAATTGAGTTTATGATAACACAAAAACTTTGAATTAAAAAAATGTTTTAAATTCTATTTAAAATATTTTCAAAACTTTCTGAATTGAGGAAATTAATTTTATTTCTTCAAAATACCGAGGAATCAGATTTAAAGTGAGAGGTTTCGTAACGCGGGGTTCTGAAGTACCACAGAGCTTGTGATTTGAAGAACTCATTTTCTAGCCTAAATCGGTCTTTTGGCCGGAAGTTCCATAGAGTGAAATGAGAAATTCAAAGTTATTTCCTCAAAATTATCATTGCTGTTTTCTAAGCTGGACCGGAGGCCTCTTTAGTTTTCAGCCGGAAGCCCAATTAGCCCTCTGCAAGAGCTAGCTTTAAAGTCCGTACGGCGTGCGGCTTTTAAGCTAGTATATAGATAAAGCGATAATACTGATAAAATCTAATATTTTAGAGAAATACATGCAACGATTTAAACAATTACGACTATTAATATAACATTTATTAGATAAGAATAATGACGATAGCGAGAAGGAAAAAAGTTAATATCAAATTAGAGGAAATAAGAGAAAGATGAAAAAGATTACAAGGTGGGATTTTTTTTTATATTGGTAATTATGAATGTTTTATCGAATATTTAGCATTATAAGTGCGGAATGTTAATATCGTTAAATCAAAGAAATATTTAAAGATTATACAAGAAGGATTCTTGAATCTTTAAGAAGGGGAATAAAGGAATTAAAAGCTTGGAATGATGCAGATGTTTTTTATAAACAGGAGAGGATGAGAAGGTGAAAACTTTGGAAGCAAGACTTGATTTTTTTATCATTTCACCCAAATAAGGTAATAAAGCCACTAAGACGCAAGGGGGGGGGGTTACTGAGTGTTACAGAATATGAGAAAAATATTATTAAGCAGAAAGAACAATGAAAGAACAAGAATTAAGGAGATAACGATAGGCAAAAAGCCGGAAGAGTTACACAAGCGAAAATTTATTTTAAAAAGCACGTAGAATGAAATAGAGTAAAAATCAAGGAAAGGGAAAAAGAAATATGGCAAGAGGGGGAAGGAGGAGAAATAAGAGGAAAGATAAGAAAAAACGATGAAGAGGAAGAATGAAAAAAATAAAAGTAAAAAGAAAAATTAAGATGAAAATGATATAGAAAATGAAACGAGAAAAATAAAGAGAGGATGAAGAAATTGATATAAAAACAAAATAAGGTCGGTGGGATGTGGATTATAGGGCTACAACCTCACCCCACAAGGCCGTGAGGCTGTGGTTTCAGCAGCGGGTAGATTTTATGGTATGGAGTTACTAACACTACGACCATAGGTTGGGGAAAAGATTCATGCCATTCCCAATGTCATTTGTGCGAAATTGAGCACAATAACTCCAGTCGAAACTTGAACTTTGCTTTTCGATCGCACATCGTAAAGGGGTCTAAAGACTCATGATAAAAACAATAAAAATGAACTAGTAAAAAGCGAAAAGGTAAAAATTAAAAAGAAAGACAGGAAAAGTAAAGAAGAAAGGATAGAAAGAAAGAAAAAGTAAAACGGTGAAAGAAAGAACAGTATTAATAGAACGCAGGAAGGATTTGGGTGAAATCAACTAAAGAACAAAAAAAAAAAAAAGAAGGAAAAACTTATAACCAGAGAAAGATAAAGAAATTCAACCATAGCAATTCGCACATATACACGCACACAACTTTCTGACTGTTTAAAACATTTTCTGGCTATTTACATCTTTAATATATTTCATATTACTATGACTTCCGACAATGGGACTATGAAGAGACAAGAGATTTTGAGTAATTTGACACTTCCACGTCGCATTAATGAATGGCTGTGTGACAGTTACAAGAATAAGCCCTCAAAAATATCACAAAAACAAACATCTTGTGGATGATATTAAGATGTAATAATCTGTGTGTGTGTGTATATATATATATATATATATATATATATATATATATATATTTGGCTAAATTGATGTGAGTTTGTGACTCTGGGTTTCACGTTTCTGCGATCGTCAGACAAACTGATTAATTTTTTTAAATTTTGTATTTTTGTAGGTTGCATGTATTGGTGTTATTATGGAAGTGGGAGGGAAATCGTTGTCATGATGTCACTCATGCTAACGCAAACATACATGCATGCCCGTACACCTATGGAGGTACGCAGGCACACATACACACGCGGACGCCAACCAGAGCTCAGAAAAACATAAACATATGTGGACAGTATGGGACTTGACATATATATGTATATGTGTGTTGTTGTCTACATACATAAGCATTTGATTGTTGAATTTCAATGATGGGATGTGTATCCATTTCTCTCTTGAATGTAGCCATGTCAACGATCAGACCATTTCTCTATTTTCCGCTGAAAAATATTTCCTCGCACGCACGTATATACGTGTGGTGGTGGGGGGTCTGTGTAAAGCTATGAGAGGTAAAAATTGCTATTATTTTTAATTTTTAAGGCTGATTTGTTATTATTTTAAAGCTGGTTAATTGCTTGTTTTTGATGACTGCGTATATGTAACTGGTAGAAATTGCAGTTCGTAATCCTTATTGGTTTTTATTTGTTGGTGTTAAATTTGCTGGGGGGAGGTAGGTGTAATTTACGTTAATAATTAATTATTAATAATAAGTACCGCGCATGTAATATATAAATAATAATATATAATATATTACACACACACATATATATATATTTATATTTATATACACAAACTTTTCACACACACACACACACACATATAATAACCTTATAAATATAAGTAAATTTACTCGTCTAGAAAAACCTTGGGTGTTTTGGCTTGTAAATGAACAAACCAATACCCAAGGAAAAATAAGGAATAAAAAAAGAATTAAGAACATGTAATTCAGGCGGAAACAATCGTCCAGAATCCAAGCTCAGGTCCAAAGAAAAAAACCTCCAACACGAGTAAACAAATGTAACTAACTAAAGTGCTCAATACACTAATTAGAGCAAATCTAATTACGAACCTAAAGAGCCAGTCAAACCTACCTAGGTTTCACCTACGCGGATCGTCAAGCATACCCTGACGATCCGCATACGTGAAACCTAGGTAGGTTTGCCTGACTCTTTAGGTTCGTAATTATATATATATATATATATATATATATATATATATATATATATATATATATATAGATAGATAGATAGATAGATAGATAGATAGATAGATAGAAGGTAACCAAAAAAGTTATGTCCGTTTTTGATTAGTCATTGAATGAAGTTGAAATATATGCGAAATGCGTGTAGCAATTGTTTTCAAATTCGGACAGCCGGAAGTAGGAACATCAGACGTTTTAAAAAACACGCGCACCGTGCCCGGCCATCAGTTATAAGCCGGAAAGCTGTGAGAAGGATGGAAATGTCTAGAGATCTCGTTCGGGGCTGTTTGCTTTACAACTTCAAAGTGGGCTTATCAGCAGCTGCATCAAGTCGCCGCATATGTCAAGTGTTTGGGGATAGTGCTGTGGATGAACGTACTGCAAGGCGTTGGTTTCGAAAATTCAAGTCGGGAGATTTGTCTCTCCATGATGAGCCTCGCAGTGGACGACCACAGTAGTCTAATGTGTGATGAACTTGCAAGACAGTTCAACGTTTCCGATGAAACAGTTAGACTTCACCTGCACCGCATAGGTAAGACGTACAAACTGAGCAAGTGGGTTCCGCAAACACTGTTGGAGGTCCACAAGGGACAACGTGTGGCAGCCTGCGTATCGCTGCTTTCTCGCTACCGTACCGCATCCTTATTCAATCGAGTGCTTACCAGTGATGAAAAGTGAATTCTGTACGAAACTCCCAAGCGTTCCAGACATTGGTTGTCTCCTCTGGATGCTGTCACTCATATCGCAAGACCGCCTATGCACACACGCAAGATTATGCTTTGTGTCTGGTGGACAGGTCGTCAAGTGGTTCATTATGAACTGCTACCAACGTGCCAAACAGTCACTGGAGACCTATACTCGCAGCAATTGAAATATGTGCAACAGGCATTGTGCCAGAAGGAGCCAACTGGTGAATCGCAATGGTGTGCTTTTCCTCCATGACAACGCCAGGCCGCATGTCGCGCGAGTGGTCAGGGATAACATACAGCAACTTGGGTGGGAGACTTTGCGTCATCCACCTTATTCACCTGACCTTGCGGCACCCGATTATCACCTCTTCCACTGCCTGGATAATCATCTTCGTGGGAAATCCTTCACCAATGAAGCAGACTTACGCAAAGCCATCACGGACTTCTTTGCGTCAAACCCCCCCGAGTTCTACCGCAAGGGCATTGAACAGCTGGAGACACGTTGGCAGAAGGTGCTGGATGCCGATGGCGATTACTTCGAAGACTAAATATAAGTTACACATGCTGTGAAGCGTTTTCTTTTTTTCCTTTAAAAACGGACAGAACTTTTTTGGTTACCTTGTAGATAGATAGATAGATAGATAGATAGATAGATAGATAGATTATATCAACAGATATTGACATGAGATTAACTTTTGCAAACTAATGATTAGATATACAAGGTAGTTATGGGATAGTGATTCGAGAAAAATCATGGGAAATTTGTTGTTTGAAACAGTAATTTGACAGTGCTAACCAGACGCTTCCTCTATAGCTAAATGGTATAGTACGCCAGTCTATATGACGGTTCCGTGTAGGATACAGATTCGATTCCTGTCGGAGGGCACATATTTTCTATGCAATTTCTCGGACATTCAGACCGGTAAATGTAGTTAGGCTAATAGATGAACGACAGCAGCGAAAAGACATGAGATACTCGCTGTTGCAAAATATGTGGACTTGTATGCATGTTACTAGCGGCACTGAAGTGTTACGTACGACACAAACATATAAAACCGGATGAAATTACCAGATCCTCATACGTCGAAATCGACGGGAGAGTCTATCATCTTCATCATATATATATATATATATATATATATATATATATATATATATATAAATGCATGTTTCGTTAAATAATATAGACAAGTTTTGTCTATTTTAAGTAAATTCCTTTCACTGGCCACTTGAAATTTGATTTAATAGTAATCCATTAATTCCTTATATATATATAGACGCAGCCGGACATCTAGCCATACTGATGAGCTGTAATATAGCAAAACAGTTAGTCTGTGGCTGACAATACACACACACACACACACAAAGAACATCACACATATATATATACATATAGATATATATATATATACATACTTTAAAAATTACGAGATCAGTTGATTTCGGTACCTTGGTTTCAAACTTACGGTATCCCCAATTGATCAATTGAACTCCCAAAGCTTTATTTACAAAATAATGAACGCTATATTTTTTTTTTAAATAAATAAACAAACGCACGGTGTTGAGTGTTATAGAAAAGGAGGAAAAGGATGCGAAGAAGGAAAGAGAAGTTGGAGGAGGATAAAAGCGAGGGTAATATAAATGCATCGGTGGGGGGTCATTGAAATGTACATACTTTTTAAATAATCCTCATATGAGTTTAAGAGGAATTTTTTGTATGTATGCTACGGCTCATGACTTGGGTTCTCTGGTTCTTTATATATATATATATATATATATATATATATATATATATATATATATAATTGGATAAATCAAACGATCATATATAAGCAACTGTATACGCGCGTGTTGGCGTGCATAGACAGGCAAGCAAGTAAATAATCTTCAAATTTATTCATGAGCTATAAACAACAGTGTTCGATGTGGTTAGACAGAGAAAAATAAAAGATTTTATTTTTTTAAAGTATATCTTATGTTTTAAAACATAACATATACTTTGTGCCTGATGAACTGGAAAACAGCGAAACTTAAGTCGTACAACTAAACGTAGGTATTCGTATATGTATATTTATTAATATATATATATATATATATATATATATATATATATATATATATATATATATATATATGAGCGAGAGAGGAAATGAGATCCAGTTTGAGGAATAGGAGGGATTCCAATCACGCGAGAAAAAGAATTTTGATAAAAGAAACATAAGCGGGAAGTGGAAGTAATTACACAATACTTTACACCACCAGATAAGAAACAATAAATAGAAGTAAAACGAACGACATGTTCAGATGTCATCTCTATCAGTAGAATCAGTACATCTTAATCACAGTAAACAATGTCTACCCCTTTTCTCTACACCTTTTTTATCACCAGCTTTCTCAATTATCCTTTTCTTTCTTTGTTTCTTGAATTCTCTTTTTATTCTTTTTTGACGGTTTATCATTTTTCTTTCTTTCTTGCTCTTTCGTTTCTTTTTACTGCTTTTTCATTCCCATTTCTTTTTTCTTGGTTTCCTTCCATTTTTCCCCCCATCTGTCTGTTTGTCTTCCCCTCTTCGTTTCTTTCCTTGTTTCTTTCCGTCTTAGTTTCTTTCTTTCCATTTTATTTTCTCCGTGTTTTCTTTCCTTTCTTTTTCCTTCCTTCTCACTTCCAATAAGAAACCTTTCAATCAATCACTCCACTCAAACACTCTAACAAAATCTACTTTACTATTTATATTCGGACTATTGTCATTTTTATTGTTGTTACCGAAACGTTTCGGTCGTTGTGCTCCCGGTCTTCATCAGGTGTTTGTCGATCCGGTTAACCTACAGAGAATTCTGAACTGAACACTTTATTTAAGTGGGTAGACTGTTCTCGTTCCACTGCCCTTATCTAGGGCTATTTTCTAATTCTTTTTTTCTAGTATTACTCAGTTATTGCTCTCGCATTTCTATTGAGTCCAGGTATACACTGCACGTCCCAGGGACTGAGCTCGCAACCATTGTCACGAGTCAACGCTTTAATCTACTAGGCCATTGAACCATAGAAGTAGACGATATCCTTGTTGTTTCCGGTAAATAAAGAGGTTAGTTCAGAATACCCTGGAGGTTACCCAGATCAATATACATCTAACCAAGGCCGGGGTACATAGCGACCAAAGATGACAATAGTTCTAATATAAATAGTGTAAATAACTCCTCATCCCAAATATTCAGATAGAAAAAATCCATTCTTCTTAAAATCCCAATTCTTTTAATGGCTTTCTTATTTTATACCTCAACCTGTCTACAAATCTCTTTATTTACGTTTAATTCGTGCTTTTTCCAATTTGTGTATATCTCTCTTCTTGTACTCTCCAACACCCCTCTCTCTCTCTCTCTCTCTCTCTCTCTCTCTCTCTCCTCAACTAATATTCCCTTTGTTTTTTTCTCAGGACACTATTTTATATTCCTCAAATACTTTCTTGATCAGATACTGGCGCTCTCAATTTCCATTTCTGTTGTAGCATACCTACGGGCAATAATTCACATAAATACAGTCGTAAATACTGTATGTTGATCTGCAGTTGGAGATTCGTCTCCAGCTGTGCTGGTCAAACTCTCTACCTCCGGGTAGAAAGGACCTCCAGATGAGGCTATGTCGAAGGGAAGAGTCTCGTCTCAGGAAACAGCTACTCGACCACGTTTTATACGGGGTCTACGGGGAATTTTTGGTCAAGCCTACGTGCTCGGATACCCCATATTAAATTCGTTCTTGTGTCACATCTGACAGCGTGGGGCAGTTGGTAGATATCCTAGTTGGAGATTCATTGTGGAATTCACTTGACTCACTTCTAGCAGTTGAGTACTCCTACACGCCGCTGGCAAATTTTATGTGTTGTTCCTGTCCTAAGTATTATCGTTCATTACCAACCTTCGTTTGATTATTCTATTCAGTAACCTTCATGGGTTACAACAATTTCAAATCTATTTCATTAAGGATTCTCATTAAGTAGTTAAATCATTCTTTTTTACGATATAGAAAAATTCGAATTCATTACTGCATTTCAAATTTCTTGAAGCGCAAAATTACCATTTTTACTTTCCAGAAATTGGAACTATCGAAACAATCTTTGACCATTCTTGCTTCAGAATACTAGTGATTCTTTCTTCTTCTAGGTAAAAGCATATACTCGAAGACTTCCACCACCCAAGCAAATATGCATGCGAGAAGTGAATAATCAGCTTTATTTTTTTAAATAATCTTTTAATACTTATTTTTATTACTATCATATTATATTTCTTTTTGTTCCACTTATTTAGCTGCCATTTTCTTAGATAAAAATTGAACCATTCCGTTTTGACTGTGAGGAAAGACAGACTAAAAGGCTACACCTAAGACGTTGTTTGGTTCTAGTGAGAAAAGTAAAGCGCATATAAGAAATAAGAGGAATATAGAAGAGGCGATAACACACATGTGATTACCGTCTGCTTCAGTGAAATGGGAAACCTTGTAAATTTTGAATTTTTCATTTGTACCCTCTTACTTCTTTAAATAATGACCTTCATTCATACTCATTATTATTATTATTATTATTATTATTATTATTATTATTGCAATGTCGTGTTAAATTTATTAAGTATTCACAGAAAATTTCCACGGGTATTTTATAGTGGTAAAACTTTCAATGAGTTTATATCATCATTAATTTCAGAATTATTATTCAACAATGATGTAATAGAATAACCTGTCCCCACCCCATGAGTGAATACACTAAAAGTAGTCCCTACCTATAAGTATCTGTAAGTCAACGGACTACAGAGTCTAGCTGGGATCTGCTACTGGGAGGAAGACTGTCCCGATCCCGTTTATGCGGGTTCTACGAGGATTTTTTGGCTTAACCTACGGGCTCGGAAGACCCACGTTAAACTCGGCCTTGTGCAACATCTGAGGGTGACTAGTAAATACCGTCTAGCTGGGATTTGTTACTCAGCTCTTAGGCAGAGAGAAACCCGGACGAGGCTATTAAATTCGTCCTTGTGCCACATCCTACCTCGTTGGGAGGCTGGTAAATAATTTTTAGTTGGGATCCTTTGAGTACGATTCAGACTTACGCGAGAACTACCAACCTTCCAATAGTAGCACTCACTACTGGATTGACTTGTGATGACCTTGTGCATAACTGTTACCTTTATTCTTGTTGTATTGGTTTTTACAATAAATCTTTTATCCACCGTGTTTGTCAAGCACGGAATATAACAAACAGAAAATTCAAATTACAAATCCGTGAAATTTTCAGAAGTACGTCTAGTTATTATTAATAATGGAATGATCTATTTCAGTCTGTACGTGTTTATCTTATCTCGCAACAATTCAATGAACGTCTCTACCTTGTGGGGCGCTCTATAAATTTGAATTAGTCTCACAACTATAAACTAAAACTGCTTAGTTCCAAGGATAGGTGTTATTTTGGTTCAAGTGTTTATAGTCAATCTTCGAGTTTAGTAAAAGCCAGCATTTTCGAGGCTGCTTTTAAAGACCAAATTAGAAAGTTTTCAACAACACTTTTTAACCTTGCAGAAGATAGTACATTTGTACTACTTTAAAGCTCACTATACCAATATGTATCTTTCTTCAACTATTCAATCTTATATATACATACATATGCTCATACTGCTGCGAAAATAACAGCTGTGGCGCTAAACTAATAAAACATTCTAAGATGAAGACTTTGAGGTCAGGCATGGTTTCCAAACATCATTACCTCTAACCCAGAGCACCGCAATTGTACCCTGTGTTAGCATGCAACTGTTAATTTTCTGTCGCAATGCGAGAGGTATTTACACTAAGACAGGGTGAGACTCAAGCTTGTCTTTATATGGGCTGCCCGTAAGCATGCATATGGGCCAGGGACAAAAAATGATCACGACACACTGACGTCGATATTACCCCGACACCACATCAGTTAGTGCAATGAGGAAGGTGCAGCCGCAGGGTTGGAAATCCCGGGACCGGGCGCCTTCTCCCATTTGAAATAAGGAGGAAACAGATATTACGCCTACATCACAGCCAAAAGGCCGAGAAATGCGAGAAGGTATTTATTTGAGCTCTCCACCAAAGCAAGACATAACACAAGATCTTTTTACATGGGGTGCCATATATAAGCATATGAGACAAGGACCAAAATTGCTTGTTTCCCGCAACCACTGTCACGTAGGGGTTGATATAACTCCAAGCTCACCTCACTTAGCGGAATGAGAACGGTGATACCTTGTTGATTGGACCAAGTGAAGATAAATGCGTTTGACAATATATATATAGTGTGGACGTGCAGCTAAGTGGTTAGAATATTAGCGGCGTCCCGATCATAAGAACAAATCTCAACGTGGATGGCCAATTTGTCAGGGAGGTAATTTCTTGATAATATCAGTATGGGATATGATCAGAGCCTGTGGTCTGAAAATAATACCTGGATTGGTAGCAGAAACGGTTCAGAACCTGTCGATGGTTACGCGAGTCATCGTGACAAAGGCTTTGAGTGTACTGGTTTTGTTCACAGTAGATTATGCTCTCTTTGCCAGAAACTCTAAGGTTCACTCAGTATAAATTCCAAATTGTCACTGTGGGTATTAAAGAAACAGACGAACCTGAACAAGCATCTTCATCAGGGGTTCGCTAGCGGCCATCAATTATACACACACACACACACACACACACACACACACATATACATATATATATATATATATATATATATATATATATATATATATATATATATGATAAAATATAGTTTTAACGGATGCTATATTCATGGGTTAAAGTGGACATTGAATTCAGCAAGCCACGTACCCACAGATAAACAAGAAAACGTAGTAATAACAACCAACAATAAAATAATAATAAAAAATTATTCCCACTCAATAGCCTCTACAATAATTTGAAACAAAACCGGTACTTCCCACCTAAATAACCGTTAGAATAATACAATAGACAACCCCCAATACATCACTGACCTGTATATATAAATAGTTTTGGCTTAACAATTGCGTTTATCATGAAACAGACTGTCGCTTCTGGTTGTTGACTTCAATATCCATATATATATATATATATATATATATATATATATATATATATATATATATATATATATGGGAGGGGGAATGAAAAGATCCGTAGCAATTATTTATTTCTCCTTTCATATCAATGACGTGAATTCAATAATATGCATCAGATTACATATTTATTGAACTGCTCAAGCACACACACACATATATGTGTGTGTATGTTTTTTCAAAAGTATTATTTATTGCTGATTATATACGAGGATAACTGTTTAAAATTTAACTTTAAGTAGCTACCCTTTTTATAGCATTCCTCTAGAGAATAGACAACTGACAACTGACTTTACATGTTTTGTGGCAGAGGTTATATCTTCATGATATGATTCGGACATTAACGACCGCGCCAGTGCTTTAACATCAGACTATTCAAATAATATACGACACGTGTAGTCTTCAATTATTTTGACTGCTTCTTGCCGTTGTATCAAAGCCTGATGTCGAGAAACCACAGAGTGCTGCTAAATGTATGACCATGAGGTTTTTTTTTAGAAATTGGAAAACACACCTCATCCAGCCGTAACATGTTAGTGGCCATCATCTTACAACTTCGTTTCTTTTAAATAGTAAGTCCTGGATATGACGATAAACTGCATCTGGCAGCAATGCCTCTGATTGGGAGATTGGAGGTTTTGAAGAACATGGAACCACTTCTTAATTGCTGTTATTCCCAGGTCCACTCTGACCCGGGTGGTAGCAGCTGTTGGGGTCCCAGCTATGGACAAATATTAAAACCCCAAATAAAAGACTATGAAAGTATAAAAATATATTTTATAATAAAAATAACAGCAATACATTTTATATAAGAGCAAAAAATTAGCAACAGTACTAATTTATAGTAAAATTAGCAACAATACATTCTTAAAGCAACAAGACCAGCAATAAATTTTATCTGTAGGCATTGAGCCATAGAGTTTGATCTACCGCTAAACAAAATCAAAACATACAAGAATTCTTTTATGATTTTAAGCCATATTAATATCAGACAATTTCTTAAATCAAATTGTATTCCAAAATATAACTTCAAGAAAACTACAACATAAAACACATATTATCGCCTTTAATAACTATGCCCACGTAAACATGTATATGCACAAAGCTGAGTATCATCTGTCATGTATTCAATTGTGAAAGCAGAATAACATATATTTTTATTGCTTAAAATCACCAAAGAAAATTATATTTCGGCATTAAATGAGCCATACGGAGTTGATATGTCGTTAAACAAACAAATCAATCAATCTTTTAAATAAGCTGGACAGAGAATGTCCGAAAACAATTTTTGATGACTAGTTTAGCATCAGGTTGAAATTGTAAAGGAATTAAATCGAAAATATGCCCCATCTTTGTTGTACTAACCATCGCTCTACATTTTAATGGAAAGAATGTAGAATGTCAAAAAATAGCCAGTATAGCATTTGTGTTGTTAACACGCCAAAGTTTGAAATGAACGTGGGTTCACGTGCTCTGACTATGATATAGATTTTAGTGTTACATGGCAAAAATGACTTTATAGATAAAAGTCATTTGAAAACACTCATGCCTAGATTGAAAAACATTTTTTTTCTTTTTCTTTAGATATAATGTGCTTCCAAGATTTTTAATCGTTTTTTTTTTAGTTAGAGTAGCAGAGTAGTGTTGCATTGTCGACTAGCTGTATTTTCTTTTGCTGCCTACTGATTTTAGCTCGACTCTTTGCTTAAATTTGGTCATAGAATGTGTGTCGGCAGGGAAAAATATTTAAAATTGTTGCAAATTTAACTAAAATTAGTTTTGGCAATTTTCAGCACTTAACGCCCGATGTTGTATCTTCAAAATCAGAAAAAATGTTACTTTCACTCGTCAGGAGTTAAATATCAGCTATTATGTCTGTCATATTTGAGCGTGTGTGTACGTATGTATGTATCTGTAAGTAACTGCCTTTTTTCCATTCAGATTTCATATTCATTCTCTCTCAGGGTTGGCCTTCCGCCATGTTTCTCCTAAAACAATCTTTTTTTTTTCTCTCTTTTGATACACTGAGTTCTAGCCATATTCATTCGCTTGAGGGCCTCCCAGTTGATTGTCTGCTAGTCTCTCAGAAAACTGAAACTGTATCTGCCCATGATCTAATCTCCATTTCCAGTAATGCGGCTGCCACCCACCCTCACAAGATGCAAGGGCCTCTGTGAAAGCAACTCATGTCATAACCGCTATCACTACAGCTGTTACTACTGCTATAACTGATAACAGTATAACATCTCTGATTACAACTTGCATGACTTCACCTGCTACCAGCAATACAAACACTATTATTACAGCTGATAATCGTATTACTCCTACAACAGGCATTATTTCTACACCTAAAATTATCAGCAATTAGTTTTAAGCATCAATCCGAGTGTGCTATCAAACAGCAACGAAAGAAACACTCATGGTTCATTGAAAAACGCTATAAACTTGTAAACTATTGATAGTAATTTAGAATCTCATCGGGTTCTTTACAAAATTGACTTCCAAACAAATTTATCTAAATTTCTATATATTGGGAGATTCTTAACAAAATCTAAAGAAGAATTTGCAATGTTTTCGGTCCTAATCTGGCATCGCAGCTTCAGTCATTTTCCCGCCACCGTAACGTAGCTTCCCGTGACTTTTCTATAAATATTTTCATGATAAATGTTCTGATGAGATGTCCAATTTGGTACCTCGTCTTCACGAATTTAAGCGCAGTACTAGACTGGCAGCGAGGTTTCATCATTTTTACAATTGAAATTGCTTGATGTAACTAGATGTCCTATGTTAAGTTATTCTCTCGCACTTCTCACTTGTGGAATTCTCATCCAACTTCTTGCTTTCCCGTCAACTTTGATCATCAAAAATATCTAATGCAAGTCTCAATCGTCATCTTCTATCTTCTTAATTACTGTTTATTATCCTCTCTCCTTAATATTTTTTCTCAGATTTTTTTTCACACTTAGTAACCTCTTGGGTCGTAGTGGCTTTGTCGCCTTGCTTCAGGTGAAATAATTTTCAAAAATTCTTGGCGAATCGAAACATGCAAAATAATTATTATGCAAAAGTAAATTCTGTTGCGGAAAAGATTTTATTTCTGTCTGAATTTTTAAGATGATTAGTTATTATTTACACTAGGACTATTGTCTTCAATCTTGTTATTATCACAACGTTTCGGCCGTTGTGTAGTCCGGATTTCATCCTGTTTTTGTTGATCCGGGTAACCTTCAGGGAATTTCGAACTAAATCATTTTATAATTTAAAGGATAGATTATACTCGTTTCACTGTCCATGTCTAGGCATATCTCGTCTTGTTTAGTCTTACTCTTTAGTACTACTCAGCTAATGCTTGCCCTAATTAAAACGTTGGTATAAGAATTGTGGTGAAATAGTAAATGGTAGTATAATCCCTGGGTTGGATAGTTTAGATTTTGACTCCTTATAAAAAGGCGAGCAGTAATTGAGCAACTTAAATAAAAACATCGTTATTTACTTTCGACGACGGATTAAAGAACTGTCATGCGAATTGTTATCCAAGAATTGTGACCAATAAACTGTCAGCTTATTCTGAGAGTAGGCTTCATATTCAAAGGTATAAAGATTATTTTACAGTATATTTTAGAAGTTTCTTCGTTTGCGTTTAAAATAAACGCAGAAGCTGTTTCCCTCTGTCAATGTAACATGAAGATAGTTCAGTTCCAAGATAATGTCCCAGGCAAAAGTTTACATCTTAAATAAAAAAGAATTATGTTAGTAAAACTTCGTAATGTATAAACACACATACCAATTATATATATATATATATATATATATATATATATATATATATATATATATATATATATATATATATATATATGAATATATATATATATATATATATATATATATATATATTTATATTTATTTATATATACAGTGTAACCCGGATATAAGAGAGTTGTTAACTCAGGCTCTAATTTTGGACCAGATAAAATCTCTCTTTTATCCAGGTTTCTTTTACATCCGGGATTCTCTTATATCCGGGTCTCTTATATCCGGTTTACACTGTATATATATATATATATATATATATATATATATATATATATATATATATATAGGAAAAATAAGTTGAAAATAATTACGAGTGTTGAAGAATATATTCTTCAAGACTCCAATTGCATTTTCAATCTCATTTCCTATACATTTTTACCCGTGGAGGAAAATGAAAAAAACTTTTACCCTTTTGCAATCATCAGACAAAGTTAGTCTGATGATCACAAAAGCGTGTAACCCATAGTCACAAACTCATATCCAAACAACTATTATCTCTATCACAGATTGTTTGGACTTTTGTCCTCATCTTTATTGCTTTTTTTACGACGTTTCGACCACCGAGTAGATTGTTCCAGTGACTCGTGCTATGTCCCCAAGGACACATGGCCCAGTGAATAAAAGTGTTGGTTGGATCCAGCGACTTGACTCAAAGAGTTGTGAGTTCAGTACCTGGCTACGGCAGTGATGAACAAGAACATGGAAAGTTGAGTTAAAAGGGAGATAACTGAGACATCCGGAAGAGGCATGGTGGCATGAAACTAGAACAATCTACCCCGGTGGACGAAATAAAGAGCTCAATTCGAAATTCCAATCCCCTGAAGAAGGCCGGAGCGTACAACGACCGAAACGTCGTGAACGTGACAATAAAGAGGAGGACAACAGTCCGAACAATGTAAATAATTGCAATACCTCATCTCATAAATATGAAATGGGATCATATGTTTTTTTCCTTCCTTAAATATAAGTTTTATTATTTTTATAATGATGTAAGATATATGAAATAACTCTGTTAATGTTGCAAAATTAATGTGTTAGAAATAAATTTGAATTTGTTGAGTTATACTTAAATCATTATCATTAGAATTGTTTCGACTTGAAGGCCCACTGCAAATCAATGTGATTTTTCATGTTCAGCAACTTCGCAAATAACTCTTATCAATCTCCAAACCCCCGTCTTGTGCTAAATCACGAAAGTTGCAGGTCTTCCAGACTCATCAGTGTTTACGAAGAATAATGGAATTTTATTGATAGTTATTTTACTGTTGTTCAATGTGTATAAGATGGCTGCTCGAGGTATTCATTTCACTTAATATTAATTTCCTTCATCTATTTTAAGAATGATACCTTCAGTCAGAATACATTCACATTGCTTCCTGTTTGCCTTGAGCAGAAAAACTGATATTCTGTTTGAGATTTCCCGATGTCTTCTATTTGATATCGATAAAAAACAAAATTCCCATAATATCTACTGTCTAACTTCAATATTAATTTTTTAATTATGGTTTCTTAGAGACAACATATATCCATGGTATAAGTATCAACGTCCCAAATCAATAATTTCGGTGGGGGGGGGTCACGAGTATTCTAACATTAGGTGTTCCGATGGTAAGATCTTTGTTATTGGAGCAAGCCTTTGCTCAAGCCTTTGGTGACTGGTAATCGTTCCATGGGACAATTGACCCACACATGTTATTCCTGTTCTTCTTTGAAAAGGGAACTGATCAGTCGAAGTAGTTTGACGCCAAAGTGGACAATCGCTTGTCCCTCACAATTTTATAGGCTGACATTGCCCGATTTCATAATCTGTTTCAATTGATACTTATAGCGAGTGCATAGGGTAGCTGCAGGGTCTTACCGCAGTGCTGAGTTCACTAGGAAGTATTTGCCGCTGCACTCAGTCGCTTGACATGCGGAGTGTAGGTCCATGGAAGGCGGTGTTTGATGGCAGCTGCGATGCTTGAAGATGCTGTCATTTCATCCTGAGTTTGCGAGTGCGAAACAAACCCTGTATTGCTGAACCGTTAGAAAAAAACGAGCGATTTCACCAGCAAAGCTTCGATGACTGAGGAATATTAACTGGGAAGATTGTCTCTGATTTCGCGGTAACATTCGTACTTTATAAAAAAAAGAACATTGCGTTTTAAACTCCATTTATTCAATAAAATATATCGTATGGTAAACAATCAATCTTCATAAAATCTATTACGTAAAATATTAGCTATTTCCTCTTTTGTACGTTGATACACAAGGTGTCGAAACTAAAACAAAACTACTGAATTCCAATGAAATTGATTCATATCTCTGAAATTTTGTATTTGAGCTGGCTTTTATGGTCGTATAATGTAGTGCGAGACATGAAAAAAAGATTGGTGGCAGAAGTAGACGGTATGAGTATTGAAAGGTCAGCTGTTGGATTGTGGCACGTGGCAGCAATTAGCAGTGTGCAGGAATCCTCTAAACTAGTAAGTCTATCAGCATGCGGGATGCCCCATTAATTTTTAGATCACCGTCTCTGTTTTTTTATGTATGTAATTTTGTTTTGCACAAAGAGTCAAAAAAAAAGGAAAAAAAGAAAGAAGGTAAAATGCTTTCAATGCCATCCGCAATTATAGCGAACTTGTTTTCCTTTCGTCAATATTAACAATGGAAATAGTAGTCAATTTGTTACAAGTGTCTGAAAAGGCACCTGCAGAGTGTTTTTTTAAGTATTGTGCTGTGCTTTTCTTTGCTACGCATCTGTTTTCCTTGTTATTTATTACGCCATTTTTCTTTGTGCTTTTGTTTGCCATTCCCTGTTATGACGTTCTTTACTTGATTGGGCGTCTCTGACACTGAACAAAATGACAGACTACAGGGAATATATATATATATATATATATATATATATATATATATATATATATATATATATATATATATATATATATATTCAAACCGGTTTGGTTAAATAGTTTAGACATATTATGTCGATTAGTTTTCGATGTGATCCTTTCAAGTTCACGGATTAATTTCTTGGTAGCCTTAGAAAATTGTTTAAGAAAAATACCAAAATCTTTTTCAAATAGTTTTATTTCCCCAAGTAATTTCAATCTCATCTGAAATCATTTTTATGGGGTTAAGTTGTCTGTGAATATGTATATGCATTTTCGTAAAGTCAAAACATTTCAACTGTGCGTTTTTTGTTTTTATTTACTGCTTATACAGCGTTCTAGATTTCAAAGTTTAAAGTTCACGTGTTTTGGTTTTGTTCCAGTATAAGAGAAGTAACTTTTCCATTTTTGCTCATACATATATAATTTTTTTTTACTTTTCTTGTTATAAACATTTAAGGACTTTGTTGCTATACTCAGAGATGGCTTTATATATATATATATATATATATATATATATATATATATATATATATATATATATGGTTCGGCAAAAGTAACGACCTTTTTTATTTATTAACTTTTATTGAACAAAAATAAATTATAGTAATTTAAGAACATTTATAAGTATTGTCACATCAAAACAACATGATTAACAAACTACTTAACATTCAAAATGCCCCCCTTCAAGTTCAATTCAACGTCTTCAGCAATTATTTCTTTTAATTCAGGAATTGTTTTTGGTTTGAGCCTGTAAACAAGATCTTTCAGTATATCCCACAAGAAAAAGACTGGTGGTGTTAGGTCTGGTAATCGTGATGGCCACTCAATTGCTCAGCGTCGTCCTATCCACCACAGTTCGAAAAAAAGGGCGTTAATTTTACCTCATCCTGTATAGTATTTTTAGGTAGCGATATTTTGTTTAAACGTATTTTATTAAACAGAGCGGCCAATTAATGTCTGTTAAGTGTTGAGGTCAGCTTCTCCAGCTGTCATTTAACGGGTAGACATTTGTAAACGAAGTTGCCGTAATTATGTGTAATTAGCAGTACCCTGGAAAATTTGAACAATCTACCATTGCATCGTTACCTAGTTTAGTTTAACAACATTAAATATTGCAATAATAATCATAAATATGAAAGTAGGTCATTATTTAAAGAAGTAAGAGGGTACAAATGAAAAGATTTAAGACTGACACGAACTACTATTTCACTGAAGATGACGTTAAACACATGACAGTGTTCGCCCACTCTATCTTCGCTTTTTCTTTAACCCATTCTTTCTCTTTCTTACAAGTTAGCAGGGCATTTGATATGTTTTCTTCCTGCTACCGCAAGATATAAAAGGAATTATACATTGTTTTTTTAGTTTATGAATCATAATTCTTAAGTTAATATTCTAATGAGATTTTTCGGAGTTCTACGACAATAAAATACCCAGAGGACTTCCCTTGGCGTATCATTAAGTTAACTTTAACAAAATATCTTAATAAAAATCCTGAATATGATTTCAGGTTATTATATAATATAAGAGGGTTCAAATTGAAAGTTTTCTACTCCACTGAAGCAGACGCTATAGATACATATACATATATATATATATATATATATATATATATATATATATATATATATATATATATATATATATATATATATATATATATATATATATTATATGAAAGAGATGGATATAAAAGTAATGCAGATTATTGATGTTGCATAATACAAATATAACCATAGATTTCCTATTCTTACTTTTTAAATTTATTTATTATTTTCGTATATGTCTTGATAAAGTGGAAGATTACTAAATATGGCGATATTAAAATTGACAATATTGATTTTTTGTTAATAATAAATGAAAACTAAATATATCATTGACTTCTTTCCTTTTACATTTTAAAATCAATGATCATTCCTACAGTTTGTAATGTTCTTCACTAACTTCCTAATTGAGATGCGCAGCGTATAAATTAAACTCTTATATGGCAAAATTGTGATAAAACTAGTCTCATGCTTTGTGAGTTACGGACACGGATGGAACAATTATAACCTTTTCCCTATATATATATATATAGCTATATCTATCTCTCTCTATATATATATCTATCTATCTATCTATCTATCTATCTATCTCTCTCTCTCTCTCTCTATATATATATATATATATATATATATATATATATATATATATATAGGGAAAAGGTTATAATTGTTCCAACGAGAGGAAAATGTATAATTTTTAAAAAAGGAGAGAAACCGCAAACGTTTTTGGTTATAATGTGGATTTGTTTTAGTGGATATATTGTATTTTATTCTTCATATTTTTGCTACACGTGTTTCCGGTCTCGTAACATTCTTCAGGCAAATAAAATGAATCAATTTTTAAAGGAATAAAATTTCCTTATGTTCTTTTAATGATTCATTGTTTCATTTTTCATTTTCTGTATTTGTAGTGAGTCTTGATCTCATTTTTGGACTGTCGGCAAAAATGAATTTCTGCCTAAGTGGTAATGAAATCATTAGGTTGGTCTTAGTGGGTGGCGATGACAGATCCCCACATCACCCCTGAGACTGTCAAATCTATTTCCACTTTAGTGTATCGTGTGTGCGTGCGTGTCCCCGTTAGCTTGCGAATGAATCAGCATGTACATATTTACATATATTTTAGTGGATACCTGCGTTTGAAATAAACGACCATTTCTTTCTATTTCAAACGGGATGACATCTGTTCTCGAGTGCACAGACCGATAGACGGAATACACATGTGAAGTTTGTTTACACACACAGATATATATATATATATATATATATATATATATATATATATATATATATATATACATAATAAAGCACAATGAATGCAATGTATATGCGCAATACATTGTGTGGATATAAAGAAAATGGACTGCTTCACTGTTAATTTTAGACTATAAATATTAAAATTTTACAACGCTCAATTTTCAATTTGTGCCTGACGCTTGGTACGTGCATGAAATGGTGAGGAACAAATTTATATTTATTATTAGCATATATTTTTATATTAATTAAAATTTGCTATATTTTTAGTGGAAGAGTGTTCAATATCGGAGAGAAAATATTTATAGGTGTTTAGTTAGTCTACAGAACACATTGAGAAACTGGGACTCACCATGCAGTGTTGATTCCTATGTCCACACACACTCACTATATATGTAATATAATTATACTTTATATTTACCTTTGGAAAGTGCCTGATAAACCATACCACGGGTTGACCCAAGCTTTGTGAGTCAAATTGAGTAGACGGAGGCTTTCGCGAGACTCTGTTTTTTTTTCACCTATGCAAATTTGACCTGTCACTCAAGCATATGGGTGCGTCTGTTTTAACGAACAGAAGATACGAGTGTTGGATGGTTTTACTTACGCTGCGCTGTTTGGTGAACGAAACGGATTAAGCAACTTTATTTAAAGCACGAAAAAACTACAACCCATAAACTAGTACAACAGCCCACGACGACATGTGACAACCGAACTAAAGAAAGACATGATATATTCCTATCAAGCGGTATGTTTGGATCGAATTTATTTGGATCGAATACCTCTTTATTTAGGTCACTTTCTGGCCTAAATTCTTATTTCAAAATCTTAAAATACTTCACCGAATAAAAATTAATTCATTTTTATTATGTCGATATTAAAATTAAAACCGCGCAATAAATGTTTTATTGGAATTTTAAATGTAAGAAAACAAGTGCACACATCGAGTTAGAAAATGTCATTTTAAATTGAGAGGATAAAATATGGTTAAATTTAAAAAAAATTTTTTTTTTAATTTGTTGATTGGAAAATGTTGGAGTTAAAAACCGACAAGCATAAATCTGTTTCTTTTTTCTTGGCAGCCATTCCCCAGAAGAGAAAGATGTTAAAACTAGATGAATTCAATTGAAATTTTGAAATACCTTGTTAGATCTAATTATGTCTGCATAAAAACCAATTCTGATCAGCGAAGTGTTGCTTTACAAAGACAGAAGTATTTTTTAACAGCGATTTCAGAAATACCACAACGAAAGACAAGAAGTAAATAAAGTGAGTTGGAGAGTAATGTAATTTTGTTGAGTGCCTCAAAAGTCAATTAAACGTTGAAGCATATAAAAACAATTATTTTTTTTAAACAACATTCTCTCCTAAACGTAACAATAAGTCCAAGGAAGAAGATGAAAGTACATTTTTTCCGCTGACACGAAGTGTTGAGATTATTGAAAAAAATACTAGGTCTGCTACTAGGGAAATTTGGTTGACTGTTTCGTGCTAGACATTTTTTTCTCGTCAAAATCTATCTTGCACCTTTATAAGTTTACCATTCGCCCATGAATTGAATAATGCTGTCATATCTGGTCTGGTGTTTCTGCTATGTATTTAGAGATTCTTGATAAAATCCAAAGAATCTGCAATGTTATGGTTCCTAACCTGGTATATTGGCGTAATGTAGCTTCTCTGAGTTTTTTCTATAAATTTCATGCTAATTGTTCTGATGAGCTTTCCTTTGTCGGATCTAGTCTTTAATACTAGATTGGCAGCAAGGTCTCATCAATTTACAGTTGAAATGGGTAGGTGTCACCGTCAGTTCTATGCTAAGAGTTTCTTTTCTCGCTTGTGGAACTCTCTTCCGGCCTCTTGATTTCTAGTCAACTTTAAGTTTCAAAGATTTAAATGCGATGCCATTACTGTTTTCTCAATTCATGTTCTTTCTCCTTGATAATGTTTTTCACATTTTCCCACACTCGGATAACTCTTGCATCTTAGTGGCTTTATTACCTTGCTTTGGGTGAAAAGATTTTATATATATATATGAACTTGGTCATTAAGTATGATAACAACTTGCGAATTAAAGTTTGGCCAGGTCAGTTCCTTGCCGAAGTGAATATGTAGTTTTCTATCCAATTCTAATCGGCTCAGTTTGAGCATCCTATTTGCTGGTGGGTATTTATTTGATTGGTTGGAAAATCGTAAACTTTATATATTCATGTGGCACTATAATCTATTCTGCTTGCATAGTATGTCAATCCACGTTCATTTCCAATTCAGAACTGTTGACAGTATAAACGCTTCACTAGCTATCTTCCGATTGCTGCTGCCTTTCTTTGAAAATGAACATCGATTGTGGAAAGTACACAAAATATTACCCATAATTTCGGTAAATTCGTTTACAAATTTCCACTTAATATAAAACGACATACTTGACACCAAGAGAATGTCACCAAAAAGCTTAACATTATCTATTCTGTTTAATCCAAAACATGTTTAAAAGAAATGATTGATGATTTGAAATGCCATCTTTAACACACACACACACACACACACACACACACACACACACACATATATATATATATATATATATATATATATATATAATATACTGTTTAAAATGACAAAGTACGACAAGTTGGTTGTTTGTGTTTAGTGGCATATCTACCCATATGGGTCATTTAATGTAAAAATCTAGATATTTTGTACATAATTTTATTGTTTCATGGTAAATGCATCTTTTATGGATATATATAGTTTGTATATGATTTATTGTAAATGTTATATGTTTTGGTATAAATCTATTTCTTTAAGGTAGGCTTAATTAAATAGGTGCTAGGGCTTGGACATGACCAGCCGACTTATTGGCTCGAGCTTTTCCTACCTCCCGTCTAGCCAAGGACAAAAACGAAATGGTGCTTATAACATGACCAGTTATACACCCGGGTCATGGAGTGCCCGGCAACCGGGTTTCAGTCTTCAGGCATTACAGGTTGCTTCCTTGGGGGTGGGGGAGTAGTCTTACCCCTCAGCTAATGTGCAGTCAGAGTATTGTGTAGGGTGAGATGAATGAAAATACAACGAATGGCAAAGAAAAAAACAGCATGATAATGAATAACAAATATTGGCACAATAATAACTCAGAAAACGACTCTACAGATGCCTTTTTAAAAACTAGTAGAAAGTTGATGCTACTAATATTGATAGAAATCATTACTTATGAAAACAAGTTCGCTTTAACTAAGGAATGACATTGAAAGTATTTTACCTTATCTTTTTCTTAGTCTTTCTGCAATACAAAACCAGATACATATTGAACTACTGTCCGAAAACAAATTTAATTAGCCTCCACTGTACAATAATGTTAGTAAAGTAAGCAAAGAGTTTACTCTATTTACATTGTTCGGACTGTTGTACTCATCACGACGTTTCGACCGTTTATAAATATGGCAAATATAAAAATGTACGCGAGTTAATAAGATCTACATCCTGTTTCGAAAGGCTTTTGACTTGAGTTATGTTGAAATGCTAAAATATGTCTGGCTTCATGGATAGTTTTCATAAATTAATTTATATTTTGAAGATTGACAAACATAACTACAAATAATTTTATAACATGATGAAAATGTGACTAAGATAGAAATATTTTATATATTTTTTTTTACATTAGGGTTTTATTTTATTTTAAATTTGGAACTGATAAATATCTACTGGCTCGAACCCCACCCAAAAATGGCTTCCAATTTTGACTCTTCAAACCAGATTTTAGCGTTGCGTGCTTATCTGATGCCAGTAATAGAATCAGTGAAAGGAATGGAACCCGAATTCAAGATTGAAGTAATAGATAAAAACTTACGTTTTTAGCAACTATAAAATTTTCTCCGTTTTATTTTGCCAATAGGAGAAAGAGGGACAAATACTTTATTTGAGAATAGCTATTTGCCCCCGGACAATGGCGACTAGCCTCTGCCGACTTAATAGTAGCAGCAGGACTGTATGATCTAAAAGCAAAATAAGCACGTGCTTAGGAGACCAAAAGAGAAGTGTGTACAACGTTTTATTTTTTCTTCTACTTCTTAAGGTATTATTCCTTAGTGTGAACAGATCATATCTGCTGTAGGACTTCGTAGGCTAGTGTAAAAACGGCCTTAGAAATTTTACGGAAAAATGTTTATTCCATTTTCATGGTTCACGGGACGGATTGAGGGGACAGAGGAAAGCAGCGCGTCACATAGCATGAGATAAACTTGAGCATGGATGGTAGAACAGGGATATGGCACAAAAGAAGACTAAACGTCCAAAATTATTAAAGCGTGTTCATTTGCTTCATATCTTTCTGACTTTTGTAGCACCAACGAAAGGTGTTGAATTTAACACCTTGCATTATGTGTCGAAAGTGATGCACCAAGATCTTAAAAAGTTGATATTATAACTAAAAATATATTTTAGATAATTTTAATTATTAATGATGGATTGATTTATTTGTTTAACGGCATATCAACTCCTCATGGGTCATTTAATGCCGAAATTTACTTTTCTTGAAAACATTTGAAGTAATTTGATAATTTTACTATAAATATGTATTGTTGGTAATTTTTAATATAAAAATGTATTGCTGATACCTTTACTATAAAAAGGTATTTTTATACTTCCATAGGATTTTCTTTTTCCTTGGGAGTTCGCTATTTGTCCAATAGCTGGGACAGTAACAGGTGCTACTACCCAGGGTCTGGGTGGGCCTGGGAACAGCAGTAATTAAGAGGTGGTTCCACGCTCCTTAAAACCTCATGATCCGAAGCCTTGCTTCCGGATGTAGTTTATCATCATACCCAGAACTATTAATTATTAATATACATTGTATCTAAATTAAAATCAGTAATTCTAGTTATTATTAGTGACGAGCTGATAAGCGTTTACGGCATCTTTCTTTTGTTATATTTGAAGAATCACTGCCAAAACCTTAGTATCTCTTCAACTGGGAGATTTCTTTCAAATATTTCGACGTATTTTATTCAGCAAAGGTTTAGGTACGTAGATAATGACATTATTATTATTGACATTATTATCATTAATAAGTGATGGAAAGAAAAAAGAATCTAAATGAAATCGTATAAAATATATAGGTTACCTCTTTGATAAAATATTTGCTGGCCTATAAGATACAGACCCTACACATTCCTACCAACTTATTTGGCATTTATAGATAGAAGATTCAGCCTCTAAATTTTGAGTCTTACAATTAGTAGAGATGTTTTACAGCAGTGATTCTCAACCACCGTTCAACGGCACATTAGTATACCCTCTTAAGTGTGCCTCGAAAGTATGAGTGGATTTGAAATCCCTTCATAAATATTCCTTCCAATATTGGACTTCAGTTATGTGAAGAATTGGCCACCATTTCTAGTGATCGAGGGCTCAAAATAAAACATTCGACAGTACCCATTGATACATTTTGGATTCAATACCCCACATTAGCTAAAAAGGCTTTACCAGTCTTATTGCAATTTTCTACTTCTTATTTATATGAATTAGGCTTCTTAACACTAAATAACATCAAAACAAGAAGCAAGAAATACTACACTTAACTGAAGAAATGAAGGTCTGCTTATCGCACATTCGACCAAACATTGAAGAAATCGCGAAAAAAAACCAGGCACAGATTTCACACTAAATAGGGTGTACAGAAACATTGAATTAAAGTAAGTTCATATCTGTGTGTATATTTTTTTTAACTCTATGGTTTTATTTCATAACATTTAAATGTATATCCTTTAAGTGTGCTGTGATAGTTTCATTTGCTTTTAGGTGTGCCGTTGATTAAATAAGGTTGCGAAACAGTATTACCGCGAGCAGCTGTCTAGCAATGTCTGGAAAATTTGCTTTCAGTAAATACAGTAATTTTAAAAATTCTTATCACTCTGATAAAAGAAACATTCTTATGTTTTATAATTTTCTTATTTTAATAATAATCCAAACACATTTTTGGTGCACCGGGAAGCATTAATGAAATGTATTCCTGGTGTCATTAGATGGCTGCTCCAAAACCAGGTGACCCAGCTAGGAGCGATCGCCTCCCAAACAGCTTTCCGTTCACTGTAATCAATACTGGAGCTTAGGGTTGAGTTTTTTATTGGTTTGATTTTTTTTTTGTATTTAGCCAATGAAATTTACTTTTACCGTTTCTGCGGTCTCTGTTAATGTCGCTGATTTGCCCGGCCATATTTTTATTAAGTCCATCGGTGTTTGTTGATTTATCTTGTTTATGAATTTATTATTTCACTCTTGTTTTTATATACACGTTTCTGTACACATACTTCTAATCTTAAAGATTTCATTTAAACATGTAATGTATACTTGTGAACATCAATAAGTTGTTGATCCTAAGTAAACATCAGATGTACACTTACTAACAAATCTGTAGAGTAATGATGACAAAAAGCATTTAATTCAAAAGAACTAATATTTATTTTTCAACAAAATTTCTTATGCTAATACACTTTACCCAACACAGAGATTGAACCTTATCCAGTAAAAGTATTCAACTTATCTAATGACTGTATAATGCTTGGCTTATTTATCCAGGCTCACATGTGTTTAAAATTTGCTATATTTATTAGGGAAGATATCGGAGACAGAGTATATGCATATATGTAGATATATGTGTATGCTAAACATATAAATATGTGAATTGTCCGATAATTTTTTTCTTATTACTTAGCTTCTCAAACGAATATTTAGGCGAGTCTTTTACGTCTGTTGCAGGGTGTCGGGATGTTTAGCGCAGCTTACAGGAGGGAGGCATAAAGTATAGAGAGCAACGGATAAGTTAATTATATACATATACTGATACGAGGAGTGGAGCTATGATTTTTAAATTAATATGATAAATATACCTTTTAAAATGAACTAAAATAAGTGCTTTGCTTCGAGCGTCTCTTGGGACGCAGGTTCCCTCCAGACCTCAAGTGGAACTCATATATACGATCCATCGCTAAAGATACTGAAAAAAAATGGTCGGCTTCGTAAACAGCTCCAGAAAGTACCTGGCACTACCTGCCACACTCTATTTTAACAAGAGTCAGATCAAACAAAAAATGGACTCATCTCTTTCCCGTCTCGACAAATTTCAAAAGCGTTTACGCGGCTTTGTAGGCGATGAATTATTTTCGACCCTGCAACCTCTTTCCCACAGATGCAGCGTCACAATATCGCTATTTCCACAGAAAATGTTCAGATGGGCTACAGTTCTTATGTCCATCAGTTCAAAACTTTACAGCTAAGGCCAGCCATACCATGCACACCGGGGACGGGGGCATCCTCTTTTTTGGTATTCCATAAGTAAAAAGGAAGTACCATTCGGACAGTATTTTCCTTAGGGCCGCTAGTTTGTGGAACAGACTCCCGAGAGGATGCTCTCTTGACCACCACTGGTTTAACAAATCTAACTTCAACTGTTATATAACCTACATACCATCATAATTTTATAATTCTTACACCCATAAAACAATCTCATTTAGTCAAGCTCTGCCTTGAGTGACTTATGGGCCCTATATTGGGTGGGCACAGGAGCAAAACAAAAAATGTTGTCCTTTCCAATGGGCCCCAAATTTTAAAACGCAATATCTTTTTTCTAGAATTAGTAGTTTATACCCTGAACTAGCAAATATTCTTAAACATATCTTGACAAAGTAAGCAAGGCGATAAAGCCACTAGGACACAAGAGGTTACTGAGTGTAAAAAAATGAGAAAAAAGGAGAGAGTTCAATAAAAGAAGAGAAATTAAGAAGACAGATGATGACGATTGACATTGCATTCAATTTTTTTAACTGGAAAGCAAGAATTCGAAAGAGGGTTTCACAAACAAGAACTGTGAGAGAAGAAAATCTCAGAATAGAGCTAATGGTTACATCTAGACATTTCAATTGTAAAATGATGAGACATAACTGTCATTCTAGTACTGCGTTTAAATTCGTCACGCCGAAGCACTAAAGAGGAAAGCTCACAAGAGCAATTAGCATGAAAATATTTATAGAAAAGGTACAGGGAAACTGTTACGACGGTGGGAAAGTGACTGAAGCCGAAATTCTAGATCAGGACCTGTAACATTGAAGATTCTTCTTCGGATTTTATCATGAATCTCATAAAACATAAAAGCACCAGAGTAGATGAGGCGGCAATGGCCAATGCTTGAAAGAATGGTAGACTTATAATGGTGCAAAATAAATTCTGCAGTCTCTCCAACCAAGAATATTGAAAAACTAGGAATTATTTCAATGAAAAACTAGGAATTTTTCAGCTAAACATGCTTTTACCTTTTAGATATTAATTACCACAAACATACAGATGTTCTGCTGACATAACACATTCTTTTGCAGCTCTAATTCAGCAACACTGATCCAATTTGAAATGTTTATTTTAAAATATAGGCAAAGAACAAAATATTTATACAAAACAATGATGGTATGATAAAAATGCAGTAACATTTTAATAAAAGATATTTCCATTTTCATGTGACATTACTCTATTAAGTCAAAGATTGAACATTTCAAACAAATAGAAGCAGGGCCATATTCCTTTTATAATGGTAAGTATACATTACTTCAGGTTTCATAAAAAACTATTATTGAACATAGTTCCATAATGATAAAATTAAACATAAGAAGACAAGTATATTAAATATAAACATGTACTTTGTAAAACATCTAAAATGAACAGGTACATATAAAGCATCAAGCATTACAGTTGAAGGGGTAGTTTAACAGTCCTTTTTACTTCTTCATAAATGAGTTTATCAATCGCAATCTCTTCTTTCCAATGTCATTTCTATCTTCAATGCATTTGCTAATAGCAGCTGTTATCTTCTGAAGATTTGCCTTTGCAACATCCAACAGACCCTGACTAATATTCATTTCTTCAGATAATCTTAAATTAGCTTCTTCAAAGATCTGATTCGCCTTCTCCATTTCTGTCTTCAGTTCCAATTCACTCTTCTTAACATCTTTCTCCTTTTCATCAAGCTTTCGTTTGGTTTGCTGCTGTTTTTCAATCCTTTCTTTTTCTTCCTGTTTCTAGAGAGCAGCTTCCTTTTTCTTCCTCTCCAGCAATGCCTCCTCTTTCCTTTCGGCTTCTTGCCTTGTTTCATACTTTTGGTGGGCTTGTCTCACTGCAGCCAAAGGGTCCTTGATTATGGGGATGTCTGTGACATGCTGGAACATGCTGACAGCATCTCTTGTGAGTCTCAGTGCATTAACTGACTCATCTGACAAACGACATCTCTCAGGAGTGACCAACTTCTTGTACACAGAAAGGCTCCTTTCTACATCAGCATTCCCATGTGAAATGCAGAGACAGGTCATCACAACTCTCTTCAAATTAGCATACTTGATCTCCCCACTAGCATTCTTTAAGCTGAAAATGACATTCCAGTAGTGGTCTATCCTGATCAATTGGCCATCCTTGTTGTACATCCCACTTTCATCCACTTGCTCTGACCTGTACAGTTTCCATTCATCAATGATCTTTGAAACAATGGAATCTTTTATGGAGGGCAATGCTGATCAGAGTTCTCTGAGGAGCTGTTGGGCTTTGTCTTGGTCCTTATCCTCAGGATGAAAACATTGAACACATCTAATAATTGTGTCATTCAAGAGTAGTTTTATCTGGAGATAGGCGCTGACCTATTGGTAGAATTTTCTTATGTCATCCAGTTTCACCTTCTGTTAGCCTTCATCAAGAGCTCTTCTCAGTGTCTGCACCTATTTCCATGTCTTCGAGTTCGACTAAATTCTGGTTGTCAAAAACATCAATGTCTTGAAGCTTTCGTCCTGTTCCGTTCCCAACTACATCATTCTTAACAAATCTGTTGAGGAAGGTTTACAACAATGTGATGACTCTTCATACAGGAGATGGATCATTGGCTCTTCTTTCTGGAATTTCTTAAGAATAGGATCAAACAAAGGCCCAACACATACCAGGAACTGAACCTGTGCAAGGCACTCTTTGCTGGAGAGGAACCGGCATATCCTTTGGTATCAGGTGTTCTTTTTCAGCTGTGCATTGGTGCGATCCTTTGTACTCTTCTTGGGAAGATCTGTTAGGAAGTACTTACAAAGAGGTTTCCAATGTTTGAGAAGACGTTCCAATGCTGGTACAAGAGTCAACCACCGACACTGTACATGCCGAATGAAGAACTATTCATTTACACCAAGATCCTCTAGAGTAAGGCTGTAGTCCTCCCTTTGACAGATGTACGTCTTAAACCACTGGAAAATATCAATTGCTAGTTGTTCAGCATTTTCTCCATAAACATGAAGTCCTTTCCTGAAAGAGTTATGCACTATGTGTTGTGTGCATGGCACAAAAGGTATCAGTCCTGGCAATTCAGTTGTTTTCAGATGACTTTGTACAGCTTTTCATATTGTTTTATTAACATTTGGACCATCGCTACCTAAGGATATCAGCTGAGCTAATGGCATTTCAGATCCATCTTCTGTCACAGCATCTATAATCGCACTACTCACAGTCTCTGCTTTAACATGTCCAAGCATAAGGCTTTTCAGAAACATGGCACTTACTTCATCTTTTTGTTCATTCCAAAATCGAACAAGCATATCACTTCTTGCGTTGATCATTGCCGGTTTCGTCAAATTGGATTGTGAAAGGACATTGTGCTGCTCTTATTTTTGCAGTGGTCTCTTTTCGAAAGTATGGTCCAAGTCCCTCTGATATCAGGTATGATACCTTTGATTTGTTCATGGTGAACTTGTCAGAGATGGTTCCTGGGAACATTGCCTTGAATAGTCCAGCAATACGTTCACAGGATGTGTAGGAGTAATCTCCAACAGCAACCTGCATTGCCCACAGTGCTTCTGCTTTTGTTACTTGGTCACTGACAGACACCGGATAAAGATACATTTTTTGTTCCACATCTCCTCCTCCTTGCTTGCTTGTACTGGCCACATTACTGGTTGGAATCAATAATTTCTGCTTGGGATCAGAGAGTTTATCCTTGTGTCTCTGACCATCAGCATGACCAATGAGTTGTATAGCTCCAGTAGTTGAACATGAGATGCTCTTTTTACACAGTACACAAAAGCCAGCAAAGCTGTTTGAAGAATCCTCTTTACACCATTTAGACAGAAGTTGGCCATGACTGTCAAGTTTACTAAGCCAAGCATGGTTAAATTTGTTTTTCCACTAGGCATGATTAGTAATGTTGATAGCTAAGCAAACTACTTCGTTTCTGAAAAGAAAGATAACAAAGTGGTTTAAAAGCAAGCATAGTATGAAAGGGTTATATATTTATACAATATCATATATTAAACATGCAAGCCAAGCGGGACTATGATGTATATTATTACTTATAGGGGGTTTACATGTTAACACTAAAATAGGATTGGTATCATGCAAACAGGACACAGACAAGTACACAAGCAAAAGCATTTTCACCACCAAAGCTATGCTACAGTAACTATAGGTTATAACAACACTTAAGTTGATTTTCAATCACTGATAACAGTAAAGCATAACAGAGGGTTACCAAATAGAATAGGCGAAGCCCCACACTCATTTATAAAGAATTTATATTTTCACTGTTTTTAACCCCAAATTGCTCATAAAACTTCATGTTTTATGCCCAAATACTTTTAAAATCTATAATTTATAGGTCTATATTAAATCTTATGATTACATTCTGCAAAATACTTCAAACACATTTTAGAAATGGATTACAATTTTTTTTCATTTTTTTGAGAATAAAAAACTAGGAATACTAAGAACGACCAAAAAAAAAACTAGGAAAAACTAGGAATCGCTGGAGAGCTTGATTCTGGAGCGAAAAACTGTCTAAGACGACACAGTGAACCAACTTTCCTAGCAGCAGACCTAGCAATTGATTCAGTATAACTGTTCCACTTCATGTCAGTCAAAAACGTTAACCCGAAGAGAAACTTTCTCGGAGGTTAATATCAGCCATGCTGATGGATAGCAAAAAAGGCTTCTCTAAGATAATTAAAAGGAAGCAGTTTAACTAGTCATGTATTGCCCCAGTTAACAACAGATTGAAGGTCATTTTTTAGATCAGCTACCAATATAACCATATCGAACTTATCAAACTTAGTATTAAGACAGGAATAAATTGTTGTCATAGAATAGATACCGAGTCGAGAACTGATGACATCAGGAATGTAATTGATAAAGTTTACGAACAAATTAGGCTCA
This sequence comes from Acanthosepion esculentum, assembly GCA_964036315.1. Taxonomy (NCBI): domain Eukaryota; kingdom Metazoa; phylum Mollusca; class Cephalopoda; order Sepiida; family Sepiidae; genus Acanthosepion; species Acanthosepion esculentum. The sequence continues at coordinate 83,444,691 of OZ038483.1, forward strand.
AGAATAGAGCCCTGGTCCTCTCCATTCACTAACGATTCAAAATAGGTTATCTGTCGATCTTATTAAATACATTGGTGGTGCTTACAGTGAAACCATCTCCTTGGATATGTAATGAAATATCGCTTGCTCAGAATAATGAAACAGCGAGACTAAATCTCTCATATGTAACATTATTGTTTATTCTACTCCAGCACTTTGTCAATTACTGTTGGCGAGTGGATGTGTGGCTTTGAGTTTTTCTCCGGACCTCGATTCTTGATTATCGCGAGGATGTAAGATGCTCACTTCTCTCCCATGGTCCTTATATATCGGCCTATCACCCTTTTTGTCCTACGCCTTCACATTCTAGGCACAGCTCGGTCGACCACGTGTTTACATGTTTTGAAGAACCATTGACATCTAACGAAGACACGTGTGTTTAGAGGACATCAACCCACTGATGCATCTGGCTTCCCTGATGGACACTGAGTTCCAAATCTATTTTGGCATCGTTTGAGGTAAGTCACATACTAGATACACTTGATGGGTAGAAGAGGTTAACTCCACTCGTAAAATTAAATAAATCCAATTAACCTTGGCCATCTTCACAGCCGTGGTAATGTCATGTTTCTAAAGATAGTAAAGTGAAGAGACAATATTTTTAATCCCCATATATAGAACGCAGTGTGCATCGATAATGCGTGTATATGTACTTTGAGTTATTGAATTACCGTTCTCATTACTGATTATTTTAAATGTTATTATGGACACGACGTTTAGGTCAAGTTATCGCTGACCATCTTCAGACATCCATCGTCTTTGCATTGATTATTGCATAATTTTACTCCGTTTTTTAGTCGTTCCTGTTATACTAGGGTGTATTTTTTCACTCGCTGATTGTTGTGGAGTTATTTCCTTAGTGGAAACTGTATTCGGACTAAATGCGTCCTAAATAGGTTAAACGTACAGAAACGTTAGGAACTTGTAATAAAGTGTTACGCAGAGTAATCGAGTCGTGGTCGCTGACTACTTCTTTTTTTCCATTCGACTACTACTGACTCCTACTTATAATAGATGCGAGAGTCTATTATCTATAGACTAGGTGTCTTTCACTATAACACTGATTCAAGGATAGAACCCTCGACAACTCTTAACTAACCAACGCTTATAAGCACTATTGAAACCAAGGACATCAGCGGTGTATTTTTAAAGCTCTTTTTAAATCCAGTGTCTGATGGTTTCGTTTATCACGCCGAATTCGTAGCAATTTTGGTAATTTTGTTTCGATTTTTGAGATGTGGAATTACAGTGCTGTTCGATAAAAGTGACTCATCTGATTTTTTTACTTAAAATTTTTTTCGCCTATTGTTTTTGAGGTCAAACTAATTTTTAATCTTACTAATATAAAGACCCCTACCCGACCACCTAGTAAAAAAGTTTATTCACCCTAAGGTATTCTATTGATAATTATAATTTTGGATATAAATAAGATTTAGGGAAAGACTCTGTACAAAAAAAAGTGACTCACTTATTTCCTGCAACTAGCAATCAATAGAAACATAACCGAACAGCTTTAAATAAAGAATAATAGAGGTATAATTTATTTAAAATAGGTAATATAGTTCGAAATATTTAATAATCTATGGGTCTTCCTTTATTTTGAATAACCTTTTCAACCCTTTTTGGCATTGACTTGATTAGGTTCTGGCAAATCTCATCTCCAAGCATTGAATTCCATTCGGATATGAAATTCACAATCAAATCCCCTTCGTTGCTCAACTGCTTTCTCGAGAGCCTGTACTTTATAATGCGCCATAAGTTTTATATGGGGTTGAGGTCAGGAGATTGGGGCGGCCATGTCATAACACTCACCTGCTTCTCATCAAAGTATGCCTTCATCAATTTTGATTTGTGACAGGGAGAATTATCCTGCATAAAAATGAGCTTGGTGGGATCGATTTGCACCCTTTCAGCAGAAGCGAGCAGACAAGACTCTAAAATTCTCTTGTACTGCTCGCTCCTGAGGGTCTTTTCAATAGGTTTTAAGAAACCAGTTCCATGAAAAGAAAAGCAACCCCAGAACATTATACTAAACGGATGCTTGACAGTACTTACTGCTAAATTCAAAGCTTCTTCTTCGAATTTTAGATCGCTTATCCTTTGAATTTAGCTCATTTTTCATTTCATCGGAGAAGAGAACATTTAATAAAAAAAATCAGGTGAGTCACTTTTATCAAACAGCACTGTACAAATATACTTTGTTATTCGAAATATTATTCTTATCCATTGATCCATTTGCTTTTTGCAGCATAGAGGAGGCAATTGATAACGGCTCGGATTGAGGAAACGGCGAGCCGAGTTCGAATTCCATTCGATTCCATTACATTCACTTATGTGCTAATACCGTTGGGAAAGGTTCTATAGCTTTGGATGGCAGCTGGTCTACCGCAGGAAGAAATAGCAACCTACTGCGGGAAAAAATCTCCCTTGACAGTCATGTATCGCAAGATACATGATCACCTAAGCGTGTATCACGCATGGCACATAACTGACTGACTTTACAGCTCATCAATTTGTGGTTTATTTAAAACTGAAACATATCTTGGCTCAAAAGAATTTTTTTCTAGCGAATATTGCATTAACACTTTTTTGGGAGAATAACTAATTTTTCCAGATAAATTTCCTACTATTTAACCCATAGCTGGAGTTAAGCGATGGATTCATACTCTTTCCAAGAATATTTGCGCCAAAGTGAATGTAACGAACCCGAATGGAATTCGAACTCAGCCCTCCGAGTTCTCATTCCGAGCCGCTATCTATTACATCATCCGAACACTTTGACATATAGATGCTATTATAAGGATATCTTAAGTGGTATTGTGTTATTTGGTTCACACTGTTCCACATCACCAAAGACGTCCTCTACATAAAGGTCGGTTAATTTTCGATCTCTATATACTGAACTCTTGATGACAATGGAAACAGAATTTTCTGTTATTTGGAACTTGACAAATATCAAGTGTCATAAATTACTTCTAACTCGTAATTAATAATTGCATCGTACTTATAAAATATTACAAACTTCAAATTTTCAGCATGTTATAAAATTATTTGTAGTTTTGTTTGTCAATATTCAAAATATAAATTAATTTATGAAAACTATCCATGAAGCCAGGCATATTTTAGTATTTCAACATAACTCAAAGTCAAAAGCCTTTTGAAACAGGATGTAGATTTTATTATTAACTCATGTACATTTCCATCATTTTTTGACAGAAGTAAACTAATTTATACATAACGTATTACACATGTTTTGTCTGAAATGTTTCTGAGACCAATCTATGAAAGAAACATCGTATGTGATTAGGAAAAAAAAGGAACAATGGATTGGAGGTTCCCCAAACATATTGAGATGTATTTTGAACATGTAAAAATAAGTGTGCTGTTGTAATATGAGTTCACTGACAGGTTACGAGTTCAATACGTAGGTCAAAGTGTGAAGATAACTCCAAGATGGAAGCGACGTGCATGGAAGTGGAAAAACATGACCTCTCAGATCTATGTTCCTCATTCCAAAATAAACAGACAGCTGAAGAATTTCTGTTGAGGCTGAAATGTTGTGATAAAAAATATGAGGAAATTAGTGTGAGTAAACTACAAATTGTATATGTTATATGTGTAATGATTACGCCCTTAATTGTTAACGTTCAAGATGCATCTGGTTTGAGTGGATTTACGATTGCAGCGATCAGTATTCCAATTGCCTTAGAGACTATGGCTATCACTATTAGTAACTTATTTACTATTATTCCTTTCATCTTAATTTCAATTGTTTCCATCGCAGACATCAGACTAAGGTCATCAGTAACCAGTACAGATAAAAAAAAATCTCCAGATAGGATTCGAAATCGCATCTCTTTTACCATGGGACAGCTGATATACCAACTGAATTACTGGTATGCAATTTTGAATCTGTAAACTTATCGCTCAATGCCATATGAATTATTGTTTTTACGTACACTAAAAAATTGGTCAGAAACAGAAAAAAGAATACAGATCTGTTATGTAATATCAGTCCTCCTATATGGCAATGAATGCTGGACAATCTTATCACAGATGAAGAAGAGACCTGAAGCAAAAGAAATGTGGTTCTACAGAAGGATGCTGAGAATACCATCGACTGAACAATGAAGTTTTAGAGAAAATGGAAACAAAAAGACTCTTAACACCAGAAACAGACAATTGAAATTGACACATAATGAGGAAAGATGACTTGGAGAATTTGACACTGACGGGACATATTGAAGGCAAGAGGGACAGAAGAAAGCAGCGTGTAACTTACCCAATGACATTATGTAAATGGATAGGAGAACAGGGATTAGGAGAGATAGCGAAAAGACAAATTTTACTAAGAGCTACAAAGGATAGGGAATTATTGCAATGTGTAAATATTTTAAAAAAAGACAAAAACTGTTTAAAACTTTTAGTTTAAAACTATTAGTTCAAAACTAGGAATATTATAAACTATCGAATATAAACATTTTAAAACATTTGTGTAGTATTCATAATTAATTTTGTTAATGCCCGGTTTCATTTGTTTAATATAGATAGCTTCAATAATTTTTAGTTTATGTTTGTTATTTTCATGAAAAAGTATAGATATATTTTCAACAAGAATTTTCCTAAATTGCGAATGTGGACAGGAATTTCTGTTGTAAATGTTGAGAAATGTTAGAAGCATCATTCAAATGAAAGCCACCTTTTATGGCCAACAAATATATTCTTTTTTTCTGTTAGAGATACAATCTCTCAAGGGACATTCAAATTTATATACAATGTTGGTTTTCTGAAACACGTTAGTTAGTGGGGAGGAGTCATTAATCATGATTAAATTGGATGTATGGAATTGAATATAGAATATAATTATTTTATTTTTTACCAGGATCTGTGGTGGATATATTAATATTTATTAGTTTTTTTTAGGATATTTTCATCCTGTTTATAATTAAAATGTATTTGATTGCGATATAAAAGATTAATTTTTAGGGTTAGTTGAAGAAGTATGATATTCTATTTATATTAAAATTTCTAATAGAAAAAACTTATTTGTTCGTCAATAATATAATTAGGGAAGCTCTTATTAATAAGAGTTTGTTTTATATTTTTTTTGTTCACTGTAGAAAATCTGTTTTGTGGATGAATTACTTTTTGCGCGGTTTATCAGTTTTTTTATAATTTCTATTTTATAGTAATTTGAAAATTTACTCTTATAGTTAAGAATGCACGAATTTATGCTAGTAGTTTTTTTTATATGAAGAGATAGTGAATTTATTATTAGTGTTTATCAATATATCTAGGAAAGGAATTTTATTACTATTACTAAGTTCGTATGTGAATTTAAGGACAGAGTTATTTCGGAATTGTTTTTGGAGTTGATATATTTCATCCATATTCTTAACTACTATAAGGATATCGACATAACTTAGGTAAATATGTCGATTTAATGAGACGTCTTTATGAAAACATGCTACCAAAATATATGAAATATATATAATTGAGTGATCGATCTCCAATGAGTGTCCAACAATGGTGGCCATGTACCAATCTAAGCTAAGTAAATCACGATACTCAAGTTAAAGAAAATTTAAAAAATTTAAAAAATTATTGTTGTTCAGAGCCGTTTCGTTACTGAGGTCGTTATACAATATTGTAACTACCGGTATCAGTGGTCGATGTTGGAACAGATGTTACTCTCCATCATTGATCTTGGTGAATAATGTTTATTCCGCGATTGAAAGTCTCCTAATTACGTACATACTCTCGTCAGATTTGATGACCACCTACATAAGCAGATCACAGCATTAATACTGAAGGCAATCAGCATGTGTTTTATTTAATTGGGATTAACAACATAAATTGGAGACTAGAATTGTTAGTAGGAGTTGAGAAATGAAAGGAGAAAAGGAGAAACCGAATTCTGTACGAGTTGACACATTAAGACCCGACTTTTTTGTACCCTTCTATTTAACAAGAGGTGACTTCGTGAATGACAAGATTAACATTGTTCTACAAAAGAATTCTTAAACCAGATCTTTTTAATTGGTGTCATCCCGTGATGGGCAGTAAATCCACTAAGACACAAGGGGTTATAAGGTGTGGAAGAATTAGGAACAGAAACATTAATAATGATGAAGAGAAAAGAGTAATCAGGATGACAGTAGATAGCGATTGACATTGCATTTAAATTTTTGCCGATTAAAGTTGGTTGGAAAGCATGGAGCTGGAAGTGAGTTCCACACGCGAGAAGTGCGAGAAAAGTAATTGTTAGCATAGAATTTACGGTTACATCTAGCCAGCTCAACTGTAACTTGATGAGATCTCGATGCCAGTCTAGTACTGTGCTTAATTTCATAAAGTCTAGGTACCATAGCGTATAGCTCATCCTAACAATTACCATGAAAGTATTTATAGAAAAGACACAGAGAGGTAGCCTTACGGTGGCGGGCAAGTGACTGAAGCCGACCTGCCAGATCAGGACCAATAATATTGAAGATTCTTCTTTAGATTTGATCAAGGAACTCAAGTAAACAAATATCAGGGAAACCGGATCATATGTGTCAGCAATATTCTAAGCAAGCAAAAATGGTAGACTTATAGATATATGAGATAGATTCTGGAGAGAATGCTTACAAAGTTCATATTTTTCTTGTTATATTCAAATACTTTTGACTATCACAGTCATTGTCAAGAACGGGTGTTATCAGTATGAACATTGAACAATTTATCCCTTCAATCCCGATGTAGAAACCTCATTTGGAAATTGGAAAGATATAAAATGCTGAACAGACACATCTTTGGGATCTGATAAAACTTGTTTGGATTAATTGTCGCTGCCTAATTCACTTTATATGTATATTAGTTAGCATCGTTGGTTATATTTTGGAAAGACGATAATTTATCTGGAATCGAGTTAATTCTAACTGAAAATTATTCATGTTTTCGTGCAAGACGATTTAAATGAAGCATATCGGTTTTCAGGTTGAATTACTTTTTTTTATTTTGTATTTGACGATAATTCAGTTCAGCGTCAACATGGACAAAACTAACTTTGTGAATGCATTTCTCTTGAAGTAAATGGGATGTCGCAAGTAAATTATAATGAAAATATTGGGTAGCATTACACTTTAACCTTGGCGAAAGAGATCTAAAAGGAAAGAGAAAAAGAGAGAGTAAGTGAAAAAGAGAGTGAAAAAGAAAGAGAAAATGAAGAGAGCGAAAAAGAGAGAGAAAAGGAAAAAGAGATCCAGAAAACGAAAAAGAGAAAATTAAAAATTAAGAGCGAAAAACAAAAAGAGTGAAAAACAAAGAGAGATGCATTTGTTTAAATTAAATTATAGTTAATGGATGAGTATATATATATATATATATATATATATATATATATATATATATATATATATATATATATATATATATATATATATATATATATACACGGAGCGATGGATAAACTCTGTTCTAAATTATGCAAAAATGAAAATAGCACTGACATCTCATTTTACTATTTATTAAATTACATAAAAATATCTTGAAATACTAAAGAATAAATTTATTCAATAAAATCGTCATTGGCTTCAACGACGGCTTCTTGACGACTTCGGTATCTCCTGCACCTCTTCTGGACGGAAGTTGGTGAATGCTTCCATAATCCTTGCCTTCAGTTCATTGTTGGTATTACAAGGCGTTTTGTTTTCCTGTCGCTCAACTGTCAGAGAAATTGTCTGACAGCCATGACTGGTTCTCCTACTTGTGTGGCATGGTACAGAATCCTGTTTTCAAACTTAGGGTCTTCCAGCAGCCACTCTCTTGACCCAGGGCAGCACTACATCAAGGCATTTGATGTAGGCCTCTGTGTTGAGTCTGAGGCCTTGTGGGAAGATTGATGGAGGCATAACGTCACCATCACTCCAACTTCCTAGTCACGATTAGATTCATCCAACTCTTATGCGAATAATCCGTCGTGTCATCAGAATGACACCTACAAATTGAAATCTTCGTATTAGAGCTTCCGACGCGAATGCCGAGCAGCACAGCATGTCGTTTCAAAATTCATGGCGGTGTGAATTCCGCCATGGTGCTCTCTTTCTCACAAAGGGTGCCCAACTGACCTTATTATACCGTGAAAAAAATAAAAAACAAACAACGCTCATGTGCGAAATTTAAAATGGCGACAATTTACCCATCACACCTTGTGTCTGCATTTATATATATATATATATATATATATATATATATATAGAGAGAGAGAGAGAGAGAGAGAGAGAGAGAGAAAGAAGTAATGAAAATTTTTCTTTTTATAAAAAAGTGGTCCAAAAACAAGCAATCCACCCTTGGAAACATCAACTATGAACACGGTTGCAATGTTGTAGACGAATTTGGAAATTAAGAATATGTCTACTTTCTGCAAATATCACCATTTATTATATTAGTATATAAAAAATAATCCTTGAACCAACAAACCTTTGGATAATTGTTACATTCATTAAGTCCACAAAAATCCTCTACTAGAAAAATATAATAAAAAACCTGAACAAATGTACCTTAACAGATAAGAAAAATTTGTTAAAGATGATTTCCGCTCAAATATAAACTATATGTGTAAAAATTCAGATATAAGTAAATATATATCGATAAAATGACAATATGAATAAATAGAAGAGGAAATGACTTTTTGAATATTTAAATCTGCGCCGAGATTTTTTTCAAATGTTTCCTTTCCTAAAAGCAATACCTCTTTCCCAATCCATCATACTTGACTAGAAAAGTTTTTAAAGAATTAAAAAAAATCGGTTAAATTATAAATGTTCTATTGTTTAAAATATATAATACATAGTTTAATCTCAGACTAAAGTAATAAAAATTGCAACAACAAAACAACATTTACTTGCATTCGTTTATTAGACTTTAAATTACACAACATCCTCCATTATTTACCCCGATTTTCAGTTAGTATAATATATATTTATGAGCGGTTTTAAATTTAAAAATTCTAAAACTAACGACAATTTTACAACAAATATTTAAGTTTAAATTTATTTAAATTTTATTTATTACAATAAATATTTTTTGTAAAATAAAGTCCTTACATTTGCCTTGATAAAGTCCATCAAAGGATGAAACGTGTCAGCTAAGTTTTCATTTGTATATATATATATATATAATGTGTGTGTGTATATGTATGTATGTATGTTTGTATGCGCTTTATGCAACCCGTGACATTAGGAACAGATTTATGAAACAAATACATACAAACTTCCCTCCTCTTTAATGATTGCTCCGTTAGTGAGACGGGATGTTCTGGCAGAAGTGGGGGGGCAATAATTACGAATATATTTTAGCGCAGACCGCCTTTGAAATTAGTCTATGTAGGTAAGACTTCCAGTTATTTTTCATTGCTCGCAAATTTTACTGACACCTCCCCACTGCGTCGTTTAGCTTGAGGCATCTTCAACACTAATAAGCTAAATATATCTTGTGCCAGGGAAGAGAATTTGAAGATTAAGGCTACATATGGCAACTGTTGGCCTAAAATCTCTGCCAGCATATTTGGCAAACTGTCTGATTCGTGCAGTGAAAATCAAGAAAAAGATGAGTGCCAGTGGTCAGAAATTAACGTAAGCATTGCTTACAGAAAATAGGATTATTAGATTTAGAATAAATATAGACTGATAGATAGATAGATAGATACTAAGATAGATACTAAGCTTAATTTACTCTTGTTCAAATTCAACTAAGGTTTCGTTGAAAACAGGCTTTGTTAAGATCGCGAATTTTTTTTCTTTTTCATCATTTTTTTTCTATTTTGAAATACTGACTCTTATCTGAAGTCGAACACTGGAAGGAGTAGTCAACGCATAACTATTTGACCACGGGGTAAGTGGTTTCCCCAAATTGTTAGCGGTTGTTCCATATACCATATATATAACTTAGAGATCAAATGCTGATCAAGTATGGGTCGGAATTCGACACGTTGATAAGATAAAGAACAAACAGGAAACGTTTATAAATCGAGTAAATTTAATGTTATTAACTTATAAGATATCTCTGACAAAGGTTTAATAAAGTGGAATATGTTAGATTGATAAACGTTACATATTTGTTTTTTATCTTATATGTTGTTGAGTCTTGACTCATTGTTGAATCTCGCCTATTGCATGGAATAATAATGCAACACAAAATGTACTTAGAACAAGAATGTATTATAACAAGAAAGTGTACACAATAAGTACATATAGTATTTCTGTATATTTCTGGGAAGACGTTCCTGGAGAATGTGTTGACTAGTTGCAGTCGATCAGAGTCTCTAGTTGGATCTCGTGATTCCTTCCTCTTCCGTCTTCCGGTACCAACCACTATTTATATAGTTGGTAGTCACCTATGCAGATTAGGTGGATCCCACCACAACACCCCCCCTCCCAAGCCTTGGAATCCTTTTGGATTTCAAACTGGCTTCTATATGGGATGATGATTATGGTTATTTCTTTGTAGATCCCCTTTGCATAGTTCATATGTATATCTGTTTTTTTGTTTTTTTTTCAATATCTTTTCCGTTTTGGATTCACGTCCAATGGGTCCGTGAACTTTCGTTTCCTACCGGATCTTCTCGGTTCAGGAGCACTCTGCGGAGGTTCTACTTGAAAAGTATCATACATTACATCAATGGGATCTTCCTCCTCATCCGGTATACTCTCTTCATGCTCTAGCACGTAGCATTTTTTGAGTTGGTTCTGGTGCCTTTTATGAGTATTCTTCGGCCCTTTTATTATGTAAATCAGGTCACCGATTCTCTTATCCACTATGCCTCGCTCCCAGAACTCAATGTTGTTTCTATAGCACTTGAAAAAGACCTTCTCTCCGGGGGTGTATCTTTTTCTAGCTGTATACATAGTGTTCTTTATTCTATTTCTTCCTGGCAAAAGCTTGTCAAACACTGACTTAACTTTCCTAGCGAACATTAGTTCAGCTGATGCCATTTTTGATGGTGTTCTCTGGTTAGGCGTGATTCTGTATACTTGTAGGAATTGCTGAAGCGCCTTTTCCGTTGGAACTCCTGAGGCTTTCTTCAGAGCGCGCTTTAACGTATCTACAAATCTTTCTGCGAGTTCATTGGATCTCGGATGATACGGCGGCGTCGTTATGTGGTTAATTTGATATAACTCACAAAATTCCTTAAATTCGTCAGAAGTGAATTGTGTACCATTGTCACTCACAATACACTCTGGCACACCGAACCGTGCAAATAGTTCATGCAAAAAAGTTGTTGTGGTATTGGACGTAGGCTTTTTGCAGCGTAGTACTTCCGGCCATTTTGTAAAGCTATCTACCACTATTAAGTAGTAATAATCTTCTACTGGACCAGCGAAATCAATGTGTAATCTTTCCCACGGATGATCCGTCTTTGGCCATGGTTTGTGTACTATAGGTGGTGCCTTAGCTGTTAACGCACACCCTTTACATCGATGAACCATGTTTTCGATATCCACATCCATTCCTTTCCAATATACAAAGCTTTGCATTAAGCTTTTTGTTCTATTAATCCCCGGGTGACCCATATGAAAGTCCCGTAGGATTCTTTTCTGCAACGTTTTTGGTACTACTACTCTCTCACCATATAGTAAAATTCCGTCACAAATTGAATAGATCTCCTGAACTTTTTGGTCATTTGCTACCATTTTATTTTTTATTCCTAAAATGAAATCATCGCTTTCAGATTCTTTTTTGATTTTCTTTGATGTAACCGGTAGCTCTCTTACAATGTTGTTTACCATGCTTTTGACCTCATAATCTGCTCTGATATTTGCAATGATTGTTTCTTCGAATACTTCATCTTTATTCGGTACGAGTCTTGATAAGGTATCCGCATGAATTATATTTTTGGATGATAGGTGTTTTATGTGGAAATCATAATTGAGAAGAATGGTTCCCCATCTTAACAGTCGATTTGCCGTGTAAACGGGTAACCCTTTCTTTGACCCAAAAATAGTGATCAGAGGTTTATGGTCCGTTTCTTACCTGAAATGTCTGCCGTAGATGTACCTATGAAATTTTGTTATGGCAAAAATGATACTCAGCGCCTCCTTTTCTATCTGAATAACTTCGCTCTCCTGGGAGTAATGTCATCGAAGCATGCGCAATTGGTTTTCTAGAACCATCTGGCATTATGTGTTGAATACATGCTCCTATCCCGTATGAACTAGCATCACTTGCCACTACAATATCCAGTTTAGGATTGTAATGGGTTAAAAAGAGGTCGGACGTAAGCATTTTCTTAATTTCATCAAAGGCTTTTTGACATTCTACCGTCCATTCCCATGCCTTGTCTTTTTTCAGTAGTTCATTCAACGGAGCTCTTAGATTGTACATTCCTTTAATGAATGCTTGATAATAGTTCGCGAGCCCCAGAAAACTCTGTAGTGTCGCCACGTTAGTGGGCGTCGGCATGTTTCTAATCGCAATGGACCTTTCCGGGTCTGGAAATCTGCCATTTTTGTTGATTATGTGACCTAAATATTTAATTTCCTCCAAACCAAATTCACACTTTGATTCTTTGACTTTAAATCCAAATTCCTGAATCTTTTTAAATACTTGATTGAGGTGCTCTCGATGTTCGTCGACGTTTGCACTCCTTACTATAATATCATCTAAGTAGGCACACGCAAAGTCTAAGTCATTCAACATGACGTCCATGGCTTGTTGAAAAATGGCTGGTGCCACTTTAATACCAAAAGGAAGCCTGTTGTACTTGAATAAACCCCTATGCGTGTTTATCCCTAGTAACTTCGAACATTCTTCTTCGACGGGAATTTGGAGATAGGCATCTGATAAGTCGATTTTTGAAAAAATCACTCCGCCATTTAACTTGTTAAAAATCTCCTCAGGACTCGGTAACGGGTAATGGTAGTCCTTAATTACAGAGTTCAACCCTGTCGAAAAATCAACGCAGACCCTGATTTGGTTTGATTTCTTTTTTATGCACACAATCGGCGCAGCCCATGAATTAGATTCTACTTTTGAAATAATTCCCACTTTTTCCAACCTATCAAGTTCTTCGTTAACTTTCTCTACACTTGCGAAAGGCACGTTACGTTTCTTTTTAAATATAGGCATAGTATTTTCTTTTAATTCAAATTTAGCTTTAAACTTGTTACATCTTCCAAGACCAGGTGTAAAGGTTTCCGGAAACTTTTTCTTTAATTCATCTTTAATGTCCTGTCTTGTTTGCGTATTACTTTCTATTTTTCTGCAGAATGAGTTTAACGGTTTATCCCACAATTCGAATGTTTCAATAACATCTGTACCCAACAAGTTTTCTCCATTTCTCAGAATGAAAACTTTTATTTTTTTAACGATCCCATTCAATTTCATTGGAAGTACAACCTCGCCTTCGAAGTTAATTTGCTTTCCAGTTACCGTTCGAGCGAGTTTCGTTGACTTCATTATTGTAGACCTTTTTAGAATTTTCCATGTTTTATCGTTCATTATTGTTAAATCTGACCCCGAATCGAGTTGAAATTTGATATTCTTTTTGAATATTTCAGTCGTCACATATTTCCTCAAATCTCTATCTGATTTGATATTCGAATTTGTTTGTCTAATTCGGCTCTTGAATTTTTTCGTTTTACAACACGATACTTTGTGACCATTCTTTTGGCACACGAAACATTTCTTATTTCTATATGGGCAATTTACCTCCCAATGTCTTTCGTTACAACGTCTGCAATTATATGGTGGGACCTTTTTATTTTCTTTTTCTTGTCTATTATTACAATACGCCGAATTTTTTTTCCAATTTTTCTCTAATGGGTACTTTGACTGCTTTTTTATTTTTTTAATATAAGCAATGTCAGCTTCTTCGATTTTTTGCGACTCTTTTTTTTAAACTTACGGCCCGTTGACACTCCTCTGCTAACTTTTGCAGGGTAAGGCCTTGTTCAGATTCGAGTTTAGACAAAACTCTACGTCTTATTTCGGCACTCTTACTGGATACCAGTCCTTGAGCAAAAATTAAGCACTTGAATTCTTCAACCGTAATCTCTGCCAATCTGAAATTGTCACAATGTCTATTCACTATAGATGCATATGTTAAGTAATCCTGATCGTCGGATTTAGAGACATTCATGCATAACCATCGCTTATGCCAAAGCGACATATTTGCTCCAAACAGCTCTTTTAGCAATTTCACTGTTTCCGAGAATTCCAATTCAGTTGTTTTTCTCGGTAGAATAAAATCTACAAATTTGCTATGTTCTGCTGTACCTAGCTTTCTTAGTAATAGACTGACTTTTCTTGAATTCGACCAGTTTTCACAGTCTGTGTAGAAAATATCTTCATATCGTTTAAAGTACGCTTCAAACGTTTTTTCTTCGTCTGGCACATAGTTGAAAGTTTCCAGCGAATTAAATATGGTGTTATTAGAATATGAAGAATTTCCTTCATTTGCCTGATAGTTGTTTAATTTCTCCAGTGTTAACTTTTGAATTTCCAAAAGTCTTTCATCTTGTTTTTCTTGATATTTTTGTTGTCTTTCATCTTGACGTTCTTGATATTTTTGCATTGCTATCAGTTGTTCTTGCAGTGCTATCTGTTGGGATTTGAATAATTCAGATATGACTTTGGATAGTTCATCCATCTTTAGCTGATAGTGTTCATGCAACAAGGAATATACTTTTAATTTGTGTATCCACGAATTTCATATAAGCTGACCAAAAAATCGAACAACATACGACTTTTATATTTTATGTCTTGCTTTTACATTCACGCCCGTGCT